>BMAW01067234.1:414795-497048 GCA_019974015.1 Nephila pilipes | reverse complement strand
TAATATATATATATATATATATATATATATATATATATATATATATATATATATATACATTGAATTCTTCATTTATTGAGCTTTAAAATTATTTGTCTGCAAGCTTTATATTACATGTGCACAATTTTTAATATTAGACATTATTATTTCGAAGTTGTACGTTTTAGTTCGACATCTGAAATCTTCATGTCCTGCACAAAGAAAGATCAAAGAGACATGGGACACGCACACATACAAAATATGAATTTTAAAAAATCAATCGCAAAAATTACAATGAACTGTTATTCATCGCAAGCAATAATTTTTTGGGGAAAAAAAAAAACTTCTCTTCTAATGTTTTTTTGCGTTAGGGAACTTAGTACTTATCAATGACTTTTTATTTTAGTAATGTAACCGATGGTTTTAAGAACTAAACCAAAAAAACCAACATATGGCGCTATCCGCCATAAGACTGACTACCCGAACTCAAAATAAAAATACTTTCGCTGTGTCTTCGACAGAGGAATGAAGATGAAGTGACACAAGCAAGAAATGGGACAAAACCACCTTCGTTCTATAAATGGATTTGATTAACTTTTACCCTTTTCTCTTTTTTTTTTCCTCACCTTTTTTTTTTTTTTTTGTCATTAACTATAAAAGTAATTATGTATTAAGTATGTTTTAGGCTGCCCTCGAAAAGAAGAATTAAAGACACTAGCGGAAGAGCTTGGGTTGGTAGTGGGAGAGAATTTTAAAGTTATACAACTGACAAAACTCATTAGTAAATAAGACAATTGTGACGAGCCTTTGGTTAAGGTTATGTTGCAAGTTATTACGGAAGAACGTGTTGCTAAAGCAGCTGCAGCGTTGTTAGAGGCAGAAAATTTGCGAAAAGCACAAGTTTTGGCTGCTGAAAAAGAAAATGAGGAAAAACAAAAAAAAAATATGAGTTAGAAAAACTCCAACTACAGCTCGAATGTCAGTGCTTTTCTGCCATGGGTGCCCAGTCATCAACTAAAAATTCGTAAGGAATTAACCAGCTCCCTAACTTTAAGTTAAATAATTTCAGCACTCTGTTGCCAAAATTTAATCCAAAAAAAGAACTAGGAATTTTTTTTCAATGTCTTTGAACGACAGGTTAAATTCATGAAGTTGCCTGAGTCCTCATGGAACCCTTACTTAATTGGTACCCTGCCATCTGATATTGCGTCTCTCATCGTTCGAGAACCTGAGGAAACAAAAGAATAAAAGAAAATTAAAGAAATGCTTCTACGAAAGTTTAAATTTAACGGAGACAAATTCCGTCAGCTCATTGTTCAACATAAGAAGGATCTCGATAAAACATGCAGAGACTTCTTCGACATTTCTGTGTTTTTTGAAGACTGGCTAGAGGAACTTGATGTTCATGACTTTGAAAAACTGAAACAACATATCATTGCGGATCAGATTAAAAAGAAAGTATCACCCGATGTTAAAGAACATTTCATAGACATCTGGTCAGATTGGCTCACTCCGTTTGATTTAGTTGAAAAGCTTGATGCCTATGAAAACGTCCGTTGTGGTATGAAGAAATCCACACCTTCATACCATCAAAAGAAAATGTTTCCTGTCCAACAACCACCTCAAGACAAAAAACCCCATTTTCAAAGAAGTGATAAGGTTAAAAAAGAAGAACCCTCTGAAGTTGTATGCTATGGGTATGGCACACCAGGTGTCATTAAACTAAAATGTCCTTCTTGTAAAGGAAAAGACAAGAGATATCATGGAACTTTCAGTAGTGTGATTCTTCAATCTGCATCCTGTCCATTAAAACAGCTGGTAACCCTCGAAGTGACTATCAATGGAGTCATGGGTACTGCTTGCGCAGACACTGCCGCAACACATTCTATTGCTGGGGAAACACTGTAAAAGAAACAAGGAACAACCTTTTCAACTGGTTCTCTTACTGTGTTTCTGGCAGATGGAAGCAAAATCGTGAGAGAAGTTAATACCACCTGTGTGATGATTCGTATTGGAGGTCGTACATTGCCTCTAAATCTTGTTCCATTCCTGGGGCGAAAAATTAAAACAAAACCCTTTTGGATATGGATTTTCTAGAATATTGGAATTGTTCTTAACGTAAAAAGGAAAACTTGGTTCTTTGATGACCAGCCCAAACTTCAATTTCACTTCGTAGAGCAGATTCAAGAGTCCTGTGATGCTGTAAAATCGAATGTTTCTCCAACGACTGCACCGTTAATCGTAAAAGAAACAGAACATAGTGATCTCTCACATGCAGATGAAGTTAATCATCTGACTTCCATACAGCAGTTGGAACTGAAAGATCCTCCTGATCAATTACGTGAAGATGAAGGTACCCACCTAACTGCCCTTCAGAAATTGAAATTGAACGAACTCTTATTTCGGTATAGAAATAGTTTCTGTCTAGGGGGAGAAGCAACCCTTTCATCGAACACTACATTGATACGCAGAACCATCCGCCTGTATCTGCGCCTCTTTATCGAGTGTCCCCCGCACGAAAAGGAATCATGAAGAATAAAATTGATAGACTCTTAAATGAAGGCATAATTGAAACTTGGGAGTCACCATATGCAGCACCTGTTGTGCTCATAACTAAGACAAATGGCATTATTCGATTTTGTGTCGATTATAGGAAACTGAATACCATCACCAAGACGGATTCTTATCCTCTACCACGAATTGTCGACCTACTGCATGATGCCAAGAATACTCGGTATATGTCTACAATCGACTTAAAAGCTGGCTACAATCAGGTGAATGTAGCTGCTGCGGACAGAGACAAAACAGCTTTTCACCTCTACTTTCGGGACGTACCGCTTCATAAGAATGCCGTTTGGACTCAAGAACGCACCTGCGACTTTCCAACGACTTATCGATAAGTTCAAAAATGGTCTGCAAAATGTTTTTATCCTATCTTACCTTGATGATATAAAAGTTTTATCAGAGACTTTCGAAGAGCACTTGAAACATTTGGAAGATGTTTTCCAAAGACTTTCTTAATTAAAACTGACCGCTAACCGTGAGAAATGCAACTTCGCATGTTCAAAGGTCAAATATTTGGGACATTTTATTACCCCTGAAGGTCTACAAGTAGATCCTGATAAAACTGCCGCAAAACATACCTGAACCCGGGACAGTAAAACAAGTTCAGTAATTTCTTCAAACATGCTCCTGGTACAGGAGGTTCATTCTGAACTTTTCCGAAGTGGCTAGACCTCTCAGCAACCTTACTTAAATGTCCTCCTGATGCTGAACAGAAACAGAACAAGCTTCTTTTAACACCTTAAAGACTTTGCTGATGATACCACCTGTTCTCAGGCAGTGTGACCCAAACAAACCATATGTTTTACTCACTGATGCGAGTGCATACGCTCTTGGTGCTGTCCTACTTCAATGAAATACCAATGAAGATCAACATCCCGTTTAGTATGCAAGCCGACTTCTAGCAAGTGCTGAGTGCAACTGTTCGACAACAGAATGCGAAGATCTTGCCGTCGTTTGGGCTTTACGTAAATTTAGATGTTAAATTGAAGGTCAAGAAGTTACCGTTGCTACAGACCATCAAGCTTCCAAATGGCTTATGTCTCTAAAATCCCCTTCAGGACGACTTGCTCGTTGGGCTTTGCTACTCCAAGAGTTTAACCTCCGTATTGAGTACGTTCCCGGCAAATGCAATGTGACATGCTCTCTCGCCCTGTCTGCCACCGTGGAGACAGCCCATGCGAGATATGCACTGTGACTGTTAGCCAACCCACTGTTGTTACGATAGATTTTCCTACTAGGAGTCCTAATGAAATCAGAGAAAGTCAATTACAAGATGAAAACTTAAAGAAAATAATTGATAATTTAATTACTGATTTCTTCAGTCAACCTGACTGAAGAAATCAGAAATTGGACAGAAAGAGGTTTTTTAATGAATCGAGGTGTCCTCTACAAATATGCTCAAATTTGAATCCGATGAAGCACAACTGGTCATTCCAGAACATGAAAGAGATCAAATTCTCAAATTCCATCTCGATGCTCCCACCGCAGGTCACAACGGCGCGAAAGTTACCTTTGACAGAGTTTCAAAGAGATACTACTGGAAAGGAATGAGGACGTACATAACCAATTATGTAAAACATTGCATTGAATGTATGCGATACAAACCATCCAATCAGAAACCTGATGGTTTACTCCAAACTCCAGTTCCATCTCAAAGGCTTGAGACGTTATCAATAGATTTGTTTTGCCCTCTTCCTGTAAGCCATGGAAAGAAGTGGATCTATATTGTGGAAGATGTTACCACTAAATGGGTTGAATTGTTTGCATTGGAAGAAGCAACTGCAAAAGAATGCGCTACCACCCTGGAAAAAGAAGTCTTCACGAGATTTGGTATTCCTCGAAGAATTATAAGTGACAACGGACGGCAGTTTGTGTCCGCTGTTATGCAGCAACTTTGCAATCTGTTGGACATTCATCAATCCTTGATCCCTGTATGCCACCCTCAGGCAAACCCTGTAGAGCGTAAAAACCGTGATTTAAAATCTCGACTTGCTATTTTTGTAAACAACCGCCATGATTCTTGGTCAGAAAAACTTCTTGCTATTCGTTTCGTACTCAACACCTCTAAGTGCAGTTCAACTGGATAAACTGTTGCTTTTCTTAATTTTGGTGGAGAACTGAGGGCAATTGATGACATTACTAACGATTTTCGTGGAATTATTGATAAGGACAACTTTGTCGTTGAAATGACTTCTAATCTAAAGAAATTGGAAAAATTTACATCTGAAGCCAAGGAGGTCTTGCAAGAACAGCAAGACAAAAGTAAGTCGTTTGCGGATCAGAAAAGGAGACCTGCTCCTTCATATACTTCTGGAGATTTAGTCCTGGTTACCACACCGAATCAAAGCAATAATAATTCTGGTATTACGTCTAAATTTATGCCTCGCCGTGACGGACCATTTGTCATTGTTGAACGTAAGTCCCCAGTATCATATTCTATGGTGAACACAGATTCTCCTCAGCTACAAGTAGGAGTATACCACACCTCAGCGTTAACACCCTTTCAACGAAATGTAATTCCATCTGTAAAAGCTTTGCGTAGAAGAGGAAGACCTGCTAGGATAATTAAACTCAGCTCTCCCACTCCTGCCAACGTTCAAATACAGACGCTTCGGGGTCAGAGAGGGAGGTTGTAAAAGATGGTTTTAAGAACTAAACCAATAAAACCAACAGATGTCGCTATCTGCCATAAGACTGACTACTTGAACTGAAAATAAAAACACTCTTACTGTGTCTTCGACAGAGGAATGTGGAAGTGACACACGCAAGAAATAGGACAAAACCGCTTTGGTTCAATAAAATGGATTTAATCAACTTTTCTCTTTTTCTCTTTTTCTTCCTCTTTTTTTTCCGTATTTCACTGTAAAATTAAGTATTTTCGAAATAAATAACTTTCATTTCCATTTTTCTTCTGTGTTACAGTTACAGTTTTTTCAGAAGGGGAATTTTTTTTACGTTCAAAATGTTCCTTGTAATTCGAATTGTACGAAGAAGTGAACTTTTAAAATTACATTTTAATAACGTAATATTAGAAATCCCAAATGCTTGATGATTTATTTAAAAATTTTCATGTGGAAAAAAAGTACTTGGGGTGTTTTTTCATAAAAAAAAATAATGGCAATCCCATATATCAAATTCATTTCATTTTTAAGAGAACGTAGAATTCTTATAAAAACTTAACTTAAAATTTTAATTCACGATAGTCAATTTAAATGTGAAAAAAATGGCTAAAACTTGCAGTAACTCAGAATTTTACAATTGTCAGTATTATTATTTTTTAAAAAAAGGAAGAAAAAGACGTATAAAATATAAAGATAATTTGTTCAGAATTTCATAAGCAATAAGAATATTGTCACATAGAATGTAAGTGAAATAAAGACTACGGAATCTAATCTCAACTCGAGATTTATCGATTTGATATTAAGAACTTATGACATCCGATTACCTCGGATGTTATCTTGTGCCATCACTAATATCTAATATTAAACAATATGACACCAATAATTACAGAACCACCAAAACCACTTTCAACATTTATTAATATATATCCTCTAAGACAATAATGATATAACTCTCCAGGTCAAGTTTACTAATACTTTACTTCAACCCACCAATAATAATCTAACAGCTTCTTACCAACTGCAAGTCTTAATCTGGAACAACTGTTGAAAACACTAGAACAATTCTAATCCGAGTGTTTTACACTCGGACCTCAACTCTAATCCTTAAGTCAGCTTTCCAATACTATAACCTTTAGATTCCACCTCCTCTCGTTGCAACGCCTCTCTGATCCTCCTCCTCTCTTCTCTACTCCTTCAGATGGAGTTTATATACTTCTTAATTTAACTGCTTCACTTCATTCCTAACTGCTTTGCATATTACATTCTTCATCACGTTTCATTTTTGGTTGGGCAAAGGTTGTTTAGCGAAAGCAATCAATCTCAATTGAAAAGTCCCCAAGGTTAGTGAAGAGAAACCGCGAATAGCCCAATGTCACAAACTTTAGTATCTAAGAAGTAATATTAATATATTAACAATTTTCAATCTGACAGGAACAATAAAAAGACAAAACTAACGTAAATTAACTACAAATAAAGATAATAAGATGTAAAGAAGAACAACAAGAAGATGAAAATCTATCTCTAATTCACAGCTTTGCGAGATGTATACATATACGAAGAAGAGGTTGCACTTGCTTCAATTCATGCTTCCCTGTCTATGTTCTCTAATATAAATATAGCACGCAGATGGACTTAAGCGGCGAGTGAATGGATACAGGTTTATGATGCAAGAGCTAATTCTAGCCAGAAAATGAGTATTGCTACAATATTTTTCAGTACCAAATTACTTATAAGTTTTTATAAAAATTTACAAAAGTTTTTTCCAATTGATTTTAAAGTACGATGCGTTTTCTGTTGATACATTCACACTACAGATTTTATCATCTAACATATTTAAAAAAAACTAGATAGTTTCAAGGAATACTGATAATTGTTTTATTTTATAGGCATTTTTTCATCGGGCTAATCCAATATCTGATGCATTTCTTGAAAATATCAAAATTCATGTATTTGATGTTTTTTCCAGAAAAATGCAAGTAAGTTTAGTCCTCGAACGGTTGAATCTGTTCCGTAAAAGAAATGGACAACCGTAAATGATTTGGTCCACCATCCTAGAATTTTATACTCATTTCAGAATAGTGAATGAAATCATTGCATTTCATCACGGTAACCTTCAGGGAGAATGAAGTAAGATAATAATTATCTCTGTAATGCATATACTATACGTGCGTTACATATGGAATTATTTAGTTTAATTAAGATGAATAGCCCGCTGTGATGAATTCGTAATCATTGAATAAGCAGAAATAATCCATCTCTCTGGGCTAATAAGATTTATTTCCTGTACATAGGAACTCTTCTAATAATTAAACTATTTACAGATTCATATGTTATTGCATATATATAACAAAAACAACATTAGGAGTGGTTTTCACGCAATGGTAAACATTCAGATCTCCAGCAGTCGAATTTTGTCACACATCTCTCCATTCCACCACTAGAGGGAAACGGTAAAAGTCTCTCTCGTGGAGCCATCTAGCAGTTGTTACATAAATAAATATTAAATATAGCCATTGGTTACAGATATAAATTATTACGGATAAGACAATCCTTTAAAATGAAGCTTTTTTAATGAAAAGGAAGTACAATAGACGACTTAAAACGCAAACCAAAGTTACACTCAGAATATATTACCAGTATGATAGAAATTCGATATTTATTTATTTTAATATGCATCTGAATAAATATTATTATAATGCTTTATTTTTGTATTACGACTATTTTTTCTTGTTGACGGGGGGGGGGAGAAAGAAAAATATTTAGCCTCTTATTGCCAGAAATACCATCTGGGGACTTCGATAATACATACTGATAGTGCATTGCTGGATTACAGTGATAAAAAAATTACTTTTTATTTTATTTTATTGTTTATTAAAGTCGCCTGATAAACAACATGAAAGCTATTCGTGATGTACCAAGTAATTCTGAGCCGCTATCAAGTGATACGGAAGACGCCTGTGATGGTATCTCCGTCTCCAAACTTCCATACCATGTCAACGGGGACACTTAGGACCTCTACCCGAATTAACGTGAAATAGCCCCGTTACAAAACAGGTCTTAAGTGGCATCAGATTTCGAACCCATGACTGTGACCTACAGGCTACCTCGGACACAACAAATTATTTAATGACGATGAACACAAAATAATAAATCACAAAAAAGAGAATTTATCAAATAAATTTAACACAAATAACCCGACAGAAAATGAAAAAAGAGACATTTTAAAATCAGTAGTTTATAGAATGCCCATAAAATAATTAAAATAATATATGGTGTTGCCTTAGAGTAGAAGAACTTAGCTGAGTCCAATGAAGTTTCTGTCTGATATATTGTAAGCATTAAAGTTTGAAAACCAGTGAAAACCCTTTTGTATGCAAAGAAATATTTGTGACATTTCGGCTTCCCTACTTGCATGTATTTGAGCTGTCAATAAAGCTCAGTCACTAATTAAAATGTTTAAATAACCAGAATCAAAACTCAATATGCATATCATGAATGTGGAGTAGCGTCTGCACTTAAAGTTAATATAATGAAATTTTACATATCTTCCAACTGTCTCACCGAATCTAAATTAATTCTAAAACTTGTAAGCTGGATCCTACTAATGTCCGTTCAATAATGATCACTTCACGCTAAGCTTCGAGTCATATAATCTCTATCTTCTTAGAATAAGCACACGTCTAATTCTGTACTTTAAATTTTCCGCTATACCCTTCTCTCTCTACTATTACTATTACTCTAACATAAAAATTTTCGTAGTTTCTAAATACTATTCAATCAATCTTATTCACTAATCTACTTAAATCTATTCTAATTTGCGTAAGTCACAGTTCATTCCAAACCGAAATTCTCAAATCAAGCAACGTCATAGCAAAACCCCAAAAGATTAGTTGAAGGGAAAGAACCGTTTAAAAATTAGTAGCATTTTATTGAAACAACAAAAAAACCCTAAATTTTATTATTTATTTAATCACAATAAAAAGTTTAAAATAAACGAAAACAATTTCGAATGAATGTTTTTCCCCAAAAATAACTAAAATTTTAAAAAAATTATGAAGCAGTGGTCCTCAAATTATATTATTACCCATACAATCCTTGGGATACACGAAGGCCTTTGAAGAAGAGAACCTTAAAAAAAGAAAAGGCATTAATACTCCTGTGACGCCCCTGCTTCGGTACTTATGATATGATCCATTAATAAGTCAGACATGAAAATCTTTAAGCTATTTTTAATCTTGCTTAAGAATAATAACAAAAATTAAAGTTTCAATTACGAATATGGAGCGATAACTACCTTGAGTCTTGTCTTATCCAAGATTGACTTTGAATTATGTTTACCTCAATAGCCGCAAAAGTGGATCCGAGTCGAGAACAATTCTTATACACTGGGTCCAAGTCGAATATCAGCTATCCGACACTCATTAACTTTCTTGCACCAAATTTGGGTGTACTACACTCTCGCTAACATTCTATCTCTTCTCAGCTGTTTAACACGCCCGATCTCTCTATCTGATCCATCGATATTCATTTAGTAATCAGTCAGTGAATAGTTAGATAGGCAAATTTTTAAACTATTTTTATTCCAATATCTCAATTTGACCCATTGAAACTCTCTAAGTAGTAAGATAGACAAATCTTTAAGCTATTTTTATTCTTGTCTAAGAATAATAACAAAAAAAAAAATGAATGATTGTAATATGAATCTGAGTCAAAAATAATTTTGATACACTAGGTCCAAGTTCAGTAACAGGTATCTGACTGTTATTTCAACTTTCTTGTACCGAATTCGTGTTTTCTACACTCTCGTTAACCTTCTATTTCCAATCAGTAGTTTAACACGTCTAATCTCTCAATACCATCCTGTACTTCTCCTGTTCACTATATATAGTAATAGTAATTTACATTAGTCACGATTTATTCACAAGGCGAGTTATTTAGATCAAATAGCGTCATAAAGTAGCCCTAAATGTTAGCTAAAGAAAAAAACATGTAAGAACCCGTTACTTTACAAAGCAAATCAAACAGTATTCCACTTAATTACTAAGCAATGGAAACCATAAGGTAGGTATAGCAATATCAGCAAACCATCGTTCTCCTTTTACAAAGCAATTTGTTATTAAAAAACTTGTGATAAATATTGAACTTTACGATTTTTAAGAATAAAATTTATCTAAAAAAATAGACTAAGAGCATTTGTAATTCCATATCATATTTAAGGTCTAAGAATAATCAAAGATTTTAATGTCATTTACTTGATGATTTAAAAGTGATATATAATTAACTTGAAAGAATGGGGGAAGCTCTTAATTTAAATTAAATAAATTTTCAGAATCCTTATCTTTTAAATAACTGTTTTGAAAAATAAATTTTTCTTAGAAACATAATGCTGTTTCCCCCCCCCCCAACATATTTAAGCATTTTTAAGGATAAAACATACAGTTTTTATGAGGAATCAGTTCTGCCATTAAATTTCATGGATTGAAAATCTCGATTGGAAAATTTCGAATCCAGCAGTTCATTATTTCTCAGAATGCACAGGATTTTTTCTTGAAGCTATTCACTTTCCCACCCCTTTCAAGATTCGTTTATAGAGATAAGAATTGCTATTCCACATTCAAAAGCGGAAAAAGCATGACTTTTACAACTAATCAATCACTTGTCAGCAATTGTGGAACAGATGGAACACAGTGACGAGATTCTTTTTCATTAGTCGGTTTGAAAACAACATATTGTATCTCTCTTGTAAAGCGTTTAATTTCATCTTCACGAATAAGACATGGTTATGGAGGATTATACTTCTTACAAACATTTTGCATTGAAGATTTTTGTTAGATTGAATGACATGTTCAGTTATGATTCTGGTTTAATGACAATTATTTATTGAAATTTTTCCTTGTTGATTGTTTACACTTTTTTATATTTAGCTTAAGAAATTTTTATATTTTAAGTATATATATATATATATATATATATATATATATAATATTATATATTTTCCATATTCCTTACATTAAAAGTTCACATAAAAGTGAATGAAACAAGAAGAGTAACATATCACTAGAATCCAATATTTTAATCGTCGTTATAAATTGCATAAATAGTTCCATTATTATAAATAATATTTGATTTCATTGTTAATAAGCGGGAACAGATAAATCATTACCAAAATTTTTTTATATAGCTTTAGTATTGAAAATGTAAATGTTTCCTTTTTAAAATTTTGTAATTAAATCAGATTTTGTTCCTTAATTGTATTTAGTGAAATTTATTTCAATAATTTTTTTACTTGACATTTTAAGCATGGCCTTCAAAATCAAGTTATTATTATTATTATCAAGTATCAACTGTTAAATTTATTTCCATTCCCTCTTAAGTTTAATTCCATTGCCCTGAAGTTTTTTACATGGCTTTCCTTAAAAAAGTTAGACTTACCTTACCAAATTAGAAAAAAAATTTGTATATTTTTCTTTTATTTTTAAGAACTTTTCGATTTTTTTCTCATTTATTGTAATTTCTTACGTTTAAAATACAGAGAGATTTTTTTCGCGCTGTTTTTTCCTCAATATCAATGTGAAAGATTAATTACTTTAACATTTTTTTGAATTAAGATATTATACTTTTTTTTATTTTAGAAGTACAGAGGTAATAAAAGTAGAAATTACTTTTAACCTTAAATTATAGAATTTTAAATCGATGTTTGTTTGATTTTTTATTTCGTATAGTTTTATGATTTCAAGCTTATTTTTCAGCAATTCATGATTAGAACTACTCCCCAATATGACTTCAAAACAGCTATTCTATTTTATTGGCATCATTCCTATATTTATTTGCATATTTTCTGAATTGCATTAATTTTCTAGCGTGAGAGGAAATGAATTGCATGAAAAAATATTTTTTACTGTAATTGTTTAAAGGAGCATTGAATTCGTTTTTAATTTGCTTGAAAAATTAAAATATATATTATATTAAATCATCTGTTTGGGTAGAACAAAATAAATATTGAAAAGTCATTATATTATAATTAGAATTAAGTATATAACTATTCGTAGATTTTTAGTATCTACTTCAATTTTTTGAATTAATTTAATTACTTTTACAACGTTTTTCTGAATTTCACTTGGTGTATGTGTGTGTGTGAGTGTGTGTGTGTCATCAAATTTTCGATCGTTAATTTAACCAACTTCCCATCAAGCTAGAGCTTTGAAATTTTGGGAATCGTTCGTACTCGCCTAACAATGCAATATTTAGACGTTTGCGGCAAGTTTTAACTAATATTTCAATAACTTTAATAAGTCAAAATATTCTTTCCTCTCGGCGCTTTTAGGATTGAAGAACAAATTTCTTTCCCCCTCTGGGAACACAGGGCACTCCCCACGCAGCATGCGGTATCGTAAACCTTCTTTTACAACTCACAAGGGAGATACTATCTCCCTTTACTATCTCCAGATAAACAAGGTTGCTTTGTTTTCAGATAATCATTCACCAAAGAAAGAAAGTTTATTTTGTGCCGTGTCATCACATCATTTTTTTCTGAATTCTGGTTCCCATTCTTTTTTTAATGGAGCTATGACTTACAAACTCAAATGCATGTTTGATTTTGTGTAAATTTTTTAAACTCTCTGAAAATATCTCTTTTTTAAAACAATTTTAAAGTTAAATACCTTACCAGTTTTAACTAATATTTCAATAATTTTCTCTAATAAACTTTTACATATAAAACATTGTTTTTTAAAAAAGCATTGAGTTTTTTTATATCAATTTTAACATTTAAGAATTCATACCATTAATGTATACAGTTGTTTGATTTCATTGATTCAGCATCTTTTAAGATTTGTTTTGTAACAATATTCATTAAATTCAAAACAATGTCCTATTCTTTCTCTCCTGTAAAGTTCTGCAATCATCTAATTTTAAGGATTTTTTATTTTAATTCTAAAATAAAACAAGATTTATGAGTATATTATTATAAATATATACAAAAAAACCCACGAGCTTTTAAGTACAACTTTTTTTTTATTGTGAAAGAAAGTAGACAAATGGAAATGAATAGACAAATCGATACGTAGTGAAATGAATGAATAGAATGAGCGTGGAGCTTGAATGGAATAGATAGATGATGCTGGAAATGAATAGATAGATAGATAGGCTGAATAGATAAAATAAAATGGAATAAATAGGCAGATAGATAGTAAATATAAATAGATAAATAGATAAAATGAGAGCCATAAATGGAATGAAATGGAATGGGCTCGATGAATGGGTAATGCGTGGAAAAAATGGAATATGAATATGATAAAATGAATGAAATAGATAAAGACAAAATAGAATGAATAAATAAATAGACCAAAATAGACTCCCAAATGAATAAGATAATAAGATAAATGAATGGAATGAAAGAATAGACAGAATGAGCCAAAATAGATAAAATGATGGAATAAATGAATGAATAGATAGAGCCAAATATAAATAGATAAATGAAATAAAATGAGCAAATAAAATGGAATAGATAAGGCCAGGCCAGGCTTGATAGATAAAATAAAAATAAGGTAAGGCCGTAAGTGAAAAGGAATACCTCAGTTTTTTTTTTTTTTTTTGTTTTTTTTTTTTTGTTTTTATACAGATTTAATTTAAATAAGCACGTCATTTTACATAACATTCTCTTTATTATTTATTATTTAACCACTAAATGAAAAAGAATGCAAATTTCTAAAGCCTATAAACTTTAGTGAAACACAACAAATATTAATTCTATTTGTTAAGTTATGAAGCGCATATTAAATTAATATTTTTAATATTTAATATTTTCATTTCAATCTATTCATTCAAAGAAAATATTGCTCCTTTTTGTAAAAAAAATATTATTTAATATTCTAAAATTAGTCAATTAATTTTTATGCTGTTTGAAAATCAAATAAAAGGCCTGTATAATGTAGATTCTTAGTTATAATCTGCCTTCTGCAAGAGTACTTTACATACTTGATTTCCATTTCAGTTTCGTCTTGGATTATAAAATTCATGTTCTGGTTTTCCTCTTTCGAAGGACATGGTCCATAGTCGTGAGTTCGAATCCTGATAATACCATAGACCCTTAAGCGGAATAGTAGGACAACTGTATGTTCAATAAAATCTTCGAGTGATGTGATGCAAAATTGTGGAACATTCCTGTTAGATGTATCATCTGAGGTGTCTTTATTTGATTGTGACTCAAAATTATGAAGTACTTTAGCAATAACCCTCGTGCAGCTGGATTCGGAGAGAAATCCTTTTTTAAAAAAATGTTCTTTTTCAATTGCTGTTTTGTTATTAATAAATATTCTTGCCTGATATTAATTACATTTCATTATTTGACTTGAGAAATGTTTAATAATTTTTTTAAAATGCTTAGAAGTCAGAAAAGTTAATTTCTAATAAAAAAAATATTGTTTTTTAACTGAGAGCTCATTAACTAAACATTCATCCTTTTAATCTTCTATTCCATTTCGTCTTATGTTTGCAATGTTTATTAAATTTAATTATATACTATAATTACTTTATTTTATTTGAACACATCAATTTATTTCTGTGTATTTTTGAACAAAAGAGCATATTTTAATTCTAGTATAGATGATAAACTATAAAACAACTAAAAATGCAAACACTTAATACTCAAAATTTTGAACTATTTTAATTGAATTTATAACGACATTTTTTTAAAAAAAAATACTTCTTAGTGATGTGACTAATATCTTAACGTATTTATTAAAATTTTCCAAATTGTACTAGTAAAGCAGTAAATTAAATTAGTTGCTTCTTAGATCAACACTCTTAGATTCTTTTTTTATTTATTTATTTATTTATTTATTTTTTTGTTAGATCAACGTTTTCAAGACTTTTGGTTGTTTTCAAATCCCTTAAAAATTATAGTATTAATTTTTTATGATAAGGACTGGAAAATTACAAAAATATATGTGGGCTTATTTGCCTTTTTTTGATAGTAAAAATGTTGCGACTACTTCTGAATGATTAATAATATTAGCAACAAAACATAAAAGGAAATTAATATTTGTAAATTTTTTTCTGATTGGGAGAAAATTATTGCATTCATTCTTTTTAATTGCGAACTATAGCCATGATTAAATACGAAATACAGATGAGTGAAATTCGATGAAGTATTTAATCAATCCGAAGACGATGAGCGATTATCTCCAACAGTAATAAAAAGATAGATGGGGGGATCATAAGGAAATAACAATAAATAATAAAAAGGATTATAATCGAAACAATAATATATTTTCATAGTAAGAAAGATATAAGAAATTACTTAAATAATCCATAATCTTGAATTCTTAAAAAGAAAAAAAAATTATTTTCATTCATATCCCTAAATTTTTCTTCTTAAAATAACAAAAATAATTTGACTGAAGTGCAAATTTTTTTATTATAAACTTATATTTGCTTCCCCGAAAAATTTAGATTTTTCCTTAAAAATCTCTTACTTTTTAAACGGTTTATTTTGATAATATTTCTTATAAAATATTAAACAAAAGTGTTCACATGAATAGATTAAATTGAAGCATATAACAACGTTTGCACAGACATCCTGTGTCGTTTATACTAACAATGATCCTACCTACTTATTGAAGGGGGGGGGGGAATGTTGAGTAAAATTTGCTTCATATCACATATTCCAATACATGAAGCACTACTAAAATGATCAAAGAATGGAGTAATGTAAGTATTTTCTCAATTGTAATAATCATTCTTGTTTGAACTAGAGAGTAAAATTACAAACAAAAAACTTTGATATTTATGATTTATATTCGTAAAAAATGTTTTATCTTCATATTCAAATAATTAAAATTCTTCGTTCTTTCTTTCCGTTTTTGTAAAAGAGAGATGAAGAATTTGGGGATTTGAAGAAACGCAATAAAACCTAATCGGTGAGGGAAAACCCCTGTGTATTATATAATGTATGACGTCATAATTATTATACTTCTCATTTTTCATTTTTCCTTATTTTTTTGAAATGTATATTAATCTGTATTCAAATTGCATCACTTCCTGCAAAGAACGGATACTAATACTTTGTTTTTCGCCACAGCATCGGTCGGCCACAGCAGTGGTCTGTAAGATGATTATTGATGTGATATGAATGTGTGCACACCATATGAAAAATTTATCGATAAAAGACTTTTTAAAAATAAATTGGATACCTCGAAATATTTGCTACTAGGCCATAGCTTAATTTTATTGATGGCAAGCTCAGGGATATGATCGAGTTGGTGAAAAAAGAAAACTCGTCGATATGTAGTGGAAGTAAGTTGTACCTTTTACGACCAAGAATACGGATGTTATAACAATTCCGGTTATTGTTTAAGTGTGCCCTGAACTTGGATTCTATCGCTTTGAAGAAAGAGCGCCCTACACTTGGATTCCATCAATTTGAAGAAAGGGCACCCTGAACTCTTGGGAATAGCTTTGAAGCAGTGTGTTCTGCACTGTGTTTAATTTTGGAATAGCTTCCTACATTGACGTTGATTTTGGGATTGTGTCCTGTAATAAACTGAGTCAAAAAACATTTTCGAAAGAAATACTATGGTTCCTGTAGATCAAGTTATCACTATTGTGGACGTCCTGTCTTTGGAATCAGCAAACAGATAAGTGTTCTTTCATGTAAAACTAGTTTTCTGTAATAGATAAGTAATTGCTTTGAAAAGTAATATATTATATCATCCTGATACCAATCGATAGCTTCTCGATAGTTAGAATTAAATTTGTACGTATTTGTTTATATCGGCTTGATATCAAATTCGGTTATACCACCTTGGTATTATTATTATTGTTATTATTATTATTTTAAGAAAACTTAAGATTAACATAAATTTCAAGGTTTCATTTTCATTATAATTACTTGATTGAAAAAATACCAATTTTGTGTAATTTTAGTATTTAAAGGAAAATTTGTGTAATTCCAGTATAGTTTTGGTTTGATTGTTAACCTGATAATTCATAAGCAAACAATTTTGTGTTATTGCTGTACTTTCCCGAAAAGATTGTCATGTTCATAAATATGTTTAAACTATTCTTATGAAATTCTATTATAGTTTCGTTTTGAGATATTATACAGAATTAAGAGTTTTTTGTATGTGTATAAAAAATATAGAAATATTCTAAGAATTTATTGCATCTCTCAATCTCTGTGCATCAGTGAAGAATTGAAGTTGAGTTGTTAAAAGAAATCACTTTCGTTTTAGTCTTCAAATGTAAATTTCATTTTAATATTTTTATTTAATGTGTATAATTTCTCAATTTAATTATAAATCTCACAAAGAAATTAGATTTAAAAAAGAACTTTGTGACCAATTTCGTTTTGAATTTTAATTTAAAAAGAAAGTTATTTAGTTCTGTTTTTCAAATATGAGAATTTTATGATTATTTACTTGATTTATGTTTTGAATTTATGTGAATATGTTTATATACTTTTTTTGAAGAATGAAAATAAGTTTCATTTCGGCAAAAAGGGAAAAAAAGGATTTAATTAGATTGACTGAAGAATTAAATTTAAGAATTATTCAGGATAAGAAGATGATAACATTAAAAGAAATTATTTTTAAGAGTGATGAAGAATAATTAATTAAATCGATGTTTGAGGAGTTTATAAAGAAACACACATTCTCACAAAAAGAGAACAATTAAGAGCAAAAATTAGATCAAAAATGGCAAGAATGGGAAATTCATCTGGGAAAGCGGAAAGAAGAATTGAAAATTCAAGAGCGAAAACAGAAAGAATGATAAATTCAGCAGCAAAAACAGAAGGAAAAATTTAGAAGAAATAAGGCAGAGAGAAAGTTTTGAACTTGAAAAATTAAAGTTAGAAGTTCAAATAAGATCAACTCAAAAGCCCCAAATGGAAAGTACAAGAACACCAAGTAAGAAATTAAGCAACCTTCTTTATATTAGTATGACATGAAAGAAGGAAACAGTTTTAGTTCTATTTCAGAGTCAAGCTAGTAGGATTTCTCTCCAAAAGGAACTTTGAGTCACACATCTGTTGAGTCTACTTCCCCATGATATCACGCAGATTATTGCCCGCGAAACTAAAGAAAAAAAAAATGATTACGATCAAGAGAAAAAATTAGTATTGAAGAGATTTAAGTTAACTCCTGATAAATTCTGATAACACTACTTAAGACGCCCCAGAAAACTACTGAACATACATGACAAGATTATCATGAACTGCAAACTTATTTTTTGGATGGATGTCAGGACTAAAAGTTGATGGCTAAACCTTCGATTAGTTGCGGGATCTTATCGTTGCTGATCAAATGAAAAAACTTTCACCGTTTGAGTTTAAATAGTACTAATTGACTAATAGTTCATCATCAACTCACCTAGTGAATTGGTTGAAAAATTGGAAGAATTCGAAGATGTGAGAAAAACATTTCGTTCTAAACCGATTAATACGTTTTCGAAAGGGAAATATGAAGTTAAAGGGACCAGCCAGTTTGTAAGGTTTGAGAAAATTCCTCGAAGGGTTGAAAATTCTAAATAGGAAACAAACAAACAAAAACAAGCTAGAGAGAGAAAAAAAAAATTGAACCTAATCACAGTAAAGGCTTCGAAAGAAGGAAAATTAAATGATTTTACTGTAACTAACATCCAAACTGTCCAAAGTTGAAGAAAATTTCAGAGCCTGTAAATTATATTTCAGAATGTGATGTGAAAACAAATTTTTTGCAGCTATATACTTCTCTTGGGAAAAATAAATGACATTAGTACCAGGATCATTCGCGACGCTGGAGATTCTACAGATATTGTTTGTTGAAAATTTGTGACACCCGAAGAAATGATTGTTGAATATGTATGGGCACAACAACCTGTAGATGCTAGTTCAACTTGCTTATCACTAGTAGAAGATCTTATTGATTGTGAATGAAGCAGAACAGTCACACACAAAAGTAGCTGTTATTCCAGATGAACTTTATCGTGGCCATTATCTTCTAGTAAATAGGGCTGCTGCTCTGTTAAAAAAGGAAGGAAATATTTCATTGCACCAGTGATTGAAGTATAAACAAAAAGACAAAAATAGACAGAAAATGAAGAGACTTCTGAACAATTGGTTGATGAACCTCGAAACATAGTCATTAATAGTGATTGCATAAATACAGCAGAAGATGAACTTCTTCCGGCTAGTGATGGTATGCTAAATACTGTATCAACTGAGGTTAATATTATTTACAAAAATAATGGGCTGACAACTTTCATCGCACATCTCATACCTGATGAAACTAATATTGATGTATCTGGTTCTCCTTGTCTTACCATAAATACCGATTTTAATCTACACGTAGTAGAGAATATGGACTATGAGATTTTAGATAAAAGAGATGTGCCTGAAAATGTTTTAGTTTCTGCTTCAGTAGCCTTGTTCAAAATTATACCACATCAAAGTGTTGATCAAAATGTTAGTTTAAGAACAGAATATATTAAAATTCCATTTAATGATTCTATGAATATCCAAGGTGATATTAACTGTTCTGCTGGATACTTTACATGTGAGGAAGCATCAGATGGTTTAGATAATAAGTTTACTCAAACTTCAGTATCAGAAGATGGTGATATGTTATATGATATTCGACCAGAAAAGTAACTGAAACGCGCTGTTTTTGATTTTGACACTAGCAAATTAATTTCTCTAAATATTTTAACTAAAAGTTCTGATGATGCTTATGCTGTCAACTCTGAAATTAGTTTCAGTACCGTTATCTTAAGAACTAAACGAACGAATTATACTGTTACGAATTATCCATAAATGAATACCAGAGGCAGATAAAAAGTGTGTGTTTGCATATATATAGTATAAAATAAGTAAGATGCAATGTCGTACGAGTAAAGAAGCCACGGGCAGGCTTCAAGAATTTTTGAGGCTAAGTTTTCGACTCTTTTTTTTCCCTTGTCAACCAGCTATCTTTTTTCTAATTTCTTCAAACGTCTAGATCAAAAATACACATTGCACGGCGCTGAATAGCCAAATTTGGCTCTTGTGCCATGAACCTCTACTTTCCCTCACTCAATTTTCATGGATGAAAAATTCTCAAAATAGTGTCATTTTGGAGCGAAATGGAGCTTAATGTAGGAAAATTTTACAATATTCACATTGCAACACTGAACAAATGGCTCTTAAAAATAATCCTTTTTAAAATGAGCCTCCTAAAGATAATACAGTTATAAAAGATTGATTACGCTTTAAAAAGATTGAGACTCCCTGTTATAAATGATTGATTACGCTTTAAAAAGATTGGGACCCCCTGTTATAAAAGATTGATTGCGTTGCTAACATCGCATTTAAAAGCAACACGGTGATAATTGGCGACGCACCTCATAATTTTGAACCAAGTCAAATGACCAGGTGGTCACTAATGAGATGAAATTTTATTCTCCAAAATTCCCCTCCACGCCTACGCGATAACCTGGAGCCTCTACAGACATAACTTACATCAATTCCCCTAAATGGAGGTTTTTAAGGAATCAGGACTCCAACCTTTACCTCGATGGAAAAAACGTCATGACCTTTCGGCTACAACGACCAGTAATTATGTGAGAACACAATGAATAAGGCAGAAATATTTTCAATAAAATACATATTTCGTTTCTCTAAAATTTGCAACCATTAGATTTACTTTTTTGTTGTTACATAAGCCTTCCTTCATGTTACTTACTTTTGCTAAGACTGTCGGAAAAAATGAATTGGTAGAGTTGTCATAGTAGTTGTTATTAACTCGTGAATGGAACCCAAGATTATAACTGAAGTTTCAACTTATCTCAATAACAACAAAATTAGATCTGAGTCGAGATTAACACTTACATAAACAGAGTCTGCGAAAAATATCAGCTTTCTGATGATCACGTAACTTTCCTACACTAATATCATGCGCCCTCTTATATTACTAACTTTCGATATCCTGCAATGTTAGTTTACATAAGACACAGTTTATACACAAGGCGAGACCCGTTTGGTGACCGGATATGACAGAATAGTCCCCCTGTAGCTCATGCATGTCGTGAGAGGCGACAAAAATGGGTACCCAGCGACTGGGGGTATAGCTCGGCAAGATGCCCCTGAGGATCATATCAGGGATGTGCCTTCTTTAGGTTGGTGCGGGTAACATGACTCCGAGGAACCCTCGTGATCTTTTTCTTTCCCATTGAGTTTACTGTCTTTGGTAAACACGGATGACGCACCTCCGGGTTACCCTAGCGATCCTTCTCTATTTCAGACCCTTCATCTTGTCAACCAATTTTTGTCTTTTTTCCCCTTTTCCTTCATACGTCCAGGCAACAGTTATATCTTGTTTGGAGCAGCATAGCCATTTCTGGCTCTTGCGCCAGTAAAATTTACATTCACTCACTCACTCACGAAAACACAAGGCGAGGTTCTTAAATCAAATAACGTCATAATGTAACCTAAAAAGTTAGCTGAAGGGAAGAAGCGTGAGAGTTTTATTTTCTCTATCGCTTTTCAAACAAATCATGATATTTGAAAGAATTCTACAATTGAAAATTATGTATCTTTACTGTTTCAAATTTAAGCCATCATTTGCATTTTTAGAAAACTAATTTTCTATTTTTTGAATGCTCCAAAGGAATCAGAATCTTTTCGTTAATTTTGTTTTCTAATTTAAATGAAAAATGTATGTGTTTAGTTATAATATGGGGGGAATCTGCCGATAAACCAAAAAAAAAAAAAAAAGTTCAATTTTGCTATGGGAATTCTGTTTTATGTTAGATAGCTATTCTGTTAAATTTAACTGCAATGATATTCTTTGAATCAATTATAATTCTGTGCTAATATGTGTAAAATGCATTGCCCTTAAACTATAGCGTTTATTATATTAAAAAGTTATTCGACAACTTGGTCAAAAAATTGAAAATATCCGATTTCAATTTTCAGCAATAATAAAAAAAGCGAATGTAACCGAACATAAAGTGTGAAGCTCTACACTGATTAATACATTACATACGTTAATTATCTATCAATTTAATTAAAATTTTACGAGATTTGTTTTCGTACACCAGTTACATAAAAATAAGTTATATCAAGCTTTTTTCCCCCCTTTAACTGAATGAATAATTTATGGTCCTATACCGTATTTGCTGCAGTAATCATTTGCAATAAATCTATAATTGTACAACTTATGTCTGAAAATATAAATTTGACGCTATGATGCAGTGTATAAACAAAAACAATGGGATGCGATGTGATGATAGTGCGTAATGGCACAAGAACTAGATGTGACTGTACTGTGCCAAACAAGATGTAAATGTTGTCCAAACATTTGAAAAATGAAAAATAGATGAAAATTGATTGACAAGAAGGAGAGTTAAAAATAAAGAAGGGTCGCTAGGGTATCCCGGGGGTGCGTTACGTGTGTTCATCAAAGACGGTAAAATCCAAGGGAAGTTAAAAGAACACAAGGATGTCTTGGTGTCTTGTATTTGCCAAAAGAAGGCAAGTTTCTGAGTCGATAAAGAAAAATAAAATATATCAAGTGTTACAGTAGACAAAAAAAAAAAAAAACACGCAGGGATCACAGGTAACTATATCTTATTTTTCTGTGATTATCCGCTTATAACATCAATGATTGGGCTTCGAAATGGTTATATTCTTAATGAATGTGGGAAGCGCATTTCCACAGGATTTAGTTCAGTTTTCTTTATGGAAAATTCATAATAATTTTGAAGAGATTGTCAGAAGATGAGATTGAAATACAGAAATATTAACTGATGTATATAATCTTTCGGAAATACATATTTATTTGCTGAAAATTAAAAAATATAATGTATACTTATAATTATATTTATGACAGAAATAGCACATATTACAAATATAATGTTTATTTAAGATAATTGCTTATTTACAAGTTCAAATGACGTTGATCTCGAAAGATTGAAATTTATTTCCTGTTTTTTGCTACCATTATTTATCTATTTGTTTTTCCTTCTTCTTTATATACCAATATTCTCAAACAAAAAATTACAGTTGATTGAGGTAATATTTTTGTGTTTTGTTTCTTTCATATGAATACAATGAATATTATTGAGTAGTTAGAAATTTCATCTCATGATTCTACAACTCATTACAATATAAATTGAAATATGAATACAATGTATTGTACGCAATATAAATTATTTGGAATTCAGCTTAAGTAAGAATATTTTGTTAATTATTTTTCCAGTGGCTCTAATACTTAAATTTTGTGAGATACTTAATTCAATGTGAAAAATAATAATAAATAAATAAAAGAAATTAAGTTAAATTTTAAAAAATAACATTCTTTGGAAGAAACGAATTAATTCAGTGCATCATAGTGGCTAAATTAAAATTTCACATTTTATACTTCACGAAATAGTAATTTTCATTTTGTTGTATTTTTTAAAGGTTAAAGAAAATTTGAGTAACTTTTAATTGATTTCGGAAAAGTTCAATATTAATTTAATTCAGATTCTCTCTCCTCTCCTTTCACTTCACTTAATCAAAACTTATTTTTTAAACATCTTTTTAATAACACAAATTTACCATTATGCACAAATAAATGTTTATGATCACACACAAAATATTCCCAAACCGGAGAGTTAATTAGTGGTTAGCTTGTAAGCTTCGCGTACGCTTCTGTGAATCATAAGACTTTCTCCATTATTTACAAATTGCTATAATTTCATTTCAGTAAGTAATTGTAAGTATTCGCCAAAAATAAGCATTCCTTGCCAGGAGTACTTTCAACAGAAAAATATGTTGGCGCCATCTGTTGCAGATAGCCCGAAGTGCGTCAATAATTAATAAAAAATTCATTTGAAACCTTAAAAAAATTGATTAATAACGACATAAAACTATATTCTGGCTACTCTATTTGATAGAGAGAAGTGTATACTTCTAACTGATTCAATTCTATTTGAATCAATAAATTTTTTCTTGTAGAGAATGTGTTCGAACATTTCGTCTCCTATACTTTAACATAAAAAATAGAATTTCCATTTTACATACAGGCAAAAAATTGCATTTTTTTTTTTTTTAAAAAAAATCAAAATTCTAAGAACGCTAATTAATAAATAACTATATTTGTTGAATCCATAGTATATTAGTATTGGAGCATTTCTTCTACATGAAAATGTGTTCGAACTTTGAGCCCTATTCTTTAACATTAGCCGAAACAGCCTTAACACAAAAAAAAATTACCGGTATTCCTCATTATACTTCTGTAATGAGCAATAAGGTAAAATTACAATTGATACACTCAGTTCAATTTTTAATTGTTATTACGAGAAATTTATTCGTAACAAAAATCATCATGAAATATGAATAGTACCTTATCCTTAGATTTTAAAATATTGTTATTTTCTCATTCACATAATCGAATTATTCAGGAGGCTAAAGTTTATTCTATCCCATGGGTATTTAGGATCCTTCAAATAATATAATATTAATTCTAGTACTTGCTGAATTCTTTTAGTAACGCCACAATGTCTACTAATCATACTAGCCATCCTCTCTGTACATACCCTTAAGCAGATTTTCCATTTTAAAGAATAATAAGAAAATTAAATGAGTTAATAATTTCATAACTTGTTGTGTATGAAGCCAAATCTGTACAATACAATTATTCTTTTATTTCTTCCAAAATAAAATCAATACATCTGATGTAGAAAATTAATGTCTTTTTAGAAATATCACATAATTCATCAATTTGTATTGCAAAAAAAATTATGATTCCTTAATTCTTGTGCACTAAATAGTACTTCACAATCTCTGATAATTTTTCAGTTCTTCTTATAGAATCATTAAATAATTGAATCAATTTGATTTTAGGAGCACTCGAGGTCTAAATAATTCGATATAAAAACCAACGTTTTTAAAAACAACGTTTTTATATGGTGGCAAAGTTTATTAGAGAAAATTATTGAAATATTAGTTAAAACTGTTAGTTATTTTTAACTTTAAAATTCACTTAAAAAGACACATTTGTGAGAGTTTTAAAAAATTCATAATACTCATAAAATCAAAACATGCATTTGAAAGTTTGTAAGTCATTCTATTAAAAAAAGAATGGGAACCAGAATTCAGAAAAAATTATTGTGATAAGACACGGCGCCAAATATTGGAAACTTTCTTTCTTGCGAATGATTACTGACTAAAAGTCAGCAACCCTTACTATCTCGGAGATAGTAAAGGGGAGATAGTATCTCCCCTTTGTGAGTACAAAAGGTTTACGATACCGCATGCTGCGTGGGGAGTGCCCTGTGTTCCCAGTGGGGGAAAGAAATTTGTTCCTCAATCCTAAGAGCGCCGAGAGGAAAGAATATTTTGACTTATTAAAATTATTGAAATATTAATTAAAACTTGCCGCAAACGTCTAAATATTGCATTGTTAGGCGAGTACGAACGATTCCCAAAATTTCAAAGCTCTAGCTTGATGGGAAGTTGGTTAAATTAACGATCGAAAATTTGATGACACACACACTCACACACACACATACACCAAGTGAAATTCAGAAAAACGTTGTAATAATAATTCTATATAAAAACCAACGTTTTTAAAAACAACGTTTTTATATGGTGGCAAAGTTTATTAGAGAAAATTATTGAAATATTAGTTAAAACTGTTAGTTATTTTTAACTTTAAAATTTACTTAAAAAAAGACATTTGTGAGAGTATTAAAAAATTTATAATACTCATAAAATCAAAACATGCATTTGAAAGTTTGTAAGCCATTCTATTAAAAAAAAAAATGGGAACCAGAGTTCAGAAAAAATTATTGTGATAAGACATGGTGCCAAATATTGGAAACTTTCTTTCTTGCTCATGATTATTGACTAAAAGTCAGCAACCCTTACTATCTCGGAGATATTAAAGGGGAGATAGTATCTCCCCTTTGTGAGTACAATAGTTTTACGAGGCCTCATGTGGTGTGGGGAGTGCCCGGTGTTCCCAGAGGGGGAAAGAAGTTTTTTCCTCAACCCTAAAAGCGCCTAGAGGAAAGAATATTTTGACTTATTAAAATTATTGAAATATTAGTTAAAACTTGTCGCAAACGTCTAAATATTGCATTGTTAGGCGAGTAAGAACGATTCCCAAAATTTCAAAGCTCTAGCTTGATGGGAAGTTGGTTAAATTCAATCGATCGAAATTTGATGACACACACTCACACACACACACACACCAAGTGAAATTCAGATATAAAAACCAACGTTTTTAAAAACAACGTTTTTATATGGTGGCAAAGTTTATTAGAGAAAATTATTGAAATATTAGTTAAAACTGTTAGTTATTTTTATCTTTAAAATTTACTTAAAAAGAGACATTTGTAAGCGTATTAAAAAATTCATAATATAAAATCAAAACATGCATTTGAAAGTTTGTAAGTCATTCTATTAAAAAAAGAATGGGAACCAGAATTCAGAAAAAATTATTGTGATAAGACATGGCGCCTAATATTGGAAACTTTCTTTATTGCGAATGTTTACTGACTAAAAGTCAGCAACCCTTACTATCTCGGAGATAGTAAAGGGGAGATAGTATCTCCCCTTTGCGAGTACAAAAGGTTTACGATAACCTCATGCGGTGTGGGGAGTGCCCGGTGCTCCCAGAGGGGGAAAGAAATTTTTCCCTCAATCCTAAAAGCGCCTAGAGGAAAGAATATTTTGACTTATTAAAATTATTGAAATATTAGTTAAAACTTGTAGCAAACGTATAAATATTGCATTGTTAGGCGAGTACGAACGATTCCCAAAATTTCAAAGCTCTAGCTTGATGGGAAGTTGGTTAAATTAACGATCGAAAATTTGATGACACACACACACACACACTCACACACACACACACACACCAAGTGAAATTCAGAAAAACGTTGTAAAAAACGTTGTAAAATGTCTAAGCAAATAACTATTACAATTGGTTTCATTAAACTTACTACAGTGGTAAATGAGTTTTTGGTTTTAGCAATCCGAACTGCAATTAATTAAGAGCATTTCGGAAGGGACTTAGTTATTCCTAAGAAAGTTTTATTTAAATGCTTTTGTTTGGAAATCTAATTCTTGCTTCTTACGTTCAATACATGCTCATGGTTTATTTTCCAACTTGGTATGTCTAGATTTTCAAGTGTCGTAACATTTTCATTATTTACAAAAACTTCACGGTAATTGATACATATCGTGGTTACATCTTTGTACGTAGATTTGAGCCAAAGAATGAGCCCTTATTTTAAATAATTATGAATGCAGCGACGAAGAAATCCAATGAAAGTTGCTCTTTTTTTTTTTTTTTTTTTTTTTTTTTTTCCCTAACGTTTCATCTTTATTTAGGAAAAGAATGTATTGAATTATTTTAAAAAATATCATCTACATTCAACAAACAGGTTTCATAATTTATCATCAATAGATGTATCTATAAAAATATTTATAATTCAGACAGTATCAATTTGATTCAATTTTTGCAGGTTTTACGAGAAGAAGCTAAAAAGTACTTCTATGTTTACATAGTATTGCCAAAACCTCTTATTAAATTAAATTTGTATAATGTATTTATAATTCAAGGTTGATTTCATTACTTTTTGAATTTAAATGTAAATTATTAATATTTTAATGCATATCTTTCAAATTCAAATGCCATCCAAATTGCTAACTAATGGAATTGGTGCTTTTACTTCATCTAGATTCATCATGTTAAATTAAGATTATATGAAAGTATTTAAGATGCTGCTCTCAAAAAATTTTTGAAATTAGTATTCAAATTTTATACCTTCTTTTTTCAAATCAATTGTATGTAATTATTGGAAAATATGTGATATATTTAACAAGAATTTTTTTATAACCAATTTACGTATAATTTTGTAAAAATATATAAAACTTTTTTCTCAATTACTTTTAAAAATGATGCGTTTTGTTGTTACTCTCTAACTACATGTTGTAGTTTGTAACAGCGTATTAAATTCCATCAGTTATTTTAGAGCAAAGCTATTAATTGTTTTATTTTATAGGCAAAACTTTTTTTTTAGTGTTAACTCGGTGTGTTTCATGTTTCGGTAACCATCATTAAACACTTTTCTTTGAAAAATTCAATCGCTTGATGTTTTCTTGATTTTTTGCTTTGTCAGCAATATGAATGAATTAAATGGGTGTGCGTATTTGCATTTTCTTTGGTATTAAGACTGAAAGTGATATAGCTATTTCCTGTCAAATAATAATAATTTATCAAAAAAGAAACTAAGTTTGTAAACTTTTACAGATACGGTTACAAAATTTTGTATTTTTCATCGTAAAATGTATAGAAAGATACAAAATTTTCATATGACAAATTAGAAATTTTCAGTTAAATATTTTTCAAAACATATTTATTGAAATATACATTTAAACTGTCCATAAAATTCAACGATACTTGAGTTACTTGGTATTATTTTTGAAATAGTTGATTACGATATGATATTTGATATTATATATGATATTACTTTACACAGTAAATTGTTATTAATTTGTATTTCTAAAAAAAGAATTTATTTCCGATATCAGCTTGTTTTAAATCCTGAAATTAACCATATGAAATTAATTATTATTATTATTTTAAAATTGCCTCTGACCTAACAAATCTATTTCGAACGTTGATTAGAACATTGGTTTTTAAAGTTTTACCAAGAAAAAGAAGTTATTTCCTTAAATTTCTTTTTAAGACTCCAAGTTCTAGGATTTCCCTGTTTATATGTTTCGCCCATAATGCTAGTACAATATTTATCAAAACAATATTGAACTTTTTAAAATTTCAAATCAAAAAAATTAATGTTTAATTTATCTACTAAATTTAATAGTTCAAAAAATAAATAAATATGTTCTGTCAAAGTATATGGTAAGTATTTTCTTAAAAATATCTTTATTCTTAAACGGCTCATTTTAATTTAAAATATCAAAGGAAACTCTCATATAAACAGCAAGAAGATAGCTGGAGCGCAAATTATACTGACAACACTTTTCAGTAAACAAAGTCGCAGGAAAAATAATGAACATCAAGGGGGGGGGGAAAAACAGCATATTACTACGCAGAGAGTTTTCCCCGCGGATCATCTCACATGGTTAGTATAAATCAGAGGTTCCCAAACTTTTTTGTGTCATAGACCCTTTGCCATGTTTTCCCGTGTTGGGTAGACCCCCTACTTACCTGATATTGATTTCTTATAAATTTCTAACTGTAGTGAAGTTTAGTGGTAAAAACTTTATATAAAAATACATGTTTATTTATATATTTATCAATTGCTTTTGATTTAAACCACTTAAATAAAATTTTGTATCTTTTATGTAAAATATATGTAACATAAAATAAACTATAAATAAAATAACACAAGCAATAAGTAAATATTTTTAATGAGAAGGATGAACCTGATGCTTTAACAATAAATTATCAACATTTGGCGTCAATTTTGTGAGGGTTAATCTCAAATCTCCTCGGTTAATGATGTCTAGTCTGTTTCTTTTTTTCGTTAGGAGATTAGTAACAGCGCTAAACCCCCTTTCAACTAAGTATGACGATGGAAAGGAAATTAAAAATTTTCTTGCTATATTCCATAATGCAGGATATGCAACGGGTATGTTGTTTTGCAGCCAGAATTGCTGATATCCGTTTTTAAACTGAACCTTTAGTTCTTCGTCTGTACTTAGTTCAGTCAGCTCCTCTTGTATAACGACATTCGTTTCTTCTATGTCACCATATGGAGTAATTATCCACGGTGGTATTATCATAGTTAAAATATCCTCGAACCTAGCTTCAAAATCTGAATAGAGGGCATTTAAATGTTGGACGTAAGTTGAAGCGTCGTCTTCGTGGCAGCTTGTCTGAGACAAATTGGGGAACTGAGAAAATTCGCCCCGTCCAATGTTTTGCTTCATTAGTTTAATTCTGGCAAGAAAAGCTGATAAGATAGACTTGGTTTTTATTAAATTTAAACTGTCGCCTTGTAATTGCAAATTAACCATATTAAATTTTGCAAACAAATCTGTTAAGTAGGCGATGTCTGTTCTCCTCTTTATTAAATTTTCTTTTAAAATTTTATCTTTTGTATCCAGGAATTCTAAAATTGTCTCAAAAAGTTCAAAAAATCTTGTCAAACATAAGCCTTTCGACAGCCAACGTACTTCAGTGTGAAGGAGTAATTGATAAAAGTCTTCGTCATTTTCTTCACACAACTTCGCAAATAACCGTGTATTCAACGCGTTGCTCCGAATTCGATTTATTGCTTCGATAACTAAATACAGTGATTCATGCAACTTAACACTCAATTTTTTAGCAACTAAATGTTGTCGATGGATGACGCAATGTATTGCTAACACCCCCGACACATTTTGTTTTAAATAACTTATGAATCCACGATAACGCCCAACCATGGCAGGTGCTCCATCTGTAGCTACTGATAATATATTTGATAAAGGAATTGCTTTTTCAATGAAGTAATCTTTCAAAACATTAAATATTGTCTCGCCTTTAGTGTCGGTTTTTAAAGTTTTTGCGAATAGCAGTTCTTCATGGATCTCTTGATTCATAATAAAACGAACATATGCCAATAATAATGCTTCATTATTGGGCAAAGTTGACTCGTCCAGCTGTATAGAGAAATAAGTTGTTTGTAAATAATTACATAAAAAGTTTTCAATATCAGAACTCATTTCATCAATACGTCTTTCAACAGTATTGTTGCTTAAGGGAATTCTTTTAATTATATCAGAAACAGGTTTGTGTAGAACAGTTTTTAAAACCTCTTCAATGGCTGGCAAAATCAAATTCTCTCCGATAGTATGAGGTTTCCCGGATTTTGCTATAAGGAACGAAATATTTTAAGACGCCCGCAAACCATCATCATTTCTTTGTGACGTAGAAGCGAACATGCTGTCCAGGTTAGGTCTCTTTTTAAGTTCGTCTTTAAGTGATTGAAAGTATTTTAAATCTTTGTTTATTTTATCTGGGTGGCATCTTCTCAGATGATCTTGCAATTTGGATGGTTTCATAGCGTCATTGCCTAAAACTTTGTTGCATAAAAGGCACATCGGCGATTGTCTGTCCTGTAATGATGGAATAAAGCCAAATTTCAAGTATTCAACACTGTACTGTCTGCATTTCTTTTTTTTTTTTCGGACATGGCCCCAGTCATCTATGGGCAAAAAAAAAAAAAAAAAATTTAAAAAAGAAAGAAAATTCAGCAGCTGGATATTGCGAATATTTTTTATTTTTCCAAAACATTCCATAATTCGTACATTTTCTTACAGCAATTAGTTCGAATTACGGACATTGCACTGTAACAATAATGCCGATTGCTAAAACTTCCAAAAAAAATTATAAAAAAGTACTTGTGTAATTTTGCATGCTTGAATATTAAACTACTAATAACTAAATTTATAAATGGCGTAATTTATTAATCTTTGCTAACTACGAGTATAAAACTAAAAAAAATAAAAAGTAATATACTAACTTTTCTTCAGCACTCTCTAACAATATAACGCCGATTCACTTTAATTTGTGTGATATATTATCTGTTCATATTTTTAAAAATATTTCTTAGCACTGTTCTTTTCAAGATTCAGAAGACGAATAAACGTATTTGTTTCACATTCGTATTATAGAGTGACGAATTGAACAGTTCAGTGTAAGGTAGCAAAGCTCTGTGACTGCAACTCCTAGGTTTTTACAAATTAAAAATGTATTGCGACCACAAAGAAATTACCAACATCCTACAACTTACACTTTTGTAAACATATAAAATAAATTTTTTACTTCATAGGTACTTTTATGAATAATGTATATGTTTTGATATTAAAAGATAGTATGATGTAAGTAAATAGGTACTATCAGTGTATGCGTTGAGATCAAAAATCGTGGACCCCCATTTTCATTTCATGGACCCCCAAATTTTTTTTTCGCTGACGTAGACCCCTAGGGGTCTATATAGACCACTTTGGGAAACGCTAATATAAATTGATTCCTTTCAAAGACATCACCTTGGTGGTCAACCTTTTACTAAAAATGAGAATTTGGCTGGGGAAATCTTTACCCCCCCCCCATAGTAAAAAAAAGAAAACCTCCCAAGGTTATCGATCAAAATTCCCCAAAAATAAATTTGAAAATTTTTTATGACATGAATGTGCTTATGACTATTTCCACTCATCGATAAGCCTCCTTGAGGAATGATGTGGATGTGTGAACGGATAAAAACAGATAGATCAACAAACACTGAAATTTATGTATAAGATTAAGAGAGCACATAGATTATCGATTATTGAAAATTATACAAAGTTCCATAGTGAAAAAATGGACATTAAGGATAGTCTTGTTCTCAATTTTCATCTCATTTTTCAAATAAGTTTTTTTCTTTGCAATTCTCGAAAAGTTTTAAAGACCAATATTGACTATTTTTTTTAAAAAAAACATCGAAATGTTGAATGAATTGCTACATTTCTTATTTTATCATTCCTTATAGTTTGAAATAAAAAAAATTTACTTCAATTTTCCCTTAAATTGTGTTCTTATATGTAGTGCTATATTTTACCCGAGGGCTAAATGCATGAGTTTTTCACAATTTTAAACTATAAGTTGAGAAATTTTTTAAACAATTTATAACGGTATCTAAAATTGTTTATAACCGTAAAAGCTACAGTTGGGCCTTTTTCTGAAAACTTATTTACGATGTCTACGATTATGCCCTTATTTTTCCTACGTTACATTTCCCATCAGCCTTTGCAGACTCATGTCCGCCATATCGTAATAAGATGATAGCGAAATCGCACAGTAAGAAGTAGCACAGACACTGAGTGGTGTGCATCCGGACAATTTGGGGATTCCGAAACGCGGCCCCATGCAGCACTCGTCATACGAAATAAAAGAGAAGTTATTACAAGCTTTGGACCACGAATACAATGTATGTACGCTTAAAACCTTAATAATATAAGGTTTAATTTTATGAAAGTTGGGAGATTATTTCTTCAAAAATATTTAGTTAACAGCTATAGAGCGTTAGGCATAACGTTGGGTATATACTTATGTGTATGTCTGGATTGCATGCTGCGAGGTCGGAGAATTCGGCTGTATGGCTTGTAAATATGCAATTGTACGATATTATATTTTAACTTTTTTCTGAGAAGTATGTTATGCCCTGTGTTAAATTACGTGATAATTTATTATAAAGCATTTTTATAACTTTTACTCTTGTAAACGTCAAAGCACATGCGCGGGTTGTTAAAACGATAGTGTTTTACAAAAGTGATCTTGGCGGGTTAATTTAACGTAACTCATTCTTAACAGTTTTACTGACGTTACTTTAAATTAACATATTTCTCAGTTTTTCGATCGAAATTTTTTTTGTGTGTTTTATATTGAATTTGCATTTGTTCCACGATTAGATATGCTCATTAGGCTGACATAGTTTTACGTTTGACTGCAAATTATTTGTTAAAGGTATATTACAAATATTTAGTGATATTATTACGGCCTGTTTTTTTTTTTTTTTTTGTTGTTGTTGTTTTGTTTTGTTTTGTTTATTTTTTTTGATAAATTTGACTCTTGAAATTTTTTTCCTTGAATCATACTTCAACTGCTACTGAAATTTTTCCTTTACATGTCCCTGTTAAACAGTAGTGATATCATTCCATTAGAATTTGTAAAATCTTTTGCATTTGCCAAAATAAAAATTTGCAAGAATGATCTGTTGAATTTGAATATAAATTTTGGCATAGGATATGAATTATTTTAGTCTTTATACCAATCACAATGTTCTTGTCAGCTTTATTTCTACTATGATTTTTTTTTTTTTGTACATTTTATTTGTTCTATAATAAAACATCAGGGAAATTTTATTTCAGTACTTAAACTTTGGAAAATGTAGTATTAGTCATAAGTTATAATTTTTATTACTTTGTTACGAATCAATGTTAAGTTTTCAAATTTTCATTGTTTAGAAACCTCTTCAATATTGTCACATACTTTGATGGATTGATAATGTTAATTTTTCAGGCAAAAGTTTTTTTTTTACATTCTATTCCTTATTGATAATATGGTGCATATTTATAGCTAAAAATGTGTAAACTTGTGATATAAGTTAAACTGAATATTTGTGAATGTTATAAATAACTGATCTTATTGACAATGAAATATTTTCATAATTTATGTGAAGATAATATGCTTTAACATTCAATAAAAAATATTACTTTTGTATAAAATGTTTTAATCAAGAAAACGTAAAGCTATTTTCTAGGGTATGAGGATTTCATTTTTAATTGGTTTTATAATAGTTTTTACCAACGACTTATTGGGAAGATGGGTGCAAAGGAACATATGCACCCTCCAAGATTTTTATTCAAAATATAAATATTTCAGGATAATTATTAAGTACTATTCTGTAGAAGCATGAAATTTTAAAAAAAATTTCTCTTCATGCATACATCTTTTTTCATCTTGAAGAGAAAGAATTTCAATGAAGCCGATTCCTGAGAAAAGGATAGAAAAGTTTTTGCTGTCTCTAAAAGGGTGCCTCTGGGTCAGTGTTGTTAGATGAAAGGATGGAGGATGCCTATAAGAAATACACTCCACAAAAATGCAAATTTTATTTTTATGGTATCTTAATAATTCTTAAATAATTTTCATTTTTGTAATTTTTATTGCTTGAGAAAATTATATCAATACTTAAAATGTTTTAAATAGGAGAAATAAAACTTGTATAGTGTATTATTTACTTTTTACCAAGTGGCAATTTAAACTACAAAACTGCTTTCATAGTAATGATATGCACCTATTCCCAAAATTAATTTCTGGTGACGCCATTGGTTTTTACTATATTCTGTTGAATTTCATGTACAAACTTGAATGGTTTAATAAGTATTTGTTCGTAATTTTTTTTGTTCAGCTTTTATTTCAAAAGGAACTTCCATTTACATTCTATGATCAAGACTTGGGGGCTTAACTTTTTTTCATGAAACTATGTCTTGTGATAGATTCAAAGAAATTTAGAGGTATTTGCATTTTGATATAAAGTCAACAAAATCCGAGAGACTTCAAACATATCAATTTACCCTGGTGTAGATGTGCTCGATTAGATGGCAAGAAAATATACTACTAAATCTGCTTCCCAACGATGGCCGATATAAGTTTTCTTCAATATTCTGGACTTTGTTACTATCAATGCCTGGATCATTTATAAAGAAACTACCAGTATAAACATCAAGCACCATGATTATATTTTTGAACTTAGCTTATGAGATCCTCAAAAATTGTTTCTCCTAAGAAATTTCTGTGAACCGATTTCGTCTCGGGCACAAATGTTGCATGCATTACCTTAGTCAGAAAATGAAAACAATGCCTAATTGATTGATACCACAATACAATGATGAACATTTGTTTTGACTATAAAATGTACGCTTGCGGATCCTGTACAGATAAATTGTTAAAGCTTAGTGTTTGTAGAGACTGCACTAAGGAATAATGTGAGTAATTCCAAAGTGTTTATAAATATTTTTAAATCATGATTTATAAAATCAATCATTAAATTGGATATATATTTAAAATATTTTGTGTAATTAGAATATTAATAATATTTCATTGTGTAGTGACTTATTTTGCATTTATTATTGTAATTTATGGATAATTGATTGTATGCATTATAATATCTTGAATTTGAAAAAATATAAAATAAAGCATTAGCAGATTACGAAATCAATGTGATATAAATAAAAAATGTAGTAGTTGAAGATGTATTGTGGAACTTATTTTGACAAAATATCTTAGGGGAGGAAGCATTTTATACTTTTTGAACAAGAACGGTCAAAGTAATTGCTTCTCGTCTTTCTAGGTATACGGAAAATGCCGTCATTCTAGTGTTAAAATGTCAAATATATCTCTGTCAATTGACTCTTATTGGGTTTTTAGTGTTTGTGTTTGGAATATTTATACTACGTTGCTACTTTATAACTTCTTGAGTTAGATGTCTTATTAATTGTAAAATTTTTTAGAATACAATATTCTAGATACACTAGAATTCTTAATTTGTCTTTTTGGATATATCGGAGTTGAAAATTTTATGAATATAATTGAGTTTGTATATTTATTCAGTTTAAAATTGAACTTATCATTGAGGCATTTAAATATGTTCTAATTTGATCATTTTATATATATATATATATATATATATATATATATATATATATTGGGTTGGCAACTAAGTAATTGCGGATTTTTTTTAGAAAATCAAAGACAATTTTTTCATGGAACTAAATAACTTTATTCTGTAATGTATTGCCTATTTTGATCAATGACCTTTTGCCATCTTTCAGGCAGCATCATAATCCCACGTTCATAAATCTTCTGGTTTTTATTAGCAAAAAACTGAATCAGGTACGATTTGACATCATCATCATTATTGAAATTTTTACCATTCAAGGAGTTTTGTAAAGATCGAAACAAAAAGTAATCAGATGGTGCAAGGTCAGGACTATATGGTGGGTGTGGCAAAACATCCCAAAAAAGCTCCAATAATTTTTGCCGAGTGACCAAAGATGTGTGTGGCCTTGCATTGTCATGATGGAATACAACACCTTTTCGATTTGTCGATTCGGGCCACTTTTTTTCAACTGAATTGTTTAATTTCGTTAGTTGTTTAATGTAGACATCAGAATTGATCGTTCGGTTGAGTGGTAAGAGTTCAAAGTTGACAATTCCTTTGTAATCCCACCAAACTGATAACAAAACCTTCTTTTGATGAATATCAGCTTTTGATGTTGTTTGAGTGTGTTCATCTGGCCTGCTCCACGATCTTTTCCGCTTGATATTGTTGTAAACAATCCATTTTTCATCGCCAGTTATCAGTTGTTTTAAAAATGGATCATTTTCATTACGTTTCTTTAGCAAATCGCAGCTGTTAATGCGTTGCGTTAAATGCGTTTCTTTCAGTTCGCGAGGAACCCATATATCGAGTTTTTGAACATAGCCAAGTCGTTTTAAGTGATTTTCAATGCATGTATGTGATAAATGAAGCTTCTCTGCAATCTCACGTGTTGTACTGTGACGATCCGAATCGATTATTGCTTTGATTTGGGCGTCATCAACTTCAACTGGACGACCAGAGTTTTTTCATCTTTGAGTGAAAAATAACCAGAACGAAATTTGGCAAACCAATTTTGACACTGCCATTCTTTTAAGGCTTCGTCACCTTAAACATCACATAACTTTTTATGAGCTTGTGATGCGTTTTTCCCTTTGCGAAAATAAAAAAGCAAAATATGACGAAAATGTTCCTTTTGATTTTCCATTCTTCAACGAAGGCTAAGCGAAAACTACGCAACCGATCAAAAAACTTTTTTTACTGATTGACAGCTGAATTGCCAACTATCAAATAACAAAATGTGTTTTACACTTGAACTACGTCTTCAAACCTAAAAATTCAACTGATGCCATCTATGAGTGAAATCCGCAATTACTTAGTTGCCAACCCAATATATAAAAGATTAATATTTAACATGATTTTCGTGTTTTGCTTGTAGGGAAGAACAAGGAAGTATATTTCTATGTGTTGTAGATCGCGAATTTCTAATCTTGTGTATGGATTATCCAAAATTTTATAATGTATAATCTAAATATTTCAAGTAAATATGAATGTTTTTAATGTTCAATATGTTAATGAGAATTTTATGTGTAGGATATGTTTTAACTTTTTAATTCTGATGCTAAAATAGATTGTAAGAATTAGTATACAGATATGTAATTGCAATTTTATATAAAAAAAAATTACCTACTTTTGAGCACATTTATTATGGCTCTGTAAAAATAAGGATTGATTTTTAATTTATATTTCATTGGAAAAGAGGTAGTGAAAAATAATCTTTTGATTTTTTTTTTTTTTATGTACTTTCATCACTGTTAACTGTTTTAATGAAATAAATTGTATAATTTAAAGTTTTTCTTCAAGCTGAACTCGTTCAAAGTCTGATGGCATTTAGTGTCATTAAAAAGGCCAAAATTTGGTTCAATGGTGAGTAAAGCTTGCGAGAGGGAATAATGAGTTTCATATAAGCAATACTTTTTAAATTTAAAAATGTTTAATTATAAACTATGAAAAATGTTTTATTTGTTCTTTTATTAATAGTTAAACATATAAATGCATGCTATCCCTCAGGGGCTTGCATTTAAAGAAGTATGAGAATTGTAACTCTTGGGTTCCCTTGTATTCTTTCTTATCAGGTTTACCTTTTAGTTAGCCCCACGAGAAAGAAATTGAATAAAAGATGTCACCACCATGAGATAGAAATATCACCCTATCCAAGATGATCGTGTCTTAGGTCTTGGGATACCCTAAAACTCCTTCTCTATTTTTGACTCTTTTTCTTATGAACCATTTTTCCAATTATCTGGATCAGATGTACATGATTTGGCACAGACTAGCTACTTCTGTCTCTTATGCCACATAAGCCTCAACTTTCACTCACTCGTCCATTCTTCAATTATTTGAACTCCTGTAGTCTTTACACAATCATCAGAATTCTATTGACAATCCTTTCTTTAAATTTCAAATTAATTTCGTTTTTGAATGGATATTATTCATAGTGTAAAATATTCATAAAAATGTATAAAATTACAATTTATCTAGTGTACATCTCTGAAGAATTCATTTTCAAATCAACTAGTACTATGTTTTCTGTTGAATAAGGTAGAAAGTAGTTCTTGGCAGTAGAATGTTTGATACTCGCATGCCATATATTGATGTATTTCAAATTCACATTTTCTGAATTTCATTTGTTTGAAGAAGCTAACTATTCATATAGTAATGTGTCTATTCTGTACTATAAAATATCTTAAAAGGATATGTTATCTTGTATAGTACTCATTTTTTTTTTCTATGGTTGCCAACATCAATGTCTTGTGACAGAATTGTTTTTTCATTCTGTAATAATTGTATTTATTTTTAAATTAAAGGGTATCATATTTACATTAATTTATATTTCATTTGATATATTTTAAAACTTATGGTGAAGTGTATCAACGAGGCTTTTAAATTCTAGTTTTTTGAAAATTGCAATTCTCAATGTCTTTTGTAAAAGGAGCATGATTTCTGTTATATATTGAAAGTGATTGTTTTTTGTGTGAGAATATGGTTCTTATTTTGTATGTTATAACTAGGAGACATTTTTTTCAGTTCATGAGCTTTTTCTAACCTAAAAATAAGATTACTAATTTTACCTTTTAAAAAATAAAACATAGTTGAGCAAGCTTCTTGTTGCATGTTTTTAAAACATTTTTATGAACTGAATGAATGCAGAAACTAGATTTTAAAAAGAACACTTGTGTTGTTTTCCAAGTCCACTAGGAAACAAGATATTAAAGGAAATTGTAAATGAAAATAACTTTTATTTCAAAATATGAATATTTTAATCATTTTGTAATGGTTACATAAGTTTGGATATGTAAAAATATTAAATTTGATTGGACAGTTCATATTTTAAAACATGCCTTAAATAAGTAATTCAGTGTATATTTAATGTAATTTAAAATAACACTCCTCTACATTTTTTTTTTTAAATGATAGCTTTAATTTCAGGAATTCATATTTCATCTTATATAAAAAAAAATTGTGATAAATATTTGTGAAGTCTGTGGCTATTACATAGGAAAACAGTTTCTATGTAGTGAAAATATATTTCTATTTTTAAAAATTTTTCTGAAATTAAAAAGATTACAATTTAACAATTACCTCTTTTAACAGCAGATTGTGTGCCCTTCATTGAGCAGAAAAATGTTAAATTCATATAAAATACTTTCAGAACAAATACATTTTCAATATAGGAAAAAATAAATCAAGCAGTTTACCATGCAGAAAGATTTTTAAAAGTTTTTCTTATGAAATCTAATTTTAATACTTTGTTATTGTTATGCAGTATGACTTGAAAATGGGGGAAAATCCATATTGTATATGGTTTGTAAATAATTTTACTATTCATATTTTATGCATATTTCTGTACATGATGGGCGAATGGTATTTAAGTGTTGTTTATTTTTAATTTAATACCCGTTTAAGATTTTTAAAGACGTTGGGTTTTAAAAAAATTCAAAATCTTTAATTAAAGATACTTCTGATATATTTGTAAAAGTTAATATTTTTCAGCAGGTATTTATGTTATATATTTTGCAATAAATATTTTTTAGCAAATGTATATATTTGCTAAATTAATTTGGACGAAGTGAAAGGTCAAAATTTTTCTTAAGTTATTTTGTATGGACGTTATTCATGTAGAAAATGTATGAACTGTTTAATCTAAATGCATAAAAAATTTTGTAATGTGTTTTCTAATTAATTGCTCTGTAATTGTAATTTGTGCAGAAAATAACTTCATTTATGTTATAAAAGATTTTATTCTGTATTAATGTTACTTCCAGGATTTTTAACTTTTGTCTAATAAATTAATTTTTCTGTAAGGTACTTGTTACCTATCAGTTTTCAAATTACTTCTAACTTATGCTTATATATTATAAACATTTTGCATGCAATTAATGAATTGAAGCAATTATATTTAAATGTTGGTTACATATATTTGTGCAAACTGTATTTGTATCAGTTGGATTGGGGAAACAATTTCTTTGAATTTTCCCCTTTAGATTTGATTATGGATAGTAGTCTATTATTATTATTATTTTGGCTGTATAAGGGCAAAAGTTGTAAAACTATGATAATTGAGAGAAAAGATCGGAATTAATTTTTCCATCAATTAGGTGGTAGTTAACGATTTAAATTTGGGATGTGTATTATGAATAATTCTCTTAACTGTTTAACATATCAAAAGTAAAGACTGTTCTTAATTACCTCTTGTAATAAAATCTTTCTCCTAAGTCTAAGCTCTGTTATTCTTATTGTTGGGGGAGGGCGATTAGGAAGGATTGATATATATAGTCTGATGTGAAATTTTTCAAAACAAATCAATAAATTGTGATCTATAATGAAGTTTAATTCAAAATACCTATAAATATTTTCGTTTTTAATTGAAAATACATAATTATATTTTAAAGTTGATTTTTGAAATTGTGTAATATAGAAGAGTCAATAGTCTTGGTACTATGTTCAGTTTGGAAGAGTTTTGTCAGCTGACTTGTTCTTAGGATTTTTGCCATCATATTTATGTATTAATTAATGTATTATCATTTTCATTTAAATGAGCATAATCTTGCCTGTTTTTAAGAGAAGACTCAATTTTTGCAACTTTTTTTTTTCTGCATCTTAAAATGGACTTGTTTATTGAATATTTTCTGGTTTCTTATTTTTGCTTGACTTTTGTCTCTAATCATGGGCAATACACATTTCAATTCTGAACCACAATTAGATAATGAGGTCAACTCCTGAGCTCTGGCACTCTATGTTATGACAGCATTGGGAATCTGATAGATTTTATATACATTGGTCTCATCTTATAAGGTGAACAAATTCAAAAATCTAAAGCAGAATCTAATTTGTCTTATCTAGAAAAAATTTAAATTATGAATTATTACAAAACTTGAATAATTATATCACCAAATTGTCATTTATTGCACCAATTCTGTTCTAATTGCAATTCATTTTGAAATTTTTGTGCTTTTCAGATTTGCGTAATCAACGTTATCTTTTATCAAAAATGAGTCATAGTATCTAGTTAGTGGCTGTGAACTGTTAAATTTGTTACTATTAATTTTCTTTTGTCTTTTATGATTTGTCAATAATTAAAGCTGTTCTCAAATTGAAAAAGATGCAAGTGATATTTAACTTCATTTTCACGTAACAAGTCTTTTATTTTTGAATTATTGTTATGCTGATTATTGTTGCTTCTGTGAGTATTGCAATCCAAATTATTATTTTTGAATCAAACGGATGGACTACAAAATTTTGATAGCTGTTATGTTGTATAATGTCCTTCTAATCAAGTCATGCAAATTAGTAAACTAAAATGTTGAAAAATTTATTAAAATATGATGGGACTTTTTTCAAATTTGTGAAAATCTATATTTACTAGAGAAACATTAATCTAAAAGTTATAATAATTTAAAGATTTTTACATTTTGTTTACTTTGTTTATATGAAAACAATATTGTATAATAGTCTTTTTGAATGCATCTGAATAGATCAAGCTTCTAATAATTGGAGCAAAAACGGGTAACAGAAATGTAAAATTTTTCAAGTTTCAAAATGTAAGTTGTATTAATTTTATCATTTTTGTGTTGAGTGGGAAAAATTCTCTCTGTAATTGTATACACTGTTAAAACTTTTAATGCTGTAATACCTGAAAGATATAGAGGTTATAGAATATGGCTTTTCAAATGTGGCATTAAATTTTAAAGAAATGTTAACTTAAAGATGATGGTTGAAATTTAGACAAGTAAATTTACCATTAAAATGTGATTTGGTGAACAAGAAATCTACAAATAAAGAAATGAAACTTAAAAAAAAATATTTTATTTTCATTGATATGAAAAATTATCCAATCATCCAATTAGGTGATAAATGAATTTTCAAACAAGTAATTATAGGTGATAAGTAAAAAAAAATTTTTTAGTCATGCTTATAAAAATGTAAGGGAAATTTAAATTATGTTTATGGCAAGAAGGGAAGTGGTTGAGATTTTATTGCTGAACATTTTCTGTGTTGATTTGAAACATCTTTTTTCTCCTTATTTGTTGAACTGAAGTGTTTGAATAAAATAATACTTTTTTCAGGTAACAAAGAATTATTTGAGATTTTAAAAAGAATTGTAAAATAAGGTTCTTGAGGCAGATTGTGATCTCCTTAAAAGCATATTTTTATTATAATCTAAGCAACATAGAAAAGTTAAACATCCTATATATATATAACCTATACTCATTCAGTAGAGCAGTTGGTGTTCCTTTTGGCGAAATCAGTATAGAGTGCATATTTTTTTAATAACATTTTTCATCTACAGATAAATTCATTGATAAATAGAAGTGTCAAGGCTACCTTTGAATCCAAAGATTTGTGAGGAAGTCTACTAGTAACACTGCCAAGAATAAAACAGAATATGATTTGTTAAAATAGTGATAAATATGACTTAAGTTCTTTCTGGGCCTATAATAAGGAACATATCACATTTTCAATATGTATCTTTCTAATATTTTACCTGTTTTGTTCACCAGCAATTGAAATTTAGCAGAACAGGAAAAACATTTCAATTTTATATTAAGTATTTTTTTATAACAATTCATTAAATACTAGTATATTAAGTTTTCATTTAAGGAGTAAGGTACTTGATATCTGTATATATCTTTAGCATTTAGATAATTGTCTTACAACATATCTCTAAAAATCTTGAATTAACAACTCTGAGAGTACCTGAATAAAATTGTGAGTTATTTTAAGTCGCTAGTACGTAATTGACAAAGTTTGTTGTAGCACTCTTTTACATAATGTTATTTCTATTTTAAAATTTCATTATAAATTATCTTTTCATAGAACTGTATTAGAAATTTTTATGAATTCAAAATGGCTGTCTAAATTATTAAACTCAAGTTTATATATCCAGGATGAGTGTATTCAAATAAGAGTACTTTTTAATGTGGATGTATATTTCGCAGTATTTTGGTTATAACAAATGTGCGAGTACAAGAATATTTGCAAAATAGCATAAGTACTTATTTTATATGTGTAATTATCTGTTAATTACTTTTGCTATGTATTACCAGTAAATGTATAAAATTTTCTTGTTACTTTTAAATGTTGTAATCTTAATATATGTATAAATGTGTTAATTTTTATAAACATTGTTAAAATGTAGGACTTCATTTATTTTAGGTTGTGGACATGGATGCGGTTTTGGATGTTATTACTGCATTGGAAAAAGCTAGAATAACTAAAGAAGCCTTAGAAGTAAGTGTGTTAATTTTATTTGAAATCATGAAGTATATTTAAACGTTTTTACAAGGTTAAATTTTTTAAATCTAATTTTCTATTTGTTCTATTAATGAAGCATTTTCTGAATGTATGTAGGTACAGTTAACTTTTCATATTGTGCAATTAAATGTAACTAAATTATTTGTAATATTTGATTAAAGTTTGAGATTAAATTTTAAGATGTACGTTTTGACTCGTTTCTTTTTTCGCCTTTGTGTTCTCATGAGGTTATGAACTTAGTCCTATTATTAATTGCTGCATTTTTGTGGTTTTCACTGTTAAAGAGATTTATTTGTTCTTGTGTGTACTATAGCTGTTAGTTGAGTATTTCTTTGTGAGATGAGGCCCAGTAATCTCCTTATGTTGAAAAACCAGTCTAAATTTACTTTAATTTAAAAATTCTTATTTTTACTTTAAAAAAATCTTTTAGCTATGGTCTAATTGAGCAAGCTATAGTTTTGGGGCTGAAAAGCAATATCTTATGTTCTATTTTTATTCTAAATTTTTTGTGCAGTATTATGCTAATTAAGTCTAAAGTTCCAAATTATAATAAATCCAAATGAGATTCTGAAAATATTTTATAAATTTACAGAAGCTTGTCTTTTATTAAAGGAAGACAATAATTAAAACATGCTTGCAAAAAGTAATGTGAAAGCTTGTAAAATATGAAATAATTGATCCAAATGACGAAAAGCTGATATTTTCGAATCCGTTGTATCTTGTTTGAAAACTAAACAGAGTATTGATTATGTTAAAACAAAAATATTTGTTTATTGCATGCTAATTTTTAATCTTTAGGAGTATTTATTTCTTTGTGTACTGTAAGATTTTCTGTTTTCTAAATATTTGTTAATGTTATTTAATAATTTGGATTGTATCTTTAAATTTTACCCTTATATTTTTACAATTCTCTACATGATTATTCTTACAAATATTTATTTTCAGAGAACTAGAATTGGAAAATATATAAATGAACTGAGGAAACGAACTACTAATGAACAACTTGCTCGGAGAGCTAAAGAATTAGTTAAAAGTTGGAGAAAACTTTTACCTCAATCTCAGCGCGTTAATGGTGAAGAAACCCATAACAGTATTGTATCATCGCCTGGTGGCATAACTGTATTAGGTCCAGGTCCTGGTCCAGGTATTGGGCCAGGACCTGGACCAGGAAATAGAACTTTAAAAACATGTGTTTCAGTGCCTGGAACTCCAAGATACAAAACTTCAAGTCCATCAGTGATGATTGAACGATCTTCTAGTCCCTATTTCTCTAGTGCCTCAAATAGTCCACTATTAAATTCTTCTGTATTTCAGGGATCAAGCTTAACATCTATGCCATCTAACTATGCTCCAATTAAGTCGGGAATATGTCATACTTCAAGAACAGATGCTAACTCTATAAACAAAACCTTACTTAATATTAGTAATCAAAGTAAAAACCTGACTTCCAGTCAAAACTTCAAGCCTGTTAGTCCATCTGTTCTGAAACAAGACATGGTGACATCTGGTGGGACATGTATTTTGCCTTCTCGGACTTCTCTTAGTACTAGTCCGGGACTTAAAAACAATTCAAATTCAAATTCTAGTAGTCCATTATTATTAAATACATCTGTGAATGTGTGCTCTCAGAATGTCTCTCCAAAGTCAGCATTTTCAGTCACCCATTCCAGCTTGGATCTAGCGAAAACAAATGCAGCAAATAAACGGCTACGAAAAGAAATAGCTTTAACTAACTGTACAACATCTTCAGAATTAAGTGATTCTAAAACTAAAATTGGTAATGGAATGAGTGACATCTCTGAAAATAATTTACCTAGTGAGAGTTCGGTATTCAATAGTGTTATTTCATGCCATTCCAATTCTGTTGAAAGTGATAAGACACTTCCAAATACCACTGCAAGAATCCCAAAGAGAAAAAGGAGCTTTGATAAAACAAATGAGCTTCAAGAATTTCGATTGGGAGACATGATAGCTTCCTTGCAACCTGGCCCGAAGCTTCAAAAAGTTAAAACAACACAGCAATTAATTGCTGACTTACAAGCAAAAAAAGGTTTGAATGCAGTTCTATCACCTGAAAAATTGACTTCTGTTGATACTCTTCATAGTTCTGAAGCTGAAGTGTCTCGAACAAAATCTGAATTATTGAAAAATTTTTTAATAGCTTCTCAGTCTGCCAGAAGTGAAAGCCCAGTCGATGAATCTAGTGTTTCTGTAAGTGATTATGGTTCCCATTCTGTTCCAGATTTTTCTTCTGTGATAAATACAAACTTGGATGTTTCCTCTAGCATTTCTCATCCAGATCCTGTTGATGAGGAAATTAATAAAATTCTTTCAGCCTTACCCCCAATAAATCTAGCTGAAATTAACCTTGATGACACTTCTTCATTGCCTCAGCGACAAACATCTGTTAGAGATGAGGATTTAAATAAGTTGAATGATCGTTGGGAATATGTTAATGGTGTATATGATTGTAATGGTACTTGGAGACCATGGCAAGAATGTACTGAACAAAAATCTTATATGGAAGAAAGCTTTCGAATATTGCCTTATGTAAATATTGATTAGATATTAAATTGTACACTATGCATCAAGGGAATTCATTTCCTTTTTTTAAATATAATGTAAAGGAAGCTTTCTGGTACAGAATATATATTTCACGTGGTTTAAGGATTGTGATATCGAAATTAATTTTTATATATATTTTTTGTTACAGAAAATGCATATAAGATATTTTTTTGCCTCTATTTCTTTTATTTATTTTTTACTGGAAATTCAAAAGAATTGATAAATATTTTGAAATCAATAAATTCTGACTATAGAACAAAAAACTCCTCTTTGGGAAATGCTTTGTATTTAAGTTTTAATTTGTCAAACAATTTTTAGTATTTTAAAAGCTGATGTATTAAATTTGAATATGAAAATTCATGTCTCATCTAAGTCATTTCATTTGCAGTAATATGGCATTAAAATAAATATCAATTATAAATAGCTTTATTTATTAAACTAGTTTGTTTTGTATTGTATTCTTTTTATTGAATTTGTTTTCTTTAAATTTTGATGTGTAGCATCACAAATCTAGAATTTCCATTCTCTTAATCTTTGCAAAAGCTCTTTGTTTTTGTATTTACTTATTGTTGATTTTAGAACATCATACATTACAGTTTAAGTATTAAATATTATCAAAGAACCAATAAAAATTTATTTTCTGTTGTATCCCAATGAGGTCTTTGAATATTGAATTTTGATTTTCAAAATAATTCCATTAGTAATCAAAAGAATTTAAAAGTGAACAAAACTTTTCTTGCAATGTTACAGCAATATTGTACTTAAATAATAATAAATTGGCACTTAAGAATCTGGAGCTGTTCCAGGTCTTCATTGTTAAAAGCACAATGTGTATCGAAAATTTGCACCCAATTTATGAAAATTGCCATAATGCCAAAGCATAAATTTTGTACCAGCTCCCACTGATTTTATCAATTCCCTATATAAGTACTGTTTTTGGTGTACATTGTTATTTCCCCCCTTTCTCTTGAGAAAGATGTTAAATCTCGGGTATTAAAATACATTTTATGTATGAATATTGTTTTATATAAGTTGATTAAGCATTTTTATTCTTTGTTTTTTGTGTATTTCCCATTTTAAATATTTATGTTTTTATCTATTAATCATTAGCAAAATTGTGGAAAAACATATGCTGGTTCAATTGGTCTTGATTAAATTTGGTAACCTGTGTTTCGGATTATTTTACAATTTACTGGAGTCATTAAAGCAACATAATTTACTCTCTTTGTATTTAATTGATACATACATATTGATATTTTATGAGTGTTTAACCATTGTTTTAAAAAATTTGTAACTACAAAACTGTGAAATAGTGCAAATTTTATAATTTGTTGAAGAGTACTTTTTTTAAATTGCATTTCACTGCATTGTGTGTGCATAAAAATGTATTGGATAAAAAATGGACTATCATTTTATATATAATATGCTATACTGTAAATCAAGATAAATATTCAAATTTCTAAATTACTTTGTTAAAGTTGAAAATCAATCATTTTTTATGACCATTTAGAGATGTTAGGTATATTACTTAAAATATATCTACAACTCTTGTCTTGTTATAGATTTCTAGTATAAAATCTTACTCTGAAGTAACACCCAAAATTTAACAACTTTTCTCCTAACCTGTTAATATATTGAGTGGAAAGATGAATTATACATGTGCTCTTTCCCAGCTATGTAATTTAGAGATTTTTCTCTGCCTTAAATAGTGCTTTATTTTTTAATGTATATTTTTATATTTAAGCACAAAATATTTCATGCTGATTGTTATAGAACCCATTTCTTGGTTCATGAAATACTGATGAATGCAATAACAGATATATATTATATATATTAAATTAATCTGATCGTGAATGCTACGATATTTAGATATTCTCTCTGTAATTTTGTGTGATGTATTTGAAGAACATACTTCCTGTTGCATCTTTTCTCGAGTGGTTTATTTCCCTCTTGGTGATATTACTAAAGGCAATAATTGATTCTTGCCAAGTCATTCATTTCACCATCGGTGAAGTAATATTCTTTGCAGATATTCTGAAGATATATTAAAGTCTAATACAGGTTTATAGTAAAATTGAAAATGTGTATTCTTAACTCAATCTTTTTTAGTAGATATAAGACTATACAAAGAGCTATTCAGTTGAGATAGATTTACTACTTTGCTTTTTGAAAAAGCCACTGCAACCAGTAGAAAGATGTTTGCAACATGGGCATGAAATGGCTTTTTTTTTAAACTACTATTTACTGAGCCTTTATTGTTGGTTGTAAAGGTTCTTTGATTGCAGTGATATAATCACTGTTATCTTTTTTTTTCTTTTTTTTTCTTTACTTTAAGCATGTCAAGCTTGCTGGCCATATGTTTTCCCACAATTTTTTGTTTTGGTTGATGTAATGATATGTAATGTTTTAATAGGAAAATTTTGTAAATAATTTTTAGTTTTCAATTATATGCAGTTATCAACAAATCTCAACACTTACCAATGACTAATTCAGATTTAAAGGTGCAATTCAATGAAGTGGTATATCTGAAATATACAAATATTTGTCAGTAATATTTGAAATTCTCATGCAAGCAGCCAATTACTGACTTGAAATGTCTCCAGTCGTAACCAGAACTGCAACATTCTTCTTGGGCAAATTTTCTAAACAATTGCTTAAAACTAATTTTCTTTGAAGTAAGATTATTGTAAAAAAAGTGTCAAGAATAAATTTTTTTTAACTGTCCAAATAAATTCATTTTACCAGTAATTCAGCCTTTGAGTTTGACATGCTTATTCTTTACATTTTTGAGTCATTTATTAACATCCAATAATATATTCATTCTGAGATGGTGCTGGCTTTTCTGCTATCCGTCATTTTTCTTATTTGCTGAAATACTTTTTATTTGTTATGTAATATAGCTTATTTTGTACAGTTTTTAAATCCAAATTTTTTCTACTTGTTACTTATAACTTTGAATTATAGTTGCTTCTCAAAAAAAGGATGTCTTCTTTGGTTGCAAATTTAACTGCCTGAATCGCTTTTGGAAACTTATATGTACTAAAATTTGCCTTGGTATTTTATACTGAAATGCTTATTAATACTTTAATACAAAATTCATTCAGCACATGTTATGAAATTCGAGTTCATGTGTAAATTTAATGATTTGACATTGTTTCCATTGTCATTGGATCTTTTGTATATAATTTTAAAAGTCTTAATGCCTAAAATTATAACATCTGATAAAAGTAAATTGCACCCAACTCTTTTTTTTTTTACATGATTTTGGAATAATATGAATAGTAATAAGTAGCTTTATTCCTAATTTCAATTTGAATTTTTATATGTGGTATGTACCTATAGATTGAATTTTCACTGGACACAAATTTAAAAAAAAGTTTTCCAAATATGTAATATGGATTTAATTGTTTTTTTGGGAAAATATTTAGACTTTTTTCATCTTAAATGATTTTTTAAAATTGTGGAACATATCCCCAAGTTTATCATATGCTGCATGTATTTTTTTTTTTTTTTTTTTTGCATGGTTTTCTAAGGAACTTATTTATCGTGTAAAAAAAAGAGTTGGATGTAGTTCATTCTTTTTTGTAGACATTACAAATTACTGTGTAAGGTAATACTTCGTTTATGGATCGTATATAAATCAATAGTTACAAATGAAAGTCATTTTTATATGATTACCAATCATATACAAATGTGAATGTTTTCTTGTTCTTGAATCAGTAATGCCTTATATTTCCTGAAACGAATGCTAGGCCAAGTGTCTGATTTGTCTTGTTCCCTCTTAAATTTGCCTTGTTAAAATGTCAGTTTGCATAAAGACATTCCTGTCAATTGTTATAAAATAAATTCAAGAATAGTTGACTTATACCTTGTCAGTATGTTGATATTTTATTTATTGTATTTCTGTACATCATATTACTGAAAAATGTTTGAAATTTATTGGCAGGTAACTTGCATCAGAAGATTTAAATGGTATCAATATGCATTTTTATGAAAGGAAAACCTGATTTTTACAGTTAGAGCTTAATAAATATAGTTATCACCACAGAAATTCAAATTCTCATTTTGTACAGATGATTGTCATCAAATGTTAGTTTTATTAAATTGATGAGTCTTTAATAGATTGTGGACTTTTTTTTTAGTGTAATTTTTTCTTAAATAATAAATACCAGCTATATAGAATTCACTACAAAAACATTTAATTTCTTATTTAGTATTCTTGAGAATTAATGTAGCAGTGTTTTCTGTTTATGATGAGTTTTACTGTATTAGTGTAGGTGTTCAAATATAACACATTTTTTTAAAAAATATATAAGTAGTACTTTTGGTTTATCTTAACATAAAGTCACAAGGTTCCCCCCCCCCTTTAACAGGTATGAATTCTAATTTATTAGTACTCGGAATTTTTAAAAACATTTATATTCTTTATTGATATGAAAAAACTTGTGTTTGGATTAAATGTTATTTTCAGCAATTGATAACTGTTACGTGCCATTTTTACTTTTCATTGCAATTTGAAAATGGATTGACTTCTAGGAAATTGAACTTTGTATTAAATATTTTGGCAGATATTGCTAGATTTGATTCATGAATGTGCATTGCTTACAATGTTTTAAGTGGCAATATTTCATGAAAAGACCTAATTAAAAAGCCATTTTTTATACTAATGCTACTTATCTTTAAATTTTATTAAATAAAATGAGCATTTCGCTGACATTAATTATGAGTTGAGCTAAAGGATAGACTGAGCAGTTTTTAAAATTAAAAGGACAATTAGAGGTAGAATTTTTGAATCTCATGATAAACTTGATCCTACTGTCAACACAAATTATGATGATCCAAAAATGCTTATGTATATACATTTTTTATTTAAACACATGCAAAATGTAACTAATCTGACTTAAAAATTAAAATCTAAGCTTTTTCCCAATATGTAATGAAGATAATATTCGTTAAAAAAAAAACATTTACTGAGATATCTGTGCTTTATTTGCAAAGTATTCTCTCTACAAATGTCCAGTTTTGTTCAGGTACTTAAATTTTCTAGGTTTCCGGTTGTGATGGATTTTTAATAATAAATACATAGGACTCTTGAGAAATATGCAGTTATGTATATACGACATGACATATTAGTAATCTATATTTATTGAGATTAACTGATACGGAGTATTATATTCACCTAAAGAGATGTTTTTTTTTTGTCGTGAGTATATGTTTTTAACTTAATTCGTTTATTTCATTTATGAATTTTAACTTCATAGCTATATTCCCCTCAAGGCACACTGATTTATACTGGTAAACTTGACTGTATTCAACTCTTGCCATGGGAATCATCCTTGTTTATATGGCAAAAATTAAATGGGCTTTATTAACTGAAGATTAGAGATGATTACTTCAACAATTTGCAGATCAATATATATATAAGCTTGAATACTTTTTGTAATTTCTACCATCTTTCAGCATACTTGGAAGCCAAGTGTGGCTATTTGTATGGACAGCAGTATAAAATTTCTTTCCTTGCAGGATAATTCTCGAAAACATCTCCAGTTAGCATTCTCTCGCAGATCTGTCATTAAGATCGTTGCATTTGGCGAAAGGAACTGCCGAAACAATGATCATGATTGAGATTTAAAATTGATATTCATCAGAAATTACTAATTGTGAAGCTCTTGTGCACTATTAAAGCAACCGAGTACATGTTTTCTTGTTCAAATAGTCCAATCCAAAGGAATGTCAAAGAGTTCATAGAGAAAATTTTTACTTCGGATTTCTGTAAACGTGAATACTCGTATAATCTAATTTCGTATAGAAATCCAGCAATGAGTAGGCATTTTTTTTTTAAATATACTGTTATTTTCAACAAACCAATAGTAAATGTTGTCTTGGGTATTCGCGCATTTCTTATTTTTAAGACTTAAAAAAACTTCTCGGGGAATTATTCGATTGGAACGAAAATCTATAGATTTAATTTATATATAAAGAAAACTAATTTCAGAGAACAATGTTTTTTCTGGAGATACAGCTACATATTGCGAATCATTCGATAAGACGCAGGCTCATCTGGTACTAATACAAACTACTATAAGGGATTCGAACATGATATAGGCTGCGGTAACCCATTGGTCACAACTGTGTAGCGAGGCTAATGCACATTAAATCTGTTCAAACGTCTGGATCAGTTATACCTTGTTTCGCGCGCCTGAGGGGCCGCGGTAGCCTAGTGGTCAAGGTCGTGGACTCGCGGCCGGCGGTTTTCGTTCAGTCGCGGGTTTGAGCCTTGATGCCTCTAAAGACCCGAAGTGTAGCCGGGGCTGATGCACGTTAAATCTGTCGGGGGCCAAAAATCCTCCCGTTTCGTGGTGTGGAAGTTAGGAGAAGGGGGTGCCAGCTCAGGTGTCGTCCTCGTCACTTGACCGTGGTTCAAGATTACGAGGTCCGTCGCCAATAGCCTTCGTGTTGCTTCTTGGTGCGACGTTAACAAATCACATCAGTTATTGGATGACAATGAACCTTTGTAATACTTGGGTCGGTTTGGAAGGCAACTAAAGTAAATAGGGGGGGGGGAGAGAGAGAGTTTAGCGACCAGAGCATTAAGTGATGACGATGGTTCAACCAATTTCTTAACTTCGATATAAAAAAAAATATTTTGTTTTAACTTATATATTTTCTCCAGTAACCCTTCATGGTAAGATTTGGATGGGATTGTGAACACTTGACACACTTTTGTTCTAGAGTGCATTCCGTATCGGAATGACCGATTGAAGCACATCTAGAACACGTCTGTACCTCACGGCATGGTGTTTGAGAATGTCCAATCTTCTGTAATTTAAAACAGAGAAGAAAATTTGGAACATAAGACTGAACGGGACAATGTAAATATCCTGCGATAACGCTAATTTGTAATTGCGGAGTCTTGAATGTTAAGAGGATATATTTTGTTTGAAATGCTTTGTCTTTTCGGATAATCCACCTAACATTTATGACATCTTGCTTCATTCGAGGCACCCTAGCAGGAACGTCTTAAGACTTCTTGAGGTCCTGGGCCCTTATGAAAGAATAGGCCCCACGTACGATCCTTTAATATAATTTGTTTTATATACATGCGCAGTTCAATAAAAGCAATCCATAGTGAAATGAGATTTTCTGTGTATATTCGTTTTCTACATTTTACATTTCCAAAATCATTTTAATTAGGTCTTCAAAATCAATTGTTAATAATATTTCATTTTCACTACTCATCAAGCTTGAATAATTCAAACGTGATTGAGTCATACAATTTCTCAATTCATTTTTGACCAGTTTTTAGTTTTGAAAATGCGCTTACCACTCGCGTAAGTAATAATCATTGATAAGAAAATTCTCATTATTATTTCAATATTGGGAAACACTGGATAGTCTTTCATTATATATGTATGTGTAGAGTGTGTTGATTCCAGTCCCCTCATCCAACAACTGTTCTTCATCTACATTTGTAGAATTATATTTTTTTTATTAATCTTTCTTTTTCCCATTTCTTCCCTTTGCTTTTTCTTCAGCTTTTCGCCATCAGTTATCATATATGACTTGAAATGTTGACTTTCCAAGTTCAGTTTCCCTCCATCAATGTCTTTATTGTAAAATTTTGATATTTTCTCTCATGCTATTTTAATTTCTGTCTCATCCAAATGAAATATTTTCAAAAAATCTAAACTTTTCAAAAAGACCCTCATATATTTTTACTACTCATTTGTATATTGAAAATTAAATAGTCGATTATTGGTAATAAGGTTTCTATTTTAAATTTCTGCCAGTGGCTGTTTTCAAACGTTGTGTCCGTTTCTATTTCCTTCAAGGAAAGTTATCCTAACACTGTGTGATCTTACACGCTTGTGAACACTTTGATACTCCTTTATAAAGGACCCTTCCTTGGCTTTTGACTCATAACAGTCAAAAGAGCCTTTTGTTTTTATGTACATCATTAATGATTTTAATAATTTTACACCTTTCGACAAATCCATATTTTTACTCTGGAGGAATAGATTTACTTTGTCAATACGTGTCAAAATGTCATTCCAAAGGATAGTTAAAGAAGTAGTTTCAGATCCATTCATCTTAATTTTTAAATTTTTTGCTGAAAGTCGAGTATCCGCTGCCTGTAATTCATCACTAAATAGGTTTTTCGGTACATTTTTATTTCTATCACAAATCAAATTTAATGTCAGTATATTCCAACGATGGGTTGACGACGAAAAAAAATTTTGGACAAAATCAAAGTAAATTGTTACATTATAGTTATATTCTATTGTTTGAACGCCAATTAAAATCAATGAATGTCCTGCACATTTATTTTTTCTTGAAATCGGGCTTGCAATCCTAAATATTTCCCTGACATATTCGAGGCATTGTCGTATGATTGACCTCTACAATCACTGAGGGATATGTTTTTATTTTCCAAAAATGAAACTACAACACCCGTCAGATACTCTGCTGTATGTCCATTAATATTTATAAATTGCAAAGATCTCTCAATGGGTGCACCATTTTGGACATACTGTGAAATAAAAGTTAGTTGGTCAGTATGAGTCACGCGCGGGGTAGAATCAACTGAAAAAAAAAAAATATTTAGCTTTCTATATTCCAGTGTCGATAGTTTCCAAGAATTTTGACACCATAACTTTATTGAATTCATAACAAATTGTTGAAGGTAGAAAATAAGGATTACCTTTTCTAGAATTACCGTACTTTTCAATGTTCATTTAAAAATGGATGAAACTTACTTAGAAGTTCCAAAGTGCCTAAATAATTTCCGTTATTCACTGAACCTATAGTTTCTTTTTCCACTCTGAAAGGCAATCGTCATGGATTCTAAGAATTTTATAAGAGCCTCTATTCTTTTTAGCACTTCTTTCCAATAATGACGTTTATCATTGAATCGTATAAGTTGTTTGTCTACGCAACTAGATAATTATAATCGACTGTGGTAGTTCATCATACACTTTCTGTGTTCAAGTGCGTTTTCATGCTCTGAAATAACCGTACTTTCATGTTTCCAATCATTGAATCAGCTACTGCTGAAGAGTTGTTGCTTTGCTACTGTGAAGATGTATCTGGTTCACTGCCTTTTTTTTTTTTTTTTTTTTTTTTTTTTTTTTGTGCGCTCACTCCTTTTAAGAACACTATTTTTTCTTTTCCCCACCTACGCTGATCTGTACTGACTTCTTCATTTTTCACCTGTCTTTTCCCCCCTTGATTGGGGAAAGAACCTTCATTCTGATTCGTCCTTGGAAACTCCATTACGACTGATGACATGGATTTTTTGAACACTCTCACACTCCCTGATTACACTTCTCTGACAATACAATACCCAAAGAGGTTAGTGCTATCCTGGGCTCTCTTACTCTTTTAAATGCAGAAAAATATAACTACTTAGTTTCTCTTATGCACCCTAATTGCTACAACTTAGTCACTGATACTATCTCCAATATCCTAAATGCTCCTGGATCTGATGAAAACTTACCCATCATCAGACATAAAAATCTCCTAAATCTTGAACATACCCTCTAACGAGTCAATATTCAAAACAAATTTAATGAAGCTAAGACTACCATTAGCAAGTTATCTCAAGAAGCTGAACAAGTTCAAACCTTAAAGCAAACTCTCACTAATGAAGTTGATCAGCTCAAAGGTTCTCTTAGAAGTGAAATTCTCGAATCTCTTAAAAATAATCCCCCTAATGATGGCTTTGTGACGGTCAGCCGCCGCAAGAAAATTAAATCTAAAGATGCTACCCAACATTACAACTTTAAAAATAACAACAATAACTCAGATAATACTCCTATGACAACCATGCCTTTAGAAAATAAATTTCAAAACCTAGAAATAGAAGAAAACATGGATCAAACCCCTAACACCCCAATATTCCCTCCAATTATACTAACCAAAATTAAAACCCTAGTGAAATTATCAAAAAAATAAACTCTGTCACAGGTGAAAAAACCGTTGGCCAAATCAACGGAGCAAACCTAAAACTATTTCCTGCCATATTGCTGACAATAACATAGAAGATCACACATATGAATTACCTGGTCAAAAATTATCTAAATTTGTTATTCGAGGCCTCCAGATTGACACTGACCCTAAAATTATCATTAACGAACTTCATAACTATGGCTGGCAAGTGGAAACTTGCCACGTCATGAAATAAATAAAAAAACCTAGCCCTACCTTTCTTCTTAATTTAGGTCCCAAAAAATGTAGAATTTTTTTCTATTGATCATTTAGGCTACCTTAAAATTAAAATTGAACCATTAAAAAAAAGAATCATACCCAACCAATGTTACCGCTGCCAATCTTTCTTCCACCACTCCAAATTCTGCACCAGATCCCCCGGATGCTTGAAATGTGCTGAAAACCACCACTCCAACCAATGTCCGAAACCAAAAGACACCCCTTCAACTTGCTGTGATTGTGGCGGCCCTCATACTGCTAATTTCACAGAATGTCCAAAAAATCATTTTAATTTCAAACCATCACCACCTCCTACAGTTAATGCCTGGGGAGAGCGTGCAAAAAAAAAAGCATCTCAGGCTTCAAACCAACCTACACCACCACCAAATACAAACAATGCAACTGAACCTGCACCGCAGCCTGAAACTTACACACCCTCCAATGTTCCTAACATCGAAAACCTAACTGAAACCCCTAATTCCTTCGCCTCCGACCTTAAAGATCTCTTAAACCTATTCAATCTAAAAAAGCTCATTCAATCCATGTCTCTCCTCAAAAATGTTAGCAACAAATTAAAAAAAAAAAAAACAATGACACATGCCAAACATTTGAAATAATTTTTGATGCCATTCCTCAATTACTGGAAATCTGGCCATAATCTTTAACGCTCCACAATTTTTTCCCCCTCACTCACAATAGCTAGCTGGAATGCCAATGGCAGTAAACATAAAATAGAAGAATTAAAAAATTTCATCATCGACCCGATATCATTGGCTTACAGGAAACGCAACTCAACCCCCCTGACTCCCTACGCATTCCGAATTATACTGTCCACCGCACTGATCGTCTCTCTCATCGAGGCGGAGGCACTGCTCTAATCATCGAAACTTCCATTTCACATTATCTAATTAAAAATATCTCGACATCGAAAAACACCACTATGCACATTGAAACTCGCAATAATAAAAAAATAACCATTTCCTCCATCTATCACCCTCCTCAAAATTTAATTAACCAACCTGAACTGGAATCCATCTTGTCGGATAACCCTACCGGTATTTTTGTTTGGAGATTTTAACGCAAAACATCTTTTTTGGAATAGAGGCAGATCAAACAGATCAGGTCGTCTTATTCACGACATGATCGCTACCAACAATTTCATAATTACTGCTCCCGACTCCCTTACCCACTTCCCTTATAATAGCCATTCCAATAACATTCAAAAATCCCATCCAAAAACTTGTTTCTAAATTTTTTAACTCCCTTGAAAACATTAACAATCCAAATATTCAAAATCTTGAAAAATATCAAATTACTCCTATTATTAAAAGACCCAGGAAAATCCTCTTTGACTACAACCCACCTTAATTCCTCATTTTAAAAATTTTTCATCAATTTCACACTTAAATCTCGTTTCACGACTTTAACCTTTTTTCCCATTCCACAAACTCCTCCCACCTTACTTATAGTAATTTCTACACTCATGAAGGCTGCCAATCGCAGCTACTCACTGAATAGCCAATCTGAAAGCGAGATATCATCATCATCTTCTCTCCGAAATTTTCTACCGCTAGTTCTTCATTTTTTCCACCACAGTTCTCCTTCTCTCCGATAGATGGCGCCAGATTTCTTGGTAACTTCTAATCATCATAGCTCATAAACTACTCATCCAAATCTCAAGAAACTTTCAATTTATCTCCGTCTACTCTCTCTCTCCAGAATGATAATTCCACTCTTCCAAAGAAACTTTTATTTTCCAAGATTTGGGCTAGAAGAGCACTCCGTGCTCTAGGCGCCCATATAAGTTCAACGTCAACGTTAATGTTATCAAACAAAAAAATAGACAACGCAAACTATGGCAAAATTTTAGATTACCCCCCCCCCCTCCTTTAAACAGGAACTCAATCGTTTTCAACGTAAAATTTAAAATAAAATTTATAAATTTAAAAATGAAAAATGGAAAAATTTATTAAAAGAACTAAATACTGAAGATAATAGTCTGTTTGAAATGAGTAAAAAACTCTCACAAAAATTTCAGCCAATCCCCCCCCCTGAGTGGCAGTAACGGTATGGTTTACTCAGACAAAGACAAAGCTGATCTGTTTGCTCTGTCATTTGAATTTTTATGTCAAGGAAACGAATTCCCCTATGATAATACACACATCGAAAATACCGAATCAACTGTTAACCGTTTTCTTTCAGCGCACCGCAAAGTTACTTTCTTCCCCCCTCACCTCCCCCAATGAGATCATCAATATTATTAAACAGCTCAAAAACAGGAAAGTCCCTGGACAAGATGGAATCCACAATAAAGCCTTCAAATCTGTATCATTAAACGCCATCACCCATCTCACAAAAATCTTTAATAAATGCTTAATCTTCTCCTACTTTCCAGACCAATGGAAACACGCCATTATCATTCTCTTCCCTAAACCAGGCCTTAACCAAGCTCTCCCTAGTAACTACCGCCCCATCAGCCTCCTTAATACAATTTCAAAGATCTTTGAAAAAATCTTATTAACAAGAATCCTCGATTTCATCCTGCAGAATAACATTTTACCTGATGCCTAATTTAGTTTCAGACACAAACGCAGCACAGTCCATCAACTCCTTCGAGTGGTCATCTTGATCACCGAAGGATTCAATCATAAGCAAATCCCCTATAGGTGTTTTCCTCGACATTCAAAAGGCCGTCGATAGATTCTGGCACGATGGACTGATTTTGAAATTAATTCATCTCAACTTCCCCCCTTACCTTATTTTAATCATTAATTCCTTTCTCAAAAATAAATCCTTTCAAGTCAAAATTAATTGGGCTTTTTCTCAAACAGATAAAATATCTGCAGGCTGTCCTCAGGGCTCAGTTCCCTCTACTCCCTCCATACTTATGATTTCCCCCAAACCAATTTTTCTAGCCTCTGCCTTTTCGCCGACGACGCTGCCATCCTCGTCCAATCCAATAACCCTAACACCACGCTTAAAAAATTCCAAATTTATCTAAACCAAATTCAAAAATGGCTCACCCTCTGGCTTATTGCAGTCAACACCTCTAAAACTAAAGCCCTGATCTTCCGTAAAGGCACAGCCCCCCCTCCCTCCAAACAATTAAAACTTTTAAATAACAATATTGAATGGAGCATCGAGGTCAAATACCTTGGTGTCACCCTCCATTCTAAACTTACTTTTAAATCTCACATTAATAATATTAATGAATAATGTTGGGGCAAAATCCACAACTGTTTACCATTAATCGAACGTAGTTCTTGCCTTTCACTGAAAAACAAAACTTTAATTTACAAACAGATCATCCGACCTATCATCCTATACGCCTCCTCTGTTTGGGTCCACGCCGCCAAAACACACTTAAAAAAACTCCAAATTCTTCAAAATAAACTCCTTAGGATCATTGTCAATGCACCCTGGTTTGTACAAAATTCTGTTATTCATAAAGATCTTAAACCCCCCCCCCATTAAAACACATATTGCATACCTTGCACGTCGATTTCTTAACACTATTCATTTTCATAACACTCTCATTAATGCTCAAAAAATATTTACCCATAATTGTGACTTCCACCCATTCCCTTACGAATCATGTCAAAATTACTTCAACCTTTACTCCCTCCCCCCAATTCCTTTTTTTTTTATTTCCGATAATACCATTCCCTCACTTCTTACTACATCCAACACTCCAATATTCCCATCCCTCCAGCTCAATCAATGGCATCACGCCATTCCATGTCAAGCGCCCAATAGGAAACCAGGGTTCCATCGCACAAAGCCATCACTCCAACTCAAGTTAAATAAACTGTTTTTTCATCGCGTACCATTTCACCAGATCCAGAACCTTCCTTTTCAATTTTATTTCTTATTTTTCCTTACACTATCCTTAAACTTCCTCTCATTCAATCTTCTTTTCTTTTTATTTAATTTAATAAAAAAAATAAAAAATAAAATGCTTCCAATCCAGCTTACATCCATGTTAAGCAGGTTGTTTGGTGCACCTAAAATAATGAAAAAAAAAATATTATAAAAAACAATCCAATATATCCTAGGATGGTAAAAAAAACTATAAAAAACTTAAATTCAACTATATTTTTTACTTGTACTTACTTCTCTTTCCCTTTTTTATCTGCTACCACTTTTTTATTTTCCTTCGATCTTCTTTTATAAAATTAAGCGCCTCGGCGCATTGTAAACTGCTAGTTTACCGTTACTCATTCATGTTCTTTTTTTTTTATTAAAAAAAAAAGATATTTAACTAAAACTCGAGTAAAGCGCCTGCCCAGGCTAGCACTCAATAAAAACATAGGAATGCTGCTACTGCTGAGTATAGAATTGGTAGAGGAAAACAATTTACATTTGAAACAGTATATTTTTCCTTATGGAGGAGAATATATTATCCATTCACGGTCTACAACCTCACCATTTCACAACTCTTTTTTGAACAACATCGTATACAGGTATCTTGTTTTCAGTTTTATCATTTGGTTCGTTGTATATACGTGCTGATTTTTCAAAATCATTGTGTTTTTTGGAACAAACTGATGGATCTTTTTTAACCCAGTAAGACAGTAAATTCTAGTCAATATATGAAGGCTACAACCCTGGATCTGTACTTGTAATAAAAATATTTGAAACGTCGTCAGTTATTGTACTTATTTCAGTAGGTCTTATAGTATCTTCTCGAATACTTAAATAGTCTGTTCCTCACTGTCCTTCAACTTCAGATAGTTATATTATTGGATATACTGATAGAAGTGGTAGAGATAGATGTAGAATTTATATTAGTGAAAAATTGGGTGAGTTTCGGTAATTTATCAATAGATTCCTGCTTTTCCTTCGATCTTTTGCGTTTCACAGCTCCACTTTCAAAACATTTCACTGTTCTAAAACTCATTATGCCGTATCTCACGTAATACGCACATAACTTTGTGTAGCATTTCGCTTTTTTTTTTTTTTTTTTTTTTATTCAAGGGGGGGGGGGGGAGGAAACTTGCTTACTAGTTTAATAAAAAAGTTTTTAAAATATGAGTAATATATAATTCATTTTCGTAAGAATTCTGAAGGTGACAAGATAGAATTTTTTAAATAATTTCTTTTAACTATTTAGGGTATAGAAAGAACAAAGCTTCAATTAAGTTTTTACTTCTTGTATACAATTTTCCTACTTTCATATTATGATTATTTCATTATTATTAAAGTACAAAATATTATTTTTCAAATTATCATTATAATGCATAATTACATATGTACTATATACTAATATAAATCAATATTAGTTTTATCACATACAGTTAATTATTAGATTTCCTTAAATATTTTTTTTAAAATTGCGAATGTAAAATCATATCTAAAAAAATATTGCGTTAACCATTTTAATGGTATTGACATGCAGAAAAAAATGTGTAAAAGGTTTTTAGGTTTCTATATTGAATTGTCTTACATAATATTTGGCATCTCTTAAAAGTCCTCAGAAAAATATATGTTTGTAATTATACGAAATATCCTTGTTATTATGCTTATCAATCGAAACAAAGAATTATGATTAAAAGAAAGTCATAGATTCCAAAAATTAAAGAACATTATTACATAAATTATTAATTAGGAGAATTATATTTATGTAAGTAATTTTCATTAAAAGTATTTTATACCAATTTGTAATAAAGTATTAGTAAGTAATAAGGTATTAATAAGTGATAAAGTATATATACATTAGAAGTTTTAAAGTATAAGAACTAAAATTAAAGTATATACAGTGGCTCCTAAAATTGAGTATACACCTCTCTTTCTTTACATGAAAATACAAACATATGGTAAAAAAATTTATGTAAAGGTTTTTTTTAAATAGGGAATGATAAATCACTTCTTAAATAAGATATTTATATCCAAAAAATAAACATGAAGTTAATATAATAATGAAATTATTTTCATTCTCTGACTAAATAACACGAATTAACGTCACAAAATTAAGTATGTGGCCACAGAAAGTGATCACAACCTGATAAATTAGCTATAATTATTTTACTAAAGTTTTTGCTTTTGATACTAATATTAGATTTATATCCTAATGTATAAGCTTCTTATAAAAACATTAATTTTTAATCTTCAAAATGGGATCTGAAACGGGAACTACAGCTCAAGTTAGAGAGCTGGTCGTTAAATGGGTGAAGAAGGTAAATCTCTAAGTAAAAAAAAAAAATTACAAAAGTATTTCAGCGAAGTCACGAATGTGTTCAAAAATCATCAAAAAGTAAAAAGAGTTGGAACACCTTAAAAACATTCCCGAAAGAGGACAAAACGAGATCCTGGATGACAGAACAAGTAGGAGGGTCCTGCGAAAATTTAGTTTAGTTTTTATTAACGTCGCACTAGACGAAACACGAGGCTATTGGCGATGGACCGCGTAATTTTGAACCTCAGTCAATTGACGAGGACGACACCTGAGCTGGCAACCTCCTCTCCTAACTTCCATGCCAAAGGGAGGACTTTGAGCACCGATAGATTTAACGTGCATCAGCCCTGGCTGTACACCGATCATCAAACTAGGCCATTAACACTAGGCTACCGTGGCCACCCTCAAAAAGTGACCGAAACTCCAAAGGTGAGTGCTCCAAAAATTACTGTAACCACTTCTATGATACAAAGATTTGTTTCTGCAGAAACAATTAGAAGATTACTCAGGAAAGAAGGCTTTAATGGTCGCGTGGTCAGGAGAAAACCTTTCATTTCTAAGCGAAACCAGGAGAAGAGGCTTTCCTTTGCTGAAAATTATATTTCAAGGTCTGGAATCATGTTATATTGAGTGATGAGAGTAAATTTAATGTTTTTGGAAGTGATAGGTGATGCTATGTTTGTCGGAAGCTTGACAGTGCTTTGCTTCCATAAAACACCATCCCTACTGTCAAGTATGGGGGTAGCTCTGTACTCGTATGGGGCTGTATATCAGCCAATATTGTGGGAAGTTTAGTGTTTGTTGATGGGATCATAGACAAAATGAAAATACTTAAGCATTCTGAAAAATAATTTAAAGCAAAGTGCTGAAAAGTTGGGTTTAGGATTGAGTTTCATTTTTCATGATCCTAAGCATACAGCTAAAATTGTTCAATTGTGGCTGTTATACAACTGCAGAACACAGTTGCACACTCCACCACAATTACCTGAACTCAACATTATTGAAAATTTATGGTGACAGTTGGAAAAATCTGTCCAAAAGTAGCATATCACCCTTAAAAATCTATTTTAAGAGAAGAATGGGCTAAAATCACAAGAGAGAAACAACCCAAAATCTTGTTAAATTGATGCCACACCGTCTGGAAGCCGTCATTAATTCGAAAGGATCTGCAACCAAATATTAGTTTGTCTTTTCCTGTTTTCATTTAAAAGTTATTTGTTTTGTGACTTAATATGTTGTAGTTTCTGCTTAAAAATTACGTATTTGTTGGTTGGTTTAATTAACATCGTACTAAAAACAACATGAGAGCTATGGGCGATGGATTTTGTAATTTTGAACCTCGGTCAAGTAGCGAGGACTGTATCACCGGCCACGAGTCTGCTACGAGGGTTGCTATTTATATTTCTGGCCTTGGCAACAGTAAGTGTTGCTAGGCGACCGCAGACGATTTTAATCGAAAGTTTGATATTTTTAAACATAAATTCAGCAAACGATTTACCATTATAGCTTTATTTGTGTTGTTGACAGTAAATTGAAAAGTTCTTCTCTGTCAAAAAATGGAATTGAATCGTGAACATTTCCGTGCCATTATTTTTCATAACTTTCGACGTGGATTGTCAAGACAAGAGTGCTTCGATGAACTTAATTCTTTATACAGCGATAAAGCGCCATCCTACAGCAATGTAAAAAATTGGTATAACGAATTTAATCGTGGTCGATGTTCGATCCAGGACGAATCCCGTGCAGGTCGTCCAAAATCCGTTGTTGTGCCAGAAAAGATCAATGCTGTGCGTGAACTGATAAAGCAAGATCGTCATGTGACATACCGTGAGATAGAGGCGTCTTTGGACATTAGTATGACTAGCATCAATAAAATATTGCATGAACATTTGAGCGTAAAAAAAATTTGTTCGCGTTGGATCCCGCATAATTTGACAAACGCTCAAAAAAAGACTCGTGTCGATTGGTGCAAGGAAATGTTGGAAAAATACATTCAAGGTACATCAAAGGCTGTGTATAACATCTACACAGGTGACGAATCATGGATCTATGCATATGAGCCGGAAACAAAACAGCAATCAACTGTATGGGTCTTCCAAGATGAGGCAAAACCAACAAAAGTTGTTCGAGGAAGAAGCACATCGAAACAAATGATTGCCTGTTTCTTCGGCATTAACGGTCATGTGGCAACAGTGGCGTTAGAGCAACGCAGGACGGTCAATTCTGAATGGTACACGACCATTTGTTTGCCAGAAGTCATCGGAGAAATTCGAAAAAAGCAGAAGAACAGGCGAATCATTCTTCATCATGACAATGCGAGCTCTCACACATCGACTCAAACAAAGGCATTTCTGACGGAGCGAAAGATCGAACTGATGGGTCATCCGCCGTACAGCCCTGATTTGGCACCCAATGACTTCTTCTTATTCCCACACATCAAAAATAAATTACATGGACAACGATTTTCGACCCTCGAAGAAGCGGTTGATGCATTCAAAACGCATGTTTTGGAGTTACCTCAATCGGACTGGAAAAAGTGCTTTGAAAATTGGTTCAAACGCATGCAAAAGTGTATTGATCATCATGGAGAATATTTTGAAAAACAATAAAACCAATTTCGATCCTACATATTTGTTTTTTCATTATTAGGACAGAAATATAAATAGCAACCCTCGTACCATATCCACTAGGATACCGCGACTTCTAAAAATTATGTAATTAATTTATTAAACGGGTTTCATACTTGTTTCCATGTCTAGTATATTTCTTAAAATGTACTTTATCGCTTAGATATATATTAATTTTATATAAATATTCAGTATTTTTTATACTTTTAATGTCGAAAAAGGAAGGTGCACACTCAATTTTGAGATCCATTGTATGTATTGAAGTGTTCTTATGACAGTGATCACTATCTCATAATAACAGAATTCTCTTTAGACTGTAAGAATAAAAGAGTTTTTAAAATCATAGACTGGCACTTAACAATGAAACAAGTTCAATCTTCATTAGAATTTCCAGAAAATAAAATAACCACACCGATACAATCTCATGAATAATCCGAAATAACACTAGAGAAGTACGATTATCCAATACATAATTCCCACCAAGATGGAACAGCACCTGCAATAACTTATACAGGTTCAAAAAATTTTTATGCATAAAGACCATACACGACATTTTACCACAACTGTGAATTAAATATAATCACTATTCAAGTAAACTATGATTTCGTATTAAACAACAAGAGAGAGAGAAATTATGGGGTGAAATATGCAATAAAGTATTTAATCCAAGAATTATAACAGATATAGTGGCTCAATAAAGAAGTCGGACACTTGTTTTCTCACTGTTCAGCCTATATTTTGATGCTTAAAAATACATAGTATAACAAAACCAAATATAATGAAAAATCACGATAAGTTTTATCAACAATTAGCATGAAAAAAATTATTGCAAAAGTAATTTCATTCATTGAAAATATACAAATACTGAAAATATACACAAAATAAATTCAAAAAAAGAACTCGGACACTTAGAGTTCAAAAAAATATATATTAAATATAAGAGCACTCGATACTTTTTCGGCAGTCCTTTATGTTTTATTTCGGTTCGCAGTCATTAGCATTGACTCTACCAATTTTTTGCAAAATTTTCGTTCAATTTTAGACCACTCAAGTTAAAGTCCATTTTTTTAAATCCAATTTCTGTCTTTATAGTCTGTTTTTTAAAATTTATTTTCCAAATATGATCATAAATTTTCAATTACGTTTAGGTCAGGGGATTGTGAAGGTGCTTCTAACACGTGTGGGCATTTATACAAAAGCCGTAAGCGCGCAATATTTGCTGTATGTTTTGGTTCATTGTCTTGATGATAACTGAAAACCTCCTTTATCCCCGATTGCTCGGCGCTATGTATCAAACATTTTTTATAATGGTTAAATACTTTGTGGGATCCATTATGCCATCAATTATATGAAATTTTCCTGGACCACTGACGTACATGGAGCCGCAACCATGCCTTACAGTAGCTCCTAAATTTTACTCTTGAAGTTCTTGATTTAGTTTTCGCCATACATAACATTGATCATCTGAGCGAAACAAATTAAATTTGCTTTCATCAGCAAATAAAACCGTTTTCCAAAATGAAAAGTCTTTATATTTATAAGTTTTTGCGAACTTCATCCTTTTCAATCTGTTGCATTTATTTATAAATGGCTTTTTACGAGCTACTCTTCCATGTAAATTGTTTCTATGTAAAATCAGTTTTGTTGTTTCTGGATTAACATTTTTATGAAGATGTGACCCTTCAGTGGTTGGCTTAGGAAAACTAAGTTTAGGATTTAAAACACATTGTCTTAGAATCCATCATTCCTCTTCGTTCGAAAACGCTTTGGTTCTCCAGATTTGTGCTTATTTTCAATTGATTTTGAAACATTTAATGAAACGTGATATTAAAAACTGTAGAATGATATCTATTTACAGCTTTACTGATACTTTGAATCAATTTTCCTTCTTTATGATACTTTAAGATGAGCTTTTTTACCTCTATTGACGACTATCCTCTTTGCTTTCCCCCATTTGAAACTTCTAATTTTACTAAACTCACAACAATGAATAAAAATCTATCTTAAAATGTGAAATTCAAAGTTTTAAATCGACAAATAATGCCAAGGTGGGAGATCTCACTTTGAATTGCCGATAAAAAAGACAATATAACCACCTGTCCGAGTTCTTTTTTGACTAATATTTTTAAACTTTTCTTTTACCTTTTACTTTTTATTAAACTGAAATCAAATATTATTTTTTTACGAAAAAAAAATTAATTGAGAATTTATTTTAGTAAAATATATACATAAGAAAAATTATTATTATTATTTCAACTATTTATTTTAGGTGATTAAATGCAATGACATTATGTCCGACTTCTTTATTGAGCCACTGTATATAAGTCAACCTCAAAAACAGGCTCAATTTTTTTAGAACTGTTTTGCATCCAATAATGATTCACACGAGTAGCTTCCATTGCATTTTCTCAATATAGAAAACAACTTCCTTAATAAGCCATTCCATTTTTCTCAATTAAATAGAACTATAAAATATGCTAAAAATACGACGCCATGAGTAAATCAGATTACAGCAGCTTTCCTTAAAAACTTAGGACAAAAATCAACGTATAGTTGTTTTGAACTATTTTTAGCATTTATTTGATAATTTAATAGTACCTCAGTCATTGAAGCATGCAATTATTCTTCCAATTCCGAAACCTTGCAAAGATAAAACTAAAATTTCATCTTATAAACCACTAGCAATAACTTTCGAATTTTCTAAAAACGTTCGAAAGAATTTTAACCCTACGTCTTTCTTTCTAATAATAGAACGAAAACTTCATTTTCATCATTATGGTTTGTGTACCATTTACAGTATTGATTGATTAGTTTTTGTGAGATCAAATCAGTAAAGGCTATTTTCCCTTTTAAAAGATGCATTTCCTGCAGTAGATATCAAAGTATCTCAACTTCTTCAGGAATGTTCTGAACACTTGTTTACTTGCAACGGTTTTATCCAAAAGTTCTTTCAGAGTAATATTGCGCTGTGGGTCTATCTTGAGTATATTCTAGAGGTGAGAAAGAGAGAGATTTTTATGGGAGACATATTTATTATACAATTCAAAAGAATATGTTCCAAATCACTGGTACGGTTACAGGTACTATACATTGCATTATCCTGTAGATGAAATTCGTGTAAAAGCCAAGATGTTATAATCATTTTGCAGTTGATTCAAGAGCTAAGATTTTCTTCTCTTCTGCTCTTCGTATAATTGGATATTTTAACTATGGTAGTAATATTCCCTAAGTCTTCGAAATATTTACTGGAATAAAAATTTTCGTTGTTTTTCATTTTATTCTGTAAATGTTGCTATTGACATCGTCCGATGCAATTTAGTCGATGTATATATTGGACTCCATTACCGATTTTGTGAAACTGTCCACCTGATCATTCTAAGAAACTTCAAGTATCACGGAATCTAAAGTAATATTGAGTATGAAAATACGATAGAATAAATATTTTGCTGGATAATCTATGAATAACTTTTGGTCATTTAATGTTATAATTTTTAGTGCAGATAGTCAAGAGTGACTGTCCAACAATATTGGAAATTTATTATTTAATTCCACAAGATCGTCTAAAGTTTCGCATATGGCTAATGCTTCTGCTTTAAATATAGAATTATTGAGATTTATATTGTAAGCAAACGAGGAATTTTTCATTATGCCTGCTATAAATGTTATGTTATGATTTTTTGAAGCATCTGTAGCTATTATGAAATAATCTTCTATCTGGGTAGTTTTTTTTGAGGGGGGGGAGTAGTTATTGTTCACTATTTCCGCAAATAATGTTTCTATAACAGGAAGAGGTATATTTTTATCCTGAAATCCAAAATCGTTGGTGTAAATTTCACATGGAAGTTCTTTGGAACATAGTAATCTAGAGATGGACATTATTTGTTTCCCATTAATATTCAAAGTTTGAAAAATATTCAAGATATTACTTTTATATCCTTCCAGAATTTTTAGATTTAAAGTACTAGGGTTATTGAGGTGCAGAGGTGAATAGGTACTATTAGAAATTTGAGATATAAAAATTTATTCGACGACGCCTTATTTTCTCCCAATGTATTTGATGCACAATATTTGTAAAAGTACTATGTTTGGATTACGTTATTCTTTTTAAAGTAGTTTGTGCAGTTCTTACCTACAATATCCAGGGACTGATGAGAACAATAAATGAAAATGTCGCTTGCATATATTAAACATTCTACTCCTTTTCCCTGTTTCGAAGAGATCGTGCATATAAATTGTAATCGATATTTGGAAAAGTACACTGCTCCGAGTACACCTTTTGGAACAGACTTTTTCGATGATAGACTACCTATACATCAAATATCTATCTCAATCATAGACTACCCCTTCTTCTAATACTCGGCCGAAGATCAGTAAACCTTGGTGGAACAAGGACCGCCAAATATCCCTCGAAAAACAAAAGAGATTGAGGAATATTTTCAGACGATATCTCAAAACCGTGAATCTTGTACTGTTTAAACAGGAAAAAAGCTCGTGATCGTAAAGTAAAATACCATAGTCAAAGAGATTATTGAATCAAAAATGTCCCTTCCATCATAACGTCTTCGACCAGTCAACAGTTATGAAAGAAAGTTAAGCTGCAAATAATCTGCATCGGAAATTTTCAATCCCGATACTGGAAAATACAAATGCTGTGCCTTCATCACCTGTCGATGTGGCCAACATTATTGCTTCTTATTTACTAGTGTGTCAAGCTCTGATTCATATAGAGCTATCTTTCTAGCAATTAATAATCGTGCTGAACAGACACGTATCAACTTTAGGTGCGACAGTCTCTATCTTATAATTGTGACTTAGGTATGTGAGAATTGAGTTTGGTTTTATTTACGTCGTACTAGAAGCAACGCGAGGGCTATTGGTGACAGACCTCGTAATAAAGAATATCGGTCAAGTGACGAGGACGACACACCTGAGCTGTTACATCCATCTTCTAACTACCCCACTATGCTAACGGGAGAACTTTGAGCTCCGGCAGATTTAACGTGCATCAGCTCTGTTACAAGGAGGGTTTTTAGAGGCATTAAGACTCGAACTTACGACTCGACGAAATCCTCCGGCCACAAGTCCGCGATTATGACTACTAGGCTACCGTGACCACTCTGGGAATTGAGAAAGGCTTTATCAGTAGCTCATAATACTATCCTATACCCTGATAGAACTACTTGTGTAAATCGCCACTTGTGCGAGGATTCACTTGTAAGTCTCTTTTACCTGCTCAGTAGAATGTGGAGGTAGCACGTGTTTCTGAGTCAGTGGCAAGAATCAGCAATGACTTCCATCCTGAAACCTAGTGAAAATCCAAAATTCAATCAACTATGGACCTATTGTACCGTCTCGTATGTCAGTTAGAAAGGAACCGATGAATTTCTCCTTTGCAGAGTGGCTTCTGTAAAAAAAAAGAAGAAGGAAAAAAAAAAAAGAGATTTACTCTTAATAACATCTAATAACCCAAGGTAAATTTCGCACTGCTTTCTTCCGGAGGAATCATCTGGTTCCAATTTTCTTTAATATCGAGATTACATATGACCCTACAGGGCGCTGTGGAATTCTTCGCTCTTCATTTAATTTTGATTTTTGAGGCATTTTGCCTACTTTTATTCAAAAATTTCTGCCATAAATCTGTAAGGAACAATTATTTTACTTAGTCAAGTTATTTTACTCTATTTAAACCCAACTCTTTTTGTCATCTATATCATATACTTCCCAAATTCCAACCATAATACGGATATTTGTACGTCGACGACTTGTAGATTTCCTGCAAAAGGTCGACTTTAAATTTAATAGACCGACGTCTTCAAACCTCAGTCAATAGACTAGTAGAAGGGTACGGCATCTGCAGATGGAGCATGAGATATCTCTGAATATTTTTAAGGTGTTGTTAAACACCTCACGGGGAGCGGATCGAACATTATTATTCTGATTATATCAGTCGATCATTTTGTCTAAGATAGATTACGTATTCATAGTATATCTGATCTACCTTCAACTCTGCCTTTTGAAACCTTGATTCTGTCACCACACTGCTCTGAGAATCTACTCTGGTGCGTTTCTTACGTCACCTGTGTAAAGTCTGTATATTGAGGGCAACTATTTACCATTGGCTTTGCGGCGTATAAAATTGACATTCAGTTATTATTTTAGAATGTATTCTGCGCCATCTCACCCATTTCATAACTTGTAACTAAGTCCATCTTTGCGGAGATTGTACGATACTCATTCATAGAGCATCCGTCAATTCTCAGCCTGGGAAAATCATCTGATGGAGAGACTCAATTCACTGGTTGTGACCTACAAAGCAAGTTTTTAAAGTCCCTTCTTCGAATATTCCAAGATTTAAATATCTTAACCTTTTTTTTTCCGTTTCGTACAAAAATTTCAACATAACTAATATATTTTTTAGCACCTCTTTGAGTTCCATTACTGTCAGCATACTGATTTCATTCTTTTCTATACAGGTGGTTCAAAAGGAATTATATAGTTGGCTGTAGTATTGTTTCTAATAACATCAGGTACAGTTACCGGCTAGATACTTCTTGCAGTATCTATACTGTTGAAGCTATCACCATTTACTGTGCAATTAATATGGTTGATAGCTCAAGTCCCATAAGTTTTGTATTTACACTGACAGCATGAATGAAGAAACGTTAGAAAATCTAGACAGTCAGAGTCCCCCTGTGGTGACTGATATCGCTTATAACATTTATTAACTGTACAGAAGGGATTTTAATGTAAAATTTGAGTGCCCATTGTTCCACTGTCCTATTTAGAGGACAGTTAAAAACAATGCGCTAAAATTTATCTAATAACAATAAAGCTTTAATTAACCACCAGAATAATAACGAAAGAGTACTATCAAATAAAAAATGCCCAGCCAAGTGTCCAAAGTAAAGTGATAAGGAATTCTGCAAGCGTAAAGAGAAGATACAAAACCACACCCTCTATTGCGAGGAATATACAGTTTCCAGACGGGGGAGACACATACCACACTCTTGCAGAAGCTTATACATTACCCCTACATGTTAAAATTGAGAAAATATTCATGTCAAACAAATAAAGATCTTCACCTGCTATTTTCAGTTGTCCTTTAAATAGGACAGTGGAATAAAATGAGTTTTAAGCTAAAAAAAACTTTCCTGAATATAGTCAGCAAATATATCCATTAACGGTAGAGAGATTGTTGCTTTTAATATTTCCTTTTCAAAATATTTGGAAAATTCTTGTTAAAACTAACAACATTCCCAATACTTTATACAATACGGAAAACAATCATATACCCCGTTTGTTTTTGATTGCTTTCGGTAGCTTCGTCAGAGTACAGCAGTATTGTGTTAAATTGATAGTGTTCTCTTGGGGCAATCAAGAGTGATCCACAGGGAACGAAGAAAATTAAAAGCATCGCTTTCAATGTAGTCTCGTCGTTTTCTATTTCCTAGGTGGAAGAGATGATGCGTGTTTCCAGTGCATACTCGTTTTCTTGGATTCGGATGTGCAGTTGTGATACCAGGACTCATCATCCGCAACGATGCATTCCAGGAATGCGGGATCTTCCTTATAACGGATCGAGTGCTGGAAACTGAGGCCCATTCTGTGTTTCTAATGATCAAGGGTAAGGTGTATTAGTCAACATTACGCACCTACTTTACTGTACTGATGTTGATGAACGATAACGTAAACAGTTCCTTTACTCAGGCTGAGTTCGTCACTGATGTCACGGGTTCGAACTTTTCTATTAATAATTCTCATCAATGCATCAACGGCTGCAATAGAGTCGTCGGTGATCACGATGTTTACTTGGCCCGATCTTCGCAGATCCGATATCGTTTGTTGCCCTTCACGAAAACTTTTACACCACTTGTTTACAATCGTTCGAACGAAACAGTGCTCGCCATAGACTGCCACCATTCGCCGATAGATGTCCGCATTACGCTCACCTTCCGCAACCAGTAACCGTACTACCACGCGTTGTTCCGATCTGGACGCATCCATGTACAGCATGATTTTACTTTCGATCAATTTTCTCTACCACGAACGGATTTCACAGCTGAACGCCGTATGCAAAGCACACCTCCTGACGCTCTATATATTCTTGTTCGGTGGCGCTGCTATAGTTGCAGTCATTCTGACGCAATCGCTAGTGTCCACTTTTCATTTGGGCTACCCAATAATATCAGGATTGAATGAATGTTATCTCCAGTGTTTGAAGTCCGTCTGTAGAGGTCATTTTTGTAAAGGGATGAGTGTAAGATGTCACTTACACAATCCCATCAGATCAGAAAGACTCTCCAAGTGGAGCAGATGTAACAAGCGAGTTGACACTCGAAAGCGATGGACTGCGGGGTGATTGCATGCGAAAGGTAATCTCCACTGCTCAACAAGTTAATGCAAAAGGAATTACTATTGAATGAATAAAGAAATTCTTGTTACTATTAAAAGTGTGTCTGATCTCATATGAAGTTTAAGGATAAGTAAAAGTAACTTAAATGTTAATAGCTAAGTAAGCTAAAGTAAGAAAAGTAACTAACAATCAGGATATTGTTAGTTAAAAAGTTATTATTAAGAAAAGGAAGGAAGGAGAGTTTGTGTAAGAAACAATATCAAGGTATTGTTAGTGAAACTAAGTTATAAGTGAAAAAAGTAGTTTAGTGCGAAAAAATGAAAAGTTATAAGATTTATAAGTTCTAAAAAGTATAAGTTTGAAAGGATATAAAAGTATAAAGTTTAAAGGATAATAAGAAGTAAAGTAAGAAACTTAAACAGACCAAAAACATCAAATTATTCTGCCTAAAAGGCATTATGTTACAAAATTGATAATTATTTACTATCGTGAAAAACCTTTTTACTAAGGGTCTCATCTTATAGATTTGTCTATTCGACTGTTGTATTTGATCCTCAACTCTAGAATAGTTGTACGAGATACAGTTTAAAAATGCGTGAAATGTTCGCTATCGAGATGAAACATCTGTAGAATTAATATTTTATTTAATTACCTCTAGAGGATACCACAAAGAACATTTCCCAGGTTGGCCTGGATTTCGCTGGTCCATTTCAAATCAGATAAAAGCCTAGAAATGTTGTAAAAACTTTAAAATATTACGTGAGTATCTTCATCTCTTTAGCAGTTAAAGATGTGCATCTAGAAATAGTAAGAGATTTAACAACAGATGCCTTCATTACTGCTTTGAAAAGATTCACGGCTAGACATGGAAAACTGCGAATTGTTTAGTTATTGTGGTACCAATTTCGCTCGAAAGAAACAACCCCCCTCCTAAAAGAACTTAATAGAGCGTTGTGTAATATTAAAAAAAAGATGATGGCGTTCAAAATTATGCTGCTGAAGAAAAAATAAAAGGAAAGTTCAATCCCCCAGTAGCTCCACGCTATTGTGGACTTTGAGAAAAGGCAGATATTATAGTGCAATATCATTTGAGAAGATATAAGTGTGGCAAGTATTTATATATGAAGAATTTCTTACTATAATTGCACAAATTGAGTCTTTCTTAAATTCTAAATCCATAATACCTGAGTCAAGTGATCCGGAGGATCTTCATTTCACCCCTGGACATTTAATCAATGGTGCTTCAACTACTATGCCAGAGCCAGAGATTAATGAAAATATGACAATTTTAAGAAGGTGGAGAATGATGCAGAGCAATGTGTGCTTCAATCTTTTTGGAAACATTGGTCAAAAGACTATTTGAGTCAAATACAGCAAAGACAGGAAAAGATTGAAGTCTCTCCTATGAAATAATAATTTATTGATTGTGAATTAGGATAATAAGTCTCCATTAAGGAGGAATTTAGGACGTGTTATTGAGAAATTTATCCTAGAATCGACAGCAAAGAAAGATATATGTGGATCATTACTTCTTTTGGTGAAATTAATTAAAAACCACCAATTACAAAACTTGTTAAAATTTCTGTTGACTAAAATAGTGATGAAAAATGTATATTCTATTTCTGAATATTTTTAATCAGTAATTTTAATTTTTCTTATTGAATGGTTTTTATATGCTATGTGATATACATTTTTTAGTTTTATTAATTGAATATAATGTGTCAAGCAAAATTAATTGTATTTGATTTTTGTTTTATTCTTTACAGTAATAATTCTTAAAATTTCTTCATTTATTTACTATTTACATTTCTCATGTTAATTTGTAGTAAACTATTGTTAATCATAGTGAAACATGTTCAATCGTCATGACAGGCAGTACAGATTGTATTCAGTGACGAAAAAATTCAAATTGGATGGTCTAGATGGAATTAAGTACAACTAATTTATGATTAATTAAAAAGGAAAAAAAAATTCCAAACGAAATTTTATGGAGGGGAGTGTTATGGTTTGGAATACTTCCAAAAGAAAAGTTATGTATCTAGAAAGTGACAGTATTGGGCTGGCCGGCTAGCTTGCCTGATATCAACCTAGTAGATGACATAAAATGTCCGACAAATCTCTGAACGTAACAGACAGTTTCAATCTATAGATGAATATAAAAATGAAATTAGTAGTGCTTGGTCAAATACTGAACAAACTGTTATAAACAATCTTATTTGAATCATGAGTAAACTTCTTTTTCAGTGACTATTAGTGAACATCTGTTATTTTTCAAAAAAAAAAAAATCCTTAGTTTTTCCTTCGTATAGGTATAATTATGCCCCACCAGCAGCATATACTTTTCGGCACGTGCTTACAAAATTCCAAAGAGGAAACATATGTAAAACAGAAGCAAAACTGTATGAAAAGGAAGCAAAATAAAAAAAAAAAAGTTTTTACAAAGAGACAAAAATGTTGTTTTCTGTCATTTCTATTGGCGTGGCGTGGAAGTTAGGAGAGATGGGTGTCAGAACAGGTGTCGTCCTCATCACTTGACCAAGGTTCAAAGTTTTGAGTTCCGTCGTCAATAGCCGTCGTGTTGCTTTTAGTGCGACGTTTCCAAAAAAACCGACCAATTCTGTCATTCCTTTCCCCCTCCCTTTTTTTTTAAATAAGAAACCTTGTTGACAGTTCTAACGACTAATAAACCAACAGTTACTGTGATACTATGAGAAATTGCTATAAAAACGTTCAGAAGAAAAAGGCAACGAAGTCGATAATAAAAATAACTTATAGAATATAAGCGAATCATATAAAGGAGCTAAAGAAGCAATTACTTGTTTATCTGTAACGCCGGATTATAGGGAGTACTGTATATATTGGATCATTCACTACACAATTTTAAAGTTCCATAGGTTATTTGCACAATAATATACTTACTCATTGGACTGTATTAAATATAACTCTTTAATGATTCACAAGAGACCTGCACGGGGTGCCTTCACAGATAGCTCGTTTTACCACTTCCCTTTCGTACATGACGTGCGCTTCCCGCTCTTCCCAGTTACGGTTAGAATCAACAGTTACCAACTCCTTATTACAAGTGGCGCGGTGATAGCACATGCAAGCGTTAACATACCGGCCCCCATTGATATGTTTAAACATTCAATCATTGTATGTACAACACTATTTCACTAATTACTCAAAATTTGAAGATACATATTCAATAATTATCAACAATCAAGCAAAAAGAACACTATTCGATTACAGGAAATTCTCAGTTTAACACAGCATACAATTAAAGAATATGACAATATTTTCAATGGAATACATTTACAATATTTACAATTATCAAGAAGTAAAATACATATGTTTACATATATTATTCAGACACAGGTATTACACAAATTTTAGAAACAGATCTCTTAAATACACTAAATTGAGTTTTTATTTGAGCTACACGAATTTTTTTTATCCTCTCCAAAGAACACACCTATAATTCTGCCTAGTAGCCATTTATGTGGTGGCATATTATCTTCAACTAGTAACAATAAATCGCCAATTTGAACATTATTCTTTTCAAATCTCCACTTATTTCGCTGCTGAAGTTGACTTAAATAATTACGATGCCACCTTTTCCAGATTAACTGTACTAATTTTGTTAACCTTTGCCAATTTTTAAGTCTGTTATCATTTGCATTTGAAAAATCTGGTTCAAGAATAGTAGTTATAGTCCATCCTAGAAAAATTGCGCGGCGGTTAAAACTTCAAAATCATCTTCATTAGCAGACAAAGGATAGAGTGGTCTCGAATTTAGAATTCCTTCAATCTGCGTGACTATAGTTAAAAATTCTTCATAATTTAAATTAGCACCACTAACAACTCGTTTAAAATGATATTTAAAGGTTTTTACTGCGGCTTCTCAAAGTCCGCCAAAATTTGGGGATCTAGGTGGAATGAATTTCCAGTCAGTACCTTCACTAGCTAAAAAAACCAGCCAACTCTTTGTCTGGATCCTGAACCATTTTATGAAGTCTCATAATTTCCTTATTCGCACCTTGAAAATTTTTGGCATTATCAGAATATAATTTAGCAGTTTTGCCGCGGCAGGCAATAAATCTCTTTAAAGTGGCTATAAAAGCCCCTGAACTAAGGTCTGATACCATTTCTAAATGTACAACTTTGGAAACAAAACATACAAAAATACAAATATAAATCTTATATAAAATACCCTTACGTTGATTTCTATACTTTATGAAAAACGGGCCACAAAAGTCCTCACCTGGAATGGAAAATTTGGTATTACTCGATCTCTAGGCAGGTCCCCCATAATTTGAGATGAAATAACTGGATTAGTAATGATACATTTATGAACAATTTTTCGACAGGTTGATCTACCACTTAAAAGCCAAAACTTTTCTCTCACATAACTAAGTAATGCTGATGCACCTACATGAAAATATTTAACATGAATATAATCAATAATTAATAAAGTCAATTTGTGATTTTTAGGCATAATAGCAGGATGTTTCTTAGAAAAATTATAACCTGAGTTACCCAAGCGTCCTCCAACTCTCATGACTCCATCAGCATCTAAGGACGGATTTAGGGATTTTAACTTACTCTTTGGAAGAACACTCCTTTGTTGCTTGAGACACTTAATCTCAGCTGAAAATTCCTCCTTTTGAACCATTTTAGTTAAAACACTTTCTGCATGATTCAGTTCATTTACTTCAAGTGGCCCAGATACTCTGTTCAAAGGATTTTGTATATTATTTACGAACCTGAAAACGTAACTAAAAATACGAAGAACAGTTATATAATTATTACTCAAATTAAGCATATTATGAATAAAATAATTAACAGTCACATTAAAAGCAGATAATTTTTCTTTAAACTCGTCACACTGACAGTTTTTAAGTTCTGCTTTCAATTCCTCACATTTTTTGGACACAGAAATTGTTTGCTTTAGATAAACACTGTTATATAGAAATGTGGGACCTTTGAACCACATTCTGTTGTTGACCAATTTATCAGGGTCCACTCCCCGTGAAAGAATATCTGCTGGGTTCTGTTCAGATGACACATGACCCCACTGGTTTATGGATGTGTTCTCTTGAATGATGGCAACTCTGTTCTGCACAAATGTTTTAAGATCCATTGGATCCTTTTGGATCTATGAAAGCACTATTATGGAATCCCTCCATAAGAATACTGTTGTTTCCAGTTTCATTGCAGCAAGGACTCTTTTCACTAACTTTGATAGTAAGACTGCAGCACACAATTCCAGCCTTGGGATTGTAAGGCTTTTCACCGGCGATACTCTAGATTTGTTGGTCACCAGTCTAACCATAGTTTCACCAGTAGAGCTGAAAGACTTACAATAAACCACTGCTCCAAAGCAACGTTCTGAAGCATCAGAGAAACCATGGATTTCTATCTGGGTAGATTTTTCAATTCGTCTCTCAATATCAATGTTATTGATGCTTTCTAACATAACCAAAAAATTATGCCATTCTTGATACTCTGCAGTTGGAAGTGTGTCAGTCCAATCAATTTTTAAGCGCCATAGTTTCTGCATGAATATTTTAGCCTTAGATACAATTGGACCAAGCAATTCCAAAGGATTAAATAATTTTGCAACAGTAGACAGCACACTTCTTTTTGTGTATGAAGTCCCAAGCTCCACTTTGACTCTAAAAGAAAAACAATCTTCCACTGGTTTCCAGGAAACTCCTAAGGTTTTGGTTTCACTTGGATTTGAGAAATTATAATTTCCATCGACACTTGGTGATAGTACTGGATGGTTTGTGCACCATTTATGAAGTTGCATTCCATTCTTTTGCATAATAACTATAAGTTGTTGCTGCAACTCTTGAGCCTCCTCAAAAGTTTGAGTTCCACAGTTCTTTTGAGTTCCACTATCGTCCATGTAAAAATTGTCACGTAACACAGTTGATGTAATGGGGAAATTATTCTCTTCATCAATGGATAATTGTTTCAAAGTCCTCATTGCCAGATAGGGAGCACTCACAGTTCCATAAGTGACTGTAACTAACTCATAAATTTTAGATGACTCATTGGGCGTATCACTCCACAAAATACTTTGAAGTTTGTGTTGACAGGGTTCTATGAGTATCATTCGATACATCATCTTCACGTCGGCTGTCAAAGGATACACATGCTTTTTAAACCCTATCATTATCGAAAATAAGTCATCTTGGATGACTCCACCATTGTACTGTAACGAGTTCAACGAATTACCATTATTGGTCAGTGTGGAACAGTTAATTACAACACGCAATTTTGTACTTGTATTCTCGGCTCTTAACACTCCATGATGTGTGGCATAGTACACTACATCAGGTTCTCTTTCTTCCACCACTTCTCTCATGTGGCCAAGTTTCAAATATTCATTCATGAAGCTTTTGTATAACGTTAAATATTCAGTATCTCTGAATAAACGAGCCCACAGCGATTTGAGTCATCTGAGAGCAATGTCTTTTGAATTTCTTAAACACGAAGGATCCTCTTTTAGGGGCATTGTGACAATATACTTCCCTTCCTCATTTCTCCGATGTGTACGAGCAAAATGTTCCTCACAAATCGAGTGTTCATTACTTTTATATATTTCTGATTCGACACTTTCTATCTCCCAAAATTTCTTTAACGTTATATTTAAATCATCTTCTTGGATTAATCCGCAATGAACCTTAGTATCACTAACTTGATCTACACTACCGCTAGCCACATAACCAAACACTGTATTTTGTAAGAGCAAACGTGAATTTTGCGCATATATTTGTCCAGGCCTCAATAGTTCATAAGAAATTTCTGCTCCTAATAAAATATCTATTTTTCCTGGGACATTAAAATTATAATCAACTAACGGAATTGAATCTGAAATTTCAACATTGACATCAATTGTTTGGGGAATTAAATCAGTAATTTTCCGAACTATTAACATTTTTAATTATTTGTGAAAACTTTTGTTTTTATCCGCTATAGTAGTCTAATGCATTCACTCACTGTCAATGATGAATCATTTAAACACGAGATCAAAGTATTTATTTTTTCTTTTTTAAGTTGCAAACGATTAGAGCACTCTGAACTTATTAAATATGTTTGTCTTCCAACATCTAACAGACACCTGGCTTCTACCCAGTCACCATTTTTATTTTTAACCAAAACTCTAGCAGTACTCAATAAGACATTTTTTGTTTTGCTCTTTGCGAAACTGCTAGCTACAATATTTTCATTGAATTCGCAGGAAGGGTGGGAAACATTTATAAATTCTTCATTATGACCTTCACGGGCAGACGTTTTTTCAGAATTGTTTATTTTAGGTTTGTCGACGCTTCTCGAAAAATGAATCATTTTATGATGTGGTTTTCCACAAAAGCAATTTCTACTCGAACATCTTTTAACATAACATTCTGAAGCAAAAAATTTAAAGCACAGATTATTTATTTTAAGTATTTCAATGCGATCTTGAACTGACAGCATCCTAAATTGCGGACACAAATATAACGCATGCTTCTCATTTTTACACATAACACATTTATAGCTTTTATTTCTGAAATAAACACTTTTGAAATTCCTTTCTGATATCCTGAATTATAAGGATTTTTTGTTTTATTTATTATTGCATATCTTTTACTTCCATTCATTGATGACTCATATTTAGATTTCTCTCTCGAAGAAAGATAAATATCAATTTCTCTCGCAAGTTGTTGCGGTTTAAAATACCCTTCACCCTCTTTTATTGCTATGTGAGTTTTCAGTTCTTTATCAAGGTCGCTAAATATTTTATCCAAAACAATCAATTCACATAACGATTTAAAATCGCTTACTTTTTGCAATTGACAATAATATTCAAAATTAGCAGATAGCCTCGACGCGAATTGTACAAAATTTTCATTGGGTAATTTTTGCGCATTGCGAAATTTATTTAAACTCTCTTGTTGGGTGGTGTGGTATTCTTTTAATATTACAGATTTAAGTTTTTCATAATTATTGATATCCTCCTCTTTCATATAAATCATTAAATTTGATACCTTTTCTCCTAATATATTTAATGGTATTTCCGCTTTTAATTTTTCCGCCACATTTTTTGTTTTAAATACTTTTTCTATTGATTGGAAGAAAAGATTCTACTCGAGTAGGCCCAGAAATCGTTAAAGTTTTTACACTTTTAATTAGATTGTCAGTGCTTCTGTTTAAGGTATCTGTTATGGGCTTTCTGCATTCAATTGAATTGATTTAGTTTAAATTAG
>BMAW01067234.1:387157-414785 GCA_019974015.1 Nephila pilipes | reverse complement strand
ATGCCAAGCAGGCTTCAGCTGATTTTCTGAAAACTGCTTGACAGATGCAGCCTCTAGTGGCAAAATACTGAGTTGTTGTAGTCCTCACATATCTATATCAGTAAACTTATCTCGACGAGTTTCTTTTTTAAGGTTTTCTAATTGAATTCCTTTTCTAATTGAGCCAGTTTAATTTTATCTGATTCTAATTTCATTATTTCTCTTTCCTGAATTGATTTCTTTTCCTCAATAACATAATCAACGATATTTTGAACGAATTCAATGCCATTTATATACAAATCTCAATTTTCAATAATATTTCTTAAGTCAACGACTTTTGCTCCATCAGGAATCATCAAGCCTAATTCCTCAGCAACGAGGGTAAACTCGTCTTTTTTTTAATTTTCTAATTATAGACATGGTTTTTTTTAAAGTTTCAGAAAAGAAAACACAATAGAGAAATTTCTCTCACCTCAAAAACAGGATTGATGTTTTGCTTTAGTGTGGTCACTTCAGCACTGATGTGGCACTTTAATCCATAGAAGAATATCACTCACTGCTATTCACTAAACACAATCTAACACTTATAAGCTTTTGTTTCCTACCGGTACTTGCACTCCGGCAATTCGGACCACATGAACCTTTCACTACACATTATTAAAGTTCCATAGGTTACTCGCACAATAATACACTTGCTCAATGGACTGTATGAAATATATCTCTTTAATTATTCACAAGACACCTGCACGTGGTGCCTTCATAGATAGGTTCTTTTACTACTTCACTTGCATACACAACGAGCGCTTCCCGCTCTTCACAGTTACGGTTAGAATCAACAGTTACCAACTCCTTATTTACAAGTGGCGCGGTGATAGCACATGCAAGCGTTAACGTATATAATTATTTACACTTATATGTTCTTGAGTGCGTAGTATAATATATAATCACAAATAATAAGGTAGCATAAATAATAGTATTAAATAATTATAACTTTAAATAATCATTCACATTTATAGTTTTAATAATGTTAATTACTTATAACTATTAACTACAATTATATACCAATATTATAATGCATTATTTCTTAAATTAATATATTATATATTATACAAAATTAATACATACATTTATATAATTTATATTAAAAATGTAAATTAAAGAAATTATAACACATGCATTAACGTGCACTATATAGTTCCTCCGAAGGAGGATAAATTTATTCATTCATTCATTATAAGCCGAATATAATTCATACAAATTGAACATTCAACCTTATTTTAAAATTAAAATACTATAAAACATGCATTTTACTTTTTTGCTCCAAATCATAAATAATAATAATAAATGAATAAAACAATAAATTATGCTTTTTAGACATACTTAACAAAAAATTTAAGAAATATCCAAGGTGTTCAGCTATCACAAAGATTAATAAACGAACAGGCAAAACAATGTTAAAGAGCAATGTGAACTATATGATATACACTGCTGGCTATTAAAATTGCAACACCAGGAAGGAATGTTCTGATGAACGTCAAAATCACATGAAAGGAAGAAGAGTTTAGGCTATGGAAATGAGTAGCATTTCAGCACTTTTAGATGACGCAGGAGGGAGAAACTGTATTTAAAGTATTGCATAAAAGTTAAGTTGTGTAGCGGATTTCTCATTCGGAAAGCGCGTTGTAAGGTCGGATTTTGCTCAGAACATCGTCTCATGCCTCGAATAAGAAGAAATACTAACCAGCAAGTTTCGGAAATCGATAGAGGTAGGATCGTTGCCTATCGAGAATGGGATTATCGTTCCGTGAAATTACCCTTTGCACTGATCGAAATCCCACCACTGTCATGTAAATATGGAATCAATGGGTTGCAGAGGGTCATACTGAACGGTATGCAGGACCTCCACGTCTTCTCGTGACCAACGCTCGAGAGGACAGACATATTGTGAGGTCGGCCCTGCAAAACCGTACAACTACATCATGGACCATTAATCAGGAAATGGGCATGTTTGTAGCAGCGTGGACTGTAAGCACGACGACCATTACTTCGGCTTAAATGCAGCATATAGAGAGGACTAGTTTGCCGAACTAGAGGCGACTCTAGTTTGCAGAACGACAAAGCTAGATACAGGAGTGGCACAATGTCGTCTTTTCAGACGAGTCCCCGGTTCTCTGCGTAGTATTCTGATGGCCGTAGTCTAAAGACTTCGAGGAGACTGTTCGTCGCCTGCTTGCACTCGATATCGGCATAGAGGCCCTGAATCTGGTGTGATGATTTGGGCAGCAATTGCGTACACGACACACACACCTGTAAAGCGTATCGACGGTAATTTGAATACAGATCGGTTCATTTCCATCATCTTATGTCCAGTGGTTGTGCTCTATCTTCGAGGCATGTCAAACGCCATTTTCCAACAAGATAATGCAAGACCACATGTTACACGTTGTGTTATGACCTTCCTCGATACACATAATATTCATTTGTTGCCCTGGCCTGCATGGTCTCTACATCTGTCACCCATTGAAAATGTCTGGTCAGGAGTTGCCAACCGTATTACCTCTGCAGGCAATACGGTTGGTGAAGTGAGGCAAAAACTTGAAGCCAGCATGGATTGAGTTGCCTGTTTCTGTTATGCAAGCACAGTTCGACTCCCTGCCTAATCAGGTAATGGCCATTTTAGCTGCCAGAGACAGTAAGAGGGCGGAATCTTAGAAGCGCATTTGAGAAAGATAGGCATACCCTTTCCTTTGAACGACGAGCAATATCATCTTGGTGCTGCCCTCAAGTGAATAAATAGATTAGAAACTAAAGCAAAGAGTTTAATTTAAAATTTTAGAAAAATTATTAAATTAAAGAGAGATTTTAAGAAATTAGAATAATTTCCGCATTGCTAACATGAAGCACACCTCTTAGCTTTGTTCTGGGAAAATATTTATTATGGGTGAAAAGCCTTACTAATAAAAATAATAAATTATATGTAATGCATTTTAATTTTCGAGTGAATATTCCGTTTCCTAATTTTCCATTTTATAGTTAGCATTGTTTAATAGATTTAACTGCAAGAGAGTAACTGATGGTGAAGCTTAATGGCGCAAGAGCCAGATATGGCTAAGATACGCCAAATAAGGTGTAACTGTAATCTAGATGTTTGAACAATGGAGTGATTGTGATAGCTTATTAACGTCGCACTGAGAAGCTATATGAGGGCTATTGGCGACGGACCTCGAAAATTTTAACCTTGGTCAAATGACGAGGACGACACCTGAGCTGGCATCTTTCTCTAAGCTTCCACTCAACGTCAACGGGAGGACTTGGGACCTCGACAGATTTAACATGCATCAAACCCGCTACACGTCGGGTTTTTAGTGGCCTCAAGGCTTTAACCCACAACTCGTCGAAAATCGCCGGCCGCGACCATGACCACTAAGCTACGTCGGCCGTATGAAAAATGGGAAAGAGAAAAATTGGTCGATAAGAAGGAGGGTCGAAATTAGCGAAGGATCGCTAGAATATCAAGGAGGAGGAGGGATGTCACCCTCGTTAACAAAGAAAAAAAAGATTAAAGATAATGAAAGCAGATGACCATCTTTCTTTCTAAGATTTGTTACAAGTGTAGGACATGCGTTTTTATGAAGGCGCTATGGGTCTGTATTTCCTTTTCATGGACAACAATGTGCCAGCTCATCACACAGTGATTGTCGAAGAGCTGTTGGACAATGAGGTTATTGAACGCCTGGTTTGGCCGGCAAAGTCTCCGGATCTAACCCCCCTCGAACATGTATGGGATTTTCTAGGGAGAGGCTTGGCAGCCTGTAACTTTCCACCAGTAACGATTCCAGAGCTCCGATTGGCTTTTCAAGAGGAGTGGGCTGCAGTATCTCAACAACTTATTGACAACCCCATACTCATCAAGGCCAGACAACGTGAAACCTGCATAGCAGTCAGGGGAGATCATATAACCTACTTAAGACTGGATGTTTCTGGCTGGACACCCTTCATGGCCTTCAGTCACATTGTGCTCCATGCTACTTTTTCAATAAAGCTCATTTCTATCCTTTTGATTTCTTTTTGGTAACTTTCATTGACTTGCTTTCGCTTAGATACTATTTCAGTACCTAGCTTATCAATCCGTATGTAATTTGATACTTATGGCGGTATCATATTTGGTTTTCTGTCAAATTAAAGTTGTGAAAATATTTCGAGAGAGAGAGAGACCTACAAAAAAGTAAGTAAATAAATGTGGTAGACCACCTTTAACTTCAGTTAAAAAAGACTTTAAATAAATTGCATTATGTACAAATCATATACATGAAAAATATTATCTAATATATATTTTCATTTTGATTTGTTTATAGTGCCAATACAGAGGGGAAAAAGAAAGCTGTTCGATGGGTTTCTTAAGCTTTTTTGTTTCCCTCTGAACCAGAAAATTTTTTTCGACTCTAAAAATTGACATTTCCTGTTAGTTACTTGAGAAATAATTACTTCTCTCAGTTACATTTCCAGAAACTCTTTTTTAAAACATGGTTAATTAACTGTTTTATTAAAATATTAAACGATTTCCTTAAATGGATTTCAGTGTGATTGATTGGTTTTTTTTTTTTTTTTTTTGGATAAAGAGCGACAAAGGCTATTATCCCTATTTCAGTGTGATTTTAATATGAAATACTTGTTTATTGCAAGTATTGCTCTTGTTCGGAAACTAATTAAATAGCGAAATACATGTAATTAAAATATTAGTTTTTGGTTTTTGAAACTTTTTTATTACAAAGGCCTTGCACGACCATTTAGCACCGAGTCCTACCTTTTTTCGATAGGATGAGCTGTGTGATATCATATTTGTATTTATAATAAGTATTTTTTTGGTTTCATTGATTTTTCAAGACCTTTTTTTTGTTGTTGTTGTAATATCAAGCTTTACTTCGCTAAGCATTCGGTTCTGCAAGATTATTCTTTTGCAGAAGTGGCTGGACATGTAGAAATTGATAGTTTTTAGAAACCTGGATCTGTCAATACTAACACACATTCCAAATATATCTTCAACCTAAGCAAAAAATGCATCCTATTATAGTCAATCGGGGGGGGGGGAATACACTTAGCGGGAAGCGATTTCCCCAGTTTTCACCAAACACATTGAATTGGTCAGAACGAACGAATTTTTAACAGCTGAAAGAAAATGAGAAATCATATAATTTAAGTCTTGATGCTACAGATTCAATTCTTGAGACTTAGATAAGAATCTATACCAAAATAGCGAATGTCTTTTCTGAGTTTAAAGCAATTTTCAGACGTGTCTCGTAACATTTTAAAGAAAATCCTTTTCCATTTATCTTCAATTTAGTTTACCGAGGCGATACTTGAATATGATAAAATATTGACAACAATTCAAAGAAAAGATTTCAGAACAAGGAAAGATATGCCTTTTTAAACACCTTTCCAAGGTAGTTGATTTATATTTCAGAATAAAGAAGAAAACCAAAAAATCCTTTTGTGGTAAGCCCATTGATGGCACAGCGACTACCGAAACAATTTCCACACTAAACTTTGAAATAATAATAATGAAAAATATTAGCATAAAAATTGCAGCTTTCTTCAAAATAATTTCTGCATCCCTTCGAAGCTCTTACCCACTCGGCCTTGGTTTGGTAACTAACTCGACAGAACTATATCGTATCGCTAACCTTTAGCCGATCGATTCGATTAATGCGATCATCATGGCGCACATTAAGTGTAACTCGGAACGTGGAGTAGGATTGAAAATTATCTATCATCATGTGGGGTGATGCATAATAACACCAAATCTTGAATTTTCAAACTACCTACCGGAAATTGTTAACAACTAGATGCCTTCAAATTTTTAATTTTGAGCTGCTCTTATTTGCTTAGAACCACTGGCTTTCCAAGCGTTTCGAAGTTTATTCCGCCGGTGGAACAATATGGCTGCTACCGGTAGGCCTAATACAGCTGACAGAACCTGTGATCAGACAAGCCCATCTACAGATACAGTTCAAGATTTTGAGCATGGACACGGACATTACTTTACAAAGAAAACTTTCCATAAGCCAACATATTGTCACCATTGCACTGATATGCTCTGGGGTTTGATAGGCCAAGGCTACGTCTGTGAAGGTTAGTTTCTTAATTGCACGTCCTAGTGATTTAGTCTGCATGGTAAATTAGTAACTCCCCTGAACAAAGATATTTAAAACTAGACAAATTGAATTCATCTATTCCGAACACTTCTGTTTACGACGCAGTATTATCTCCATACCTATGGTGGGAAAAGCAATTAATTGGAGAAAAACAGTACACAATGAAACACAATTAATACAGAAATAAATTAATGCGAAACTTCTAACATAGAAGCAGTTTACCTCGCAACCAGTCAGAACATCCGTATGCTGCGTAGCCGAGGGATTAGTTGAATGAAACCAGACTTCCTAGAAATGAGCGTTTCCTTCTCGATTCTGAGAACCGGTTTGTGTCATGCAGGGAAAATAAAAAGCAATAGAGAGCTGACTGCTGCAGAGCAAAATATGCTGATTATTCGAACACGTAGATTAGATGTGTTTTATATAAGTATATCCGAACTCTTAATGTTCAAAAGATGTTGCTTGGTTTTTCGTAAATTCTGGGAAATTAATAGCATTATTGAATACTAAGTTTATTGTGAAATTTTCTTTTAAATTTTTGTTTCCTTCACAAAGAAACATTCTACATATATAAAAGACAATTTGTAAGAACATAACATTATATTCTCAAAATTTTGCTGGAAAGTAATATTCAACTCATCAAGGAAATATGCATTAAAAGTTTGAATTATATACTGAGTGTGAACATTTATAAAGAATGAATTTGAAATCTGGAAACTATTTACTTAAAATAAAAACTTATAGAATATTAATTTGAAACAGCTTGATAAAAGAGTATTTTTAATTTTTTAAAAATTAAAAATACTCATTCATTCACTCAAGTAATAACTGCACTTTAAAGCAATGATTTTTGTTAATCATGTTAAATGCAGCTCCATAAATGGAATTTATATTAAGTTATAGCAATATAAATTTGGAAGCATAACTTTGTGGAAGTCTTGGTTACATATATATATATATACATAATAAAAAATTGTAACTCTAATGATAGATATCCACTGAAGAGTTATAATTTATTGATTTAATTAGTTTTTTTTTTTTTTTGATTTCTTAATCTGTTATTGTAGAAAATATTGCATTGATGAAAAATTCAATTATGTTGCATGTACACTATACTTTGAAAAGGTATGAATAATGTAGTTTCATATATTTGTGAACTTTTACAATTTTTTTTGAAGATGCTTATACCAAGTGAAATTTTTTAATAAATTAATTCATTTTTATAGAAAATTTAGTATTTAATTTTGTAATAGCTGTTATTCTTCATTCATTATAATATTTATTAACAATAAATTGTAATATCTTTAAGACTAACATGTTACTGGTCTAGAGACTTTGGGAGAATATATTCATTTGAAGAACTTGTAAAATGAATTTTCAAAATCTTTTTGTGTTTACTGTTGTGAACATATTTGCATAATCATGCTTATTTATTAATATTTTTCTCTCATTATTATGCTACTTCTGAACATAAAATGTTTTGTTTGAAAGAAGGTTATGCAAGCTCATATTTTTATTCTTCCTTTCCTAGATCCTTACAATATTACAATCCTTCGTTCAGAATTAATCCCCCATGTACAGCAGAAATTGAAGAAAATATGTAAAACAATTTAAGTTGAAATATTTTTAGGTTAAACAATAATTATTAATATATTTTTATTTTATATTAAGAAATTAAGTTGTTGAGTAAAATATGCTTCTGAATTCATTATATTGATATTTGAATATATACAGATCTAAAAGTTGATAGACAATCTAGGTATCTTTTTAGATGAAATTTACTTACGTTATTTTGTTATGATCTTACTTGATAGTATTTATTCTGTTGTAAGATTTCCAACATTTTGCTTTGGTAAGAATTAAAGCCATTTTATTTCAAGTTTAAAGTTATATTTAGTCATTCAACAAAATGTTTCATGATAATAAACATTAAAATTTTAGCATGTTCATTAAAAATGAGTAATTGCTGAATGTTTTTAATATGGGTTCTTTATACAATTTTGATTTTTCAATGACCATAGCCACTAATTCTTGTAAATACTCATATTCCAATACATTTATTATTTTGCTGCCCTTTACATGGTTAATAATGAATAATTCGATATAAAAACCAACGTTTTTAAAAACGTTTTTATATGGTGGCAAAGTTTATTAGAGAAAATTATTGAAATATTAGTTAAAACTGTTAGTTATTTTTAACTTTAAAATTTACTTAAAAAGAGACATTTGTGAGAGTATTAAAAAATTCATAATACTCATAAAATCAAAACATGCATTTGAAAGTTTGTAAGTCATTCTATTAAAAAAAGAATGGGAACCAGAATTCAGAAAAAATTATTGTGATAAGACATGGCGCCAAATATTGGAAGCTTTCTTTCTTGCGAATGATTACTGACCAAAAGTCAGCAACCCTTACTATCTCGGAGATAGTATCTCCCCTTTGTGAGTACAATAGTTTTACGAGGCCTCATGCTGTGTGGGGAGTGCCCGGTGCTCCCAGAGGGGGAAAGAAATGTTTTCCTCAATCCTAAAAGCGCCGAGAGAAAAGAATATTTTGACTTATTAAAATTATTGAAATATTAGTTAAAACTTGTCGCAAACGTCTAAATATTGCATTGTTAGGAGAGTACGAACGATTCCCAAAATTTCAAAGCTCTAGCTTGATGGGAAGTTGGTTAAATTAACGATCGAAAATTTGATGACACACACTCACACACACACCAAGTGAAATTCAGAAAAACGTTGTAAAAATAGCATTCAAGTTAGTTTATTCTTTATTGATATATAATAAAAAAAAAAAAAAAAATCCATACCATCCTGAAGCAGCTTCATAATTTTTCAAGTCTGACATTTAATTAGTAGTGCATGTATACTAGAAAAACGTGCTACCAAAAAAGTATAAAAAAATAAAAAATTTAAAACATGTCACAATAGTTTTCAAACTTTCTATTTTTTTCAGAACTAATTTGAAAGTAGGAAAATGTAAGAGAAATGAAATGCCTTTTAAATTTTTTTTTTTTACTATGATGTATCAAACAAAATTTTAATTAATATCAAAAATTGAATTTATTAATGCATAAACAAATTAAATAAGTAAAAAAAATGGGGAAAAAAAACTAAAATACCAACCATATGGATTTAATGGGCTATCCAAATGATTTGTATTTTAGTTATTTAGGGTAAACTAGGTAATTATTTCTCTAACCTAATTTTTTATAAAAGTTATGCTCTTTTTATAATTTTAAAGGAATATAGGTGTACAATATTAATATGGAATTAAAAGTAGTAGAATAGTTAAATATGAAAGAAAAGTGAATGTTTATGAAAAGATTTAGCTTTGTTAAAGAGAATAGGGAACATAAGATATATTTGTCACTTATGTATGAAACACTTGTTAAAAATAATATATGAAACACTCTAGGCAGAAATCTATGGTTTAAAACAAGGAGTTAGCAGGATAATTTCTAAATTGTGCAGTTTGACAATGCAATAATCTTTAATGTAATTATCATTTATAATTAATTCAGTCCCTATAACAAATTATTTAAGTAATTTTTTTTTATAATTTAAGTATCTTTTGTAAACTATTGTTCACATACATTGTATATATACATATAATTTTAATTTTATAATTTTTCTATGAGTAATTTTAATTTACGGGAATATTAAATTACATTAACTTTTGTCTGATATGAGAGAAAATTACTTTTATGTTAATGATTATAAGAAAATGAATTAAATTGCATTTCTGTAACCTTGCTTCAATGAAATTGCTTTGGCCATGGTAACATAGTGGTTAAAGCATTGGACTTGCAGCCGGTGGTTTTGTTGAGTCTCGGTTTCGAGCCTTGATGCCACTAAAGACCTGCCATGTAGCTGGAGCTGATGCACGTTAAATCTGTTGGGGCCCAAAGTCCTCCTGTGGGCGTGGTGTGGAAGTTAGGAGAAGCGGGTGCCAGCTCGGGTGTCGTCCTCACCACCTAACCAAGGTTTAAAATTACAAGGTCCATCGCCAATAGCCCTCGTGTCCCCAATAGCCCTTTGTACCTCCACATTCTCAACTAATAAATCAGAGAAATATTCAGGGAAAAAAGAAATTCATAGGTGATACTACATATTGTTTGATTAATAATTTTTTCTATTTGAATTGTGTTTATTGATTTTCTTTAATATGTGGAAAGATAAGTTTCTTAATAAATAGCATGTGATAACGTTTCATTTCCCAAATTTTATTTTATTTAAAATCTTCATTAAACTAAAAATAGTTGTGTGTATGAGTTGAGTGGTGCTATACTTATGGTTGAAATGTTTGAAAACTTAGGGACCTGGTTTGGTATTGATAGTCTTTGTTATATATTGGTAGTCATTACAATTATGTAAACACACATTTTATTGAGAGCTAATTTATACTCAGTTTTACATTGGTGTGCGAAAGGGAAGAGTAGAGGGAAAGTTTGAGAAAATCTTTGTTTATCAATTTGGCTGAACTATTGTATTTATTGAAAGATGTTATACTGGTAAAACTTTAAATTATATAATTTATGATTTTGCTTTAGATGTGCTTTTACTATTTTGGGATTTTTGCATAAAAAATGTGTTAATTTTTCAGCAGTTTTTTTTTTTAAACATAACTCGCACATTCACAGTATTGTATTTCCTTAAATTTCTTCTATGTATTGCATTTTAGATAATAAGAAAATGCATATTGATATTTCATCTTGAACACTTGCATGATTGTTTATCAAAAAGTGGAGGATACATATATATATATTTAATTTGCATTTGTTTTGAATGATTTAATAAAAGCTTATGCTTTTGACATTTTTTTTCCTTTAAATTTTTTTTTTAAAGAAATTTAACTAGGTGATAATGTTTATAGTAAGTTTCCTGTAAAAATTGTCAGCTCTTCATGTGTTTTTAGATTGTAAAAGGCATACAGCTGGAAAATTAATGGTCATTACCATAAGCTTGGTAACAAAGATCAAAATCATGTAAAGGAGGATGATTTTAATTAATATGTACAATTTCCTTTTTTATATAATAAATGTAAGAGCTTTAGGAAACTTATTACCATTTAGCTCGGAAAACAAAATATTTTTACCTATTTGAATCTCATATCTGAAAAAATATTTCTTGCATTTCAGAAAACTTAATAACCATCACTGCAACAATTTTTCTTTTGCCAAAGAAAAATGATAACAAGCAAATGATTAAAATCAAGTTTAGTAACTTTACTTAATATGAGTTATCTTTTCATGAAACAACCTATCTTTCTTACAATGAGACTTGTAAATAGTAGCAGATGTGATCCAATCTTTGGAACTTAAAAGTTTAACTAATTTCTTGCAAAAATAAAGTTGTTTGTTTATATCATTAATATCAGGTACTAGTTGTTCATATTTTTAAACATTCATAAATTTTGTTTTCTTAGTGATAAATGAAGAAAAATTATTTTCAAAATTGCTCACACATATTAAATGTGACATTTTTTTTGTACAATAGTTGTCTAAAAAATGAAACATTTAAAATGTAATTTAAAACTTCTATTACTTCTGTGACAGAAATCTATATGGCATAATTCTGTATTATTACGTTTATTATACTTAAGTTAATTTTTTTTCATGTAAAAATTTTGGCTTGTGTTGTGCATAAGCATTTTTTTTTCAAAATGACCTATCGAACATTAAATCTAAAGGAATAAACACATGCTACATGAAGAGAAAAAAATTAACATTTACATCTAAAGGCCCTCCATCTTATTTCTTATTGCTGCATCATTTTTATAGTTACAATCAAATCATCCTATTTTCAATTCAATTATCAAAAATCTTTAGACTGAACAGCTTTTGTTAATTTTGGGTTAGCTACTTAAAAGAATTATTGGTTATTGTTCTTATATGTGTAAAGCAAGTTAAGTAACATTATTCGATTTACTTTCTTTCAGTAGCTATAATTAAAACTCATCAATAATATGTGTCATTGCTATTAAATTTAGTTGATTAGTTTTTAAAACTTTTTGTTAAAACAATTTAGTTAAAACAGTTCTCATAATGCAAAATATTTGTTTTTCATTTAAATAAACTTCTAATTCACAAGATTCTGTTTTGAATTCAAGGTAGTGCTGTTTATTAATATGTCTGAAGATGTAATTTTTTTTAAAGTGTGCTTCTTTGAAAGATTATCAAAATGCTACTTCCTTATGTGCTGTTTTTTTTTTTTTTTTTTTTTTTGAATGAATACTTTTTTGATTCTCATATATATGATAAACATTGAAAAGTGAAAGTTATAATACATATAAAAGATGTTAATATGTTACTATTAAAATTGTAACTTTCTTTACTATTTTGAATAATAGGAATAATTTTCTTTGCCATTTTGATGTATAACCAATTACGATTTTCCATAATGTCATTTATTGCAATATATTTTGCAAGTTTTGAACAAGATTTGCGTTTCGAAATATTTAATTTCAATTTTGTGAAATTTTTTTTTTTTAGTGTGCAATTTTGTAGTCCATGATAGATGCCTGAAAACTGTAGTTTCTCCGTGTTCAACCATTGCAACTCATGTAATTAAGGTAAGTTTTGGTTTTAATAACACAACTTCTATTGTACATTAGTTCAATATATTTATTTTTCATTTTTTAACTCCTCTAACTTTTAATTTAAAAATATGTGTTATGTGAAATAAAAACATATCTCTGGAAACATTAGTTTTTGAACTGAAATTATACCAAAGAATTAAGTTGTACTTACTAAATGTAATATTAGATACTCAATTGAAGATGACAATGAAAAGAATATAGGACTGTCCAATGTTGTTTTTAAAATCTCTTTCTTTAAAAAAGCCAATTGAAATGAACATTAATAAAGTATAATCTTGATATTGAATGCAAAGTTTCTGACTTTGAATTAACTGCACTGGAGTGTAATTTTTTTTATTAAATAATTGGCCTTCATATTATTTGATGATTTCCCCTATCTTTTTAAGGAAATTCTTTTATAGTATATTTAAATATAGATTCAGTGTATAAAAGAGTTATAAGTAATAAAATATTTAGCATGTAAAATGTCTGAATTATATTAACCTTTGTTTCAACTCTTAAGGAATCCAAAAAGTTTTGTTAAAGGTTTGAAAAGATATAAGCTGTGAGGTTTTAAAAATTTTTCATTGAAAGCTTAAATGTTTTTTTTTTTTTTTTTTGGTTGTTTCTATTAGAGTGTTGTGCTTTTTTGATGTTAAAAGTGTTGTACAAACAGCTAGTAAAATCAGTTGTCTTTTGATATTTATAATTGATGGAAATATTCTATAGTACTTTACTTCTATTCTTACATTAATTCCATGTAATATGTAATCCTGTTCTATTTCATACTGTAACTTATTTTGAATTCTGAATTGTACATTTTTAAAGTTGAATCATTTTCTAATATTTATTCATTCCTGTTGGTCAAGTATTGTGTAATGAAAGTAATTGTTTTGATTTATATATGTTACTTATTACTTTTAAATAATTTTATTTGCAATGATAAGGCAGGATTTTAATGACTAGCTATTAAGGAAGGGAGAAGAAAATGGCTGTGTTAGTACTTAAAATGAAAAAAATTATATTACTTTCAACTCCTTTCTTAAAAATGAGCATTGACGAAGTATAAAACTTCAAAAAATTCATCATTTGCTTCATTGATTTTCTATCATAGCAGATTTTAAGTTGGTGCATTTAATTATTTTATTGAAATTCAGTTGTATTCCATTGGTAAAAGTTTCAGAATCTATATATGTTTGTTTCTAAGAAATTTTGTCATATGTATTTAAAAGTTATGTACTCATTTTTTTTTATTGGAGTTTATTCTTACTAAAGTTAGTTAACATGTTTTACTTTTTTAAAAGGGTTTGCAATTTCTAAAAACTACAGACAACTGAAATCTTGTTTTGATGTCAAGGCATTTAATTCTGCATAATAGCTGAGAATTTTTCATTTATGTTTTCTTTTAAAATGATTTCAGTTGTGTTGTTATTAAAATGTCAATTTAATTATTTTAATTATCTATAAGAGAGTTATTTATTTGAAATTTTACCAACATCAACAATTTTAAGAAAAAAAAAAAAAAATTCAATTCCATTTTTATCATATAAAACAATTTCTCATAATAAAGAAATGATAATTTTTACATTTCTAGAAAACAGATTTCTAGCTTCAGATTTCGTGTATTATTTTTTTATATTTATTAATAATTAGAAATTAAAATATGGTATCACTTTTTAATTCAATTATTTTAGTTATAGAAATTTGCAACAATAGCTCTCCAACATTTTCCTAAACTCTAATATACTAAGAAAGATAAGTTAGATTGAAATATTTTATATATATTGTAATATAGTGAAACCCCAATCTATTGTTCCTGCCTCCATCATTTCCCCGCATTCATGGTTGAAAATTTTTTCTCACCACAAAAATAAAATTGAAAATCAAGTGGATCCATATGGCATATAAACTGGAATTACTTCTTTTATCCTAAAATAACTCGTGCTATTTCGGGGGTGGGGTCAGGAATTGGTGCAGATATTGTTACATGTATGTTCTTGTGAATTACTGAATGCGGAACAGGGAGTGGGGGGTGCCGTCCTTGTCACTTGACCGAGGTTCAAAATTAGGAGGTCCATCGCCAATAGCCCTCATGTGACGTTAATAAAACTAAACTCTTGTGTAGAAAATGGGTTATTCTATTCTGTGCAAAGGGGGATGCATACAAGAATGTAATTTCAAGAATGTGAGCTTTCAATTTAATGTGTTGTTATGCTTTCTGTGAATTTTAAGAATAGCAAAACAAATCCTCAAATTGGAAAAAAGGCTTCCCATCATAGATGAGATGAAAAAGAATCCTTCTGAGAAAAAAATTAACATAGCTAAACATTTAGGTATACTGCCTTCAACCTTGATTTTGATCATTTTAAAAAAAGGAGTTAGAGTGCAGGCTGATAAGTGTGGAACTTAAGTAAAAAAGAAGAAAACTAGCAAAATTTCTGCTTACAAAGAGTTGGAAAGAGTTCTCTTTGCATGGTATGAGCAATCTCATGCCTCAAATTTTCCTGTAGATGGGAATATTTTTCAAGAAAAGGCACTAGAAATAGCTGCCTCATATGGCATGGATACTTTTTCTACATCAAATGGGTGGATTTTACATTTTAAAATTCGCCATGGTGATGATGATAATGCAGATAAAGAGTGGTTGCATGTAGCAGAGGATGTATTTGGTGTGAAATTTAGTGATTATATTACCATTGATCAAGACGTTGTGACAAGCAGTATCTTAAGCATAGAAGAAATGTATGATGTGAAAAATAAAAATATTGGCTTAAAAGCAGAGGATAACACTCACACTGATGAGGCTGAGCCTACTCCAGTGCCAAATCTGTCTGAAGCAATAACGGCTTTTGAAACAGTAAGAACTTCTATATATGCACAAGAAATTACAGAAAAGGACCAAAAAATAAATCTTGAAAATTTGCTGTTTAATATAAAAAATGAGTGTAAAATCCTGTTAAAAATTACTGATTTTTTTAAAATAAATAGCTCTAAATTTTCTACAACTTTTATTTATTTCTTTTACAGTTTGAAAAGTAACAAATTAGTACTTATTAATTTACCGTATCATTAGGTGTATTAATGTATAAACATTGTTTACTTCATGTTTTTATCGTTTCAAAACCCACATTCGTTGTTTTCTTGCATTTTTTCACGGACCCCATGAAACACAATGGATCAGGGTTGTACTGTATACAGTATTCTAGGGGCTAAAGTTGGTAATGTAGTTATAACAGATATTCACATATTATTATGACACCTTTTTTGATATTCATTGTTAGCTTGAGTAAAATGGGGTTTTTCTTTTACTAATGGAAATTAACACAAAAAGTCTTTATATTTAGTTGTTAAACTATGTATAATTGATAAATAACTTGAACTAATATCTTAAAAAATTGTTTGAAAAAGAAACCACCCACAAACAAGTTACTTTTTACCGATTTTCACCAAAAGTAAATAGTAAATATTGCTGAAATATGATATAATTCATTGTTGTTAGCGATAACTTTGTAGGGAGAAATGCTGAGAGATAATGAACCAAAAAGGGGAATGGGGTGATTGCTACGAAGCAAGTGGGAGAAGCATTCCTGAAGTATTTTTGAAAAGAGGCAGAGAAAATTACATTGAGATTTCTCTGTATTTTCATTTTAATTTTTATGATTGTATTTGACTAATGTCAAAGAGCTGTAAAAAATAAATCGTTGTACATTTTTTGGTAGAAAGTGTTCCGTTATTGATTTAGTTTTGTTTGGTTATATATCAGTTATGTTATATACCTATACATCTGTTAGTATTTTGTAAATACATAATTTTTCAGTTTGATATGAGAAGTTAAAAAAATTATAATTTACATTGCAATGTAGGTGATAAAATAAGGAGCAAATTTTATATTTGAAAAGGGAAAAAAAAGGGGGGGCATTCATATCCAACAGAAAAGAAAACTTGTCTGAAATGGAGACAGTCACTGGATGAGTAAGTTTAGTGAAGTAGGGTGAGTGAAGGAAGGTCAGTATTGTACTGTGTTGATGGCGCTTTCGAGCAATGGAGTCTTGTAACCCTTCCTCATTTCAGAACAGGAATACAATTACTGTACATTTCATCCAATGTCCACTGCAATAATGAATTTTAAGCAAAAAATCAAGCTTGAACTATTGTTTTTCCTCCGCAGAGGTCTTCTTAAGATTGGGAAGATGAATCGGGAAACAGATTCTAAGTTTAAGAGCCCTTTCTTGACATTAGAAAAGTAATAATCGATGAAAGCTCTCTCTACTGGGAGGGGGAATGAGTGTTACTTAAGTGCAGACGAAGTACTCGTATGATAATGGTCGTATAGAGCAGAAGTACATACAGTGGCTCAAACAATTGAGGATACACCTTACTTTCACTTGATCAATCCAACTTTTAATGAAAATAACACATTAACTAGAATAGAAGACGTATTTTTACTTTTACACGTAATAAAAGGGTTAATTTACAGTAAAAATAACGAAAATCATCAAAAAAATATCTAAAATTAAAATTTTCACAAATATTTGAAGTAAACATAGGCAGATCTTTACCTCAAAAAATTAAGGATACACCAATGGAATTTTTTCGATATATTACATGCATAGACAGTATCAGTATTTTGTTGCATGTCCTTTGGCTTTTATAATGTCCTCCAAACGTCTTGGTACCGATTCGACCAATTTTTTAGTGGTATCTGGAGATATTTTATCCCATTCTTCTTGTAACACTTGCTTTAAATGGGCTTTGTTTCTAATCTGGTGTTTTTGGACCGCTGTTTCTAGTGTGGCCCACAAATTTTCTATGACATTGATGTAAGGGGACTGTGGCGGTGTGTGCAATTGCTGTTTACAATGAAAAAGACCACATTTTGACATTACGTGCCGTGTGTTTGGGGTCGTTGTCGTGCTGAAATATAAAATTTCCAGCTAAACCCAATTTTTGTGCACTTTCTTTAAGATTGTTGCGGAGTATGTCTATATAAAGCTTATGATCCATTATACCATCTATAAAAACTAAATTTCCTACCCCATTTGCAGCCATACAACCCCAAACCATGATGGAGCTACCAACATGTTTAACTGTAGGACGTAAATTTTTTGGATCCAAAGCGGTGTTCGGCTTTCTCCAAACGGTGTGACGACCATCGCTTCCAAAAATGTTGAATTTACTTTCATCACTAAATATAACTTTCTTCGAAAAGTTTTCTGTCTTCAACTGATGAGTTTTTGCAAACTCTAAACGCTTTTTCTGATTTTGTAAGCTTATGAAAAGTTTCTTTCTAGCTACTCGACTGCTATATCCAGCATGTCTAATCACATTTCTCACAGTTTCAGCACTTACACTTCTGCAGATTATTCAAGAAGTTTCTGCAGCTAGTTTGACTGCACTCAGTTTAGGATTAATCTTGAAATCTTTTAAAATTTTCCTTTTAGCTACATCACTCAGAATACTTTTCCTTCCTCTTCCACTCTTATTTTGAATTAATCTATCGCGTTTAAATTTCCCAATGATTTTCTGGACACATGAGTGACTTCTACCGACAATTTCAGCTATTTCACGATAAGATTTCCCCTTCTTAAATAACCTTAATATAAATTTTCTTACATCAATACTAGTCTCTTTCTGAGGAGCCATTTTCCATTTAAAATTACAGCTTTATATTCTCATAACCAACTTCAAAAGACAGAAATAACAGTTGAAAAAGTTTAGGATAAAATTTCCCAAACTTAGATTATTAGTAGCAAGCAAAAAGAAATCAAAAATTAGTAGTTAAACAAAAATTTCATTTGTGTATCCTCAATTTTTTGAGGTAAAAATCTGCTTATGTTTATTTGAAATGCCTCTAAAAAGTTTTATTTTAGAATTTTGTCGTTGATTTTTCTTTATTTTTACTGTTAATTAAATCTTTTGTTATGTCTAAGAATAAAAATTCGTTTGCACTTCTGGTTAAGGTGTTATTTTGATTGAAAGTTGGATTTATCAAGTAAAAGTAAGGTGTATCCTCAATTGTTTGTGCCACTGTAGCTTTCTTATAAGAGAAATTACATGCTTTCTTTTTCTTAATTTTCATCATTTCCCTTGATTTCAAAGGAAGAACTTTGATGCTTTTAGTTTTTTTCTATTTTGCTTTAATCCCCCTCCCCCATTTTCTAATATTTATGTTTTGACAGCTATCATGAAGTTTGAAAATGATGTTACAGGGTAATAAACTCTTCCTTCTAGACGTGAACAAGGTGGGAGTATTGTGGCTGAATACGATAATTATAAATATTAGATATTTATTAGTGTCACATTTGGAAGAAACATGAGAGCTGTTATTTTTAAATGTGAAACACAGCTCCGTGCTCTCCTACTTTCTTCACCACTTAAACTTGAGGACTTTAAACCTCAACATATTTAACTGCCTCAACCCCACCACATGACGGGTCTTTAAGGCAATTAGGACTCCAACCTAAACCACAGATATTATTTCAATGCAATAAGATAATATTGTTATTGAAAAATGCTTTATCCATGTAAAGTGTTCACATATATGAGTATAACAACCAAAATTTTTTTTTCATGTAACAATAAATTTTTTCTCCATAGTCTTCAGTTAATCATAAAGATATTATTTAAATCTGCTTCCTACTGTAAATGGTCTCATAAGTAATGCATGCAAATGGGAATTCTATTTTATCATAAAAATTTGAACAATTTACCTTCAATTATAATACATAGTTCACAAAAGGCAAATTTCTCTTCTCTCTCTTCATAAGTTATTTAACACGCATTTCCTAATGTCAGAAAATGGCTACTATAGTTAATATTTTTTTTTTGTGGTAGTCTCTTGAATAAGTATATACAGTTAAGTCAGTCTGAATAAAAATTATTACTTTTAGAGATTAAGTATAATACAATCAGATGATGTACAATAATATAAGTACACGTACAATACACACACATTTAAATATTTTCCCATAGCTATGCGATTATGAAATACCAACAAATGTAATGTTAATATCAAATTAATAAAAATTTATAAATCCTTCAAAATTCTCATTTTTGTTTTCTACTTCATATCACTAAATAATTTTATTTGGATTAATTGAATTGTTAAAAAAATATTATTAATTAAGGCAAACATTATGGCTGAAATTATATATTTATACGTTTTTTCCTGTGCTGCCAGAATAGAAGCTGGGTTGTGCATGAGTAACAATCTGGGATATCTTGGAACAGATTGTAGAATTAAAATAAAAGAATTTTTATTTTTTTTGTCACATTATTAACCCAAAAATAATTTCCCTTATATATATATATATATATATATGTATATAAATTTTTCTGTAATTTGCAGTTGACCCTGAATTTGATAAAAAAAAATGGTTATTTTTATTTAACATCATTTTTTCAAATCATTTGACTTTTAAAAAAGAATTGTTTATATAAAAAATTATTCATTTTAAAATTATTTTTATGTTTTTTTTTCTACTTTGACAATGATTCATGTTATATAATAGCTGAAATAAATTTCGACTACATGTTTTATAATAGCTGATGGTCAAATGCTGTAATATGCAAATAACTAAAGACTGGGAAAAAACCATTCTGAACTTCAATTTTGCTGGTATAAACAAAGCATGTTGTAACAGATTCACAATATCCTTCACTGATATATATATAATGAATTTAAATACTTATAAATAAAAATGCAAATTTCAACTTCTTAGTTGTAAGGAAAAAAATTTTTTTTCAGTCAAGATTATTCATTTTGCAAGAAACGCAGCTCCACCATCTTGATTATATCAGAAGAGGGAATTTTTCCTTATAATTTTTATAGAAGTTATTTCTCCAGATCACATGGTATAAGATGAAGGGATAATGAAGGATTTCCATGATGTCTTGATTCAACAGATTTAAGGAGTGTTTGATCACATAAATTAAAGGATAATTTGGAATTGGATCAGGAAATAAAAATGAACTCTACTTTTGAGCTATAGAATGGGATAAATTAGGAAATTAAATAATTTTTCTTTGAAATTATTACAAATTAAATTTGAATAATTACAAATTTCCTCCCTCCACTAGATGTGGATGTCCATTGGGCATTAACACACAACCGTTCCTTTCTGGAAAAATATTAAAATTTAGATTAAAAGTTATACCCAAAAATTTATACCTTAAAAGAATACCTAAAAATTTTATGCCTTAATATTTATACCTAAAAATAAATCCCTTCACCTTTACTAAACATAAAACAATTTCAATAAAATGCTCAAAGTATTAAATAAAATCTGTATGTTGTGTGTGATATTGTACTTAAGTCTAACATCAACTTGTTATAGTAATAATTTTGCTGACATGAATTCTTGAACTTAAAATAAATACCATTGATGAATGGATGACATTTGATAAATCCAACAGCATAATATTCAAGCAAATATAAAATTTCAAAAAAGATTAATTTGACATTTTCATAAAGTTAATTGAATATCGATCCATATAAAACTCGGAAACAATATGAAATGCAAGACCACAGGAACCAGACTCATAAATTTTGAGCTGCAGTGATGCATGAACCATTCGAAATGGAAGAATGGTGGGGTGAAACCACATATGAAAGATAACAGCGGTACGAGAATCTCTTTGCATTGAGAATGGTATGGGAGTCATATATTTTTCTGTTCACAGAAAACTTCCATTGAAAACAAGATTCTGACATAGTCTTTGAAGCATTGTTTACATATTTTTCTGCATGCATCTCGGGTATGAGAAATGAACATGCACAAAATGAAGTTTATATCCTTTAATGTGGTACAGAACTGTCAACGGGCATGGAATAGTAATTTTTAAAATTTTGTTTACAAATATTATCAATGAAATCTAAAAGTGTTTACAAACATGTTTGTATTCTTCTCTTACCGTGTTAGCCTACAGCATTTCTCGTCCTTATCCTTACATTCGTGGAAGAATTGTATTTTGTTTAACAAAACTGTGCAACACTGGATTGCATGTCAACTCTGATACATTCAGTATTATATTATTTATTATTATTTATCAATTAAATTATTTATTCTATTACCTTTTAAAAATTAGATGATTTCTGTAGAATGAAAATCTAAACTAGACATATACTCCATTAAATATAAAACATTTTTTAAACTTTAATAGTCTCATTGATAATAAATCATTTTAAAAAAAATTTCCTTTTTCTTTCATTACAAAACAAAACGCATTGTTGATACTCATTAAAAATATATTTGTATAATATTTCTCAATGTTAAATATTCTCAAAACACTTTGTTGATATTCATTTCAAAAGTAAAATATTTCTTCTTAAAACATTCATTTAAAAACAAAATAAATGTTCATTCAAATCCAATGTAATATTTTAAGTCAAAGCACCTATATTCATTTTAAAACAATATAGTATTCATTTCAAATCAATTATTTTTCATGTATCTATTATTATATACTAAAACCATATTTAATTCTACTCATAATTATAAAAATTCTAAAACACTTCTCATAATATCCATATTTAAATACCATCTCGCATATCAAAATAAAACATTTTCTTAATATTGTACAAATTTTCAAAATTAAATTTTCATTTATATAATCACACATTATCAAATTTCTTGTTTGTAAATTTTGTTTGCCTTATATTACAATAATAAGGTTCCATTTTATATATTAAAAAAATGTTATGTTAAAAAAATTCTGAAGTATTAAATTAACGTTATATGCACAAATTTTAAAAATCAATTTAGAACTCAATTCAAAATTAGTTCACTTATGTATCAAGTAGTAACACATTATTTGTTAGTAAAACTTTTTTGAAAAACCACACATTTTTAAAACAGAATAATTCCACAACTTTGGTAATATACGTAGCACAATGCAATGCTTTTTCAAAAATTTCTTATTCATTCAATTAAATTCTAAAATACAATTATGTTAACTTTTTCATTTTCATAAAATTTAAATATCAGAATTAAACCAGTAACAATTTTAATTAAACAAAACATCAATTCCATCGTCATATTTACTATTTTAAATCAATGTACCAACTTTCAAAATAGAAATCGAAATTTATACTGATATTTCATATAACAATCCACACAAATTTTATAGTTTCAATTTTAATGCACCTTTACAGCATTTATTAAATATATATGAAAAAATCTGATATATCTATAAAGTAATATAATAGGCATTTTTATTTCACTGCATTTGAAATTCTTAATAAAATAAAATAGCTGTGCTTCCTAAAATGTTCACTATTTTAAAATTCGAATCCGTGCCAAGGTAAAGAATTTTCAATAAGATATCAGTATATACAACATTCGTAAAATCATACAACATGAATAGAAAAATAATGTATAGAATTATTTATTTCACTTCAGTCGTATATCAAAAATTGTGGTAAATTTTTGTGTATCCAACTTCAACAACAACAGATTTCACTACAGATGTTATGGGATTCAGTTCACAAATTATGAGATGACCAAAGATGAAACAATTTGAACATATATGGTTGATATAGCTCCATTAACAAATAATAGGATCTTTAATTTTGAAGCGATTAATCCTAGGGAAATGCTAGTGCGACTGTAAAAAAAAAGATATCTTTTTTTACTTATGAACTGGAAACCTAACGGCATCTTAAGCTGTTGTGGTCAATCATAATGAATCCAAAAGTTCCATGTTAGGAAACAGGTTTTTCTTCAGGTACTTCCCTGAAAAATTGGAACAGCTTATCAAAAGCCACTAGGCAGAGAACTTCAAGGTTTTTGGTTAATTTCTAGGAGAGATGATTGAAATCTATGGTTATAATGGCCGAGCCTCTCTTATTCTTAAGTTGCAGTCGCTTTTGTTTCGGTTTGTTACATATGGTGACCTCTCTTTCTCATAAACAGGAAAACCATCCTATCGACTCAGTAAAAAGAATTTAAAAAATATAATGAATTTAAATATTAATTAATGAGAAAAAAATGTGACTTTTAACTTCTTAGTTTCAAGGAAAACACTACTTCAATCAATATTATTTCTTTATTTCGATGAGAGAGGCAATAAGTATGCATATTTTTAAATGGACAAGATAAAAGACGCAGCTCCGCCGTCTCGATTACTTCGGAAGTGTTCAAAAGAGAGGGAATTTTTCCTTACCCTTGTTTTTATTGAAGGGATTTCTGAAGATCACGTGGTATAAGGGCTGCGGTAGCCTAATGGTCAAGGTCGTGGACTAGCGGCCGGCGGTTTCGTTCAGTCGTGGGTTCGATCCTTGGCCGCCAAAGACCCGCCGTGTAGCCGGGGCTGATGCACGTTAAATCTGTTCGGGGCCAAAGTCTTCCCGTTGGCGTGGTGTGAATGTTAGGAGAGGGGGGGTGCCAGCTCAGGTGTCGTCCTCGTCACTTGACCGTGGTTCAAAATTACGAGGTCCGTCGCCAATAGCCCTCTTGTTGCTTCTAGTGCGACGTTAATAAAAACTAAACTCTTGTAGTATAAGATGAAGGGATAATGAGGGATTTCTATGAGTCTACTAGGAATTATTTTTGACTATGGGAAAGTTGATTCAACAGATTATATGAGCGCGCGATCGCATAAAATAAAGGATAATTTGGAATTGTATCAGAAAATAGAAACGAACCCTTTACTTTTGAGTTGGGAATGGGAAAAATTAGGAAATTATATTCTATTTTCAGTGAAATTATTACAAATTAAAGTTGAATCATTACACACATATATATATATATATGTAACTGACTTTCTTTTAAATAGTTCAGCTAGTACTTATTTAATTATGGTTATAAAACAGTTGAAACCAATTTCATTTTTAAGTAATTATTTTATTGTAGCGCTGAGAGACCATTTCCACACAGCAGGAGCTTAAAACTTCCGCCGTTTGATACAGATTATGAGAGCAAGAGTGTAAAAGCGAAAGAGTTTTTCACTGTGTTTTTGGTTATAATAGTAGGAAAATTTCAAAATAAATGTCATTAGTACATGTGGTATGAATGGAGGGATTTCGTGGGAATCTTAAGAGTTGACCTAAGGTCTGGAAGGGATCATCCCTATAGGTTTGGAGCCGTGGGAACAGCTGACATTACAGATTTTAAGAGCTCGTGATTGCATAAATTAAAGTTAAAAAGGAATGGTATCAGGAAATAAGAATGAACACTATACTTTTAAATGAGAGAAAGGGAAATATTAGGAAATTATTATGAGAAACTCTCTTTCTAATATGAATTAAGACCCGTGTGGTGACCGGGGATGACAGAATAGTCTCACTGTAGCTCATGCATGTCGTAAAAGGCGACTATAATGGGTATCCAGAGTCTGGGGTTATAGCCAGGCACCCTGCCCCTGGGGATTATATCAGGGGACCTCAGGGACTTGCCTTCTTCAGGTAAGTATGGGCTTCACGAACCCGAGGTACCCTAGTGATCTTTTTCTTTCCCATGGGGTTTACTGTCTTTGATAAACACGGGTGACGCACTCCCGGGATACCCTAGCGATTCTTCTCTATTTTCGACCCTCCTTGTCAATCACTTATCTTTTTTTCAACTTCACGTCTAGACCACAGTTTAATCTTGTTTGGCGCAGCATAGCCATATCTGGCTCTTGCGCCAATAACCTTTACATTCACTCACTCACTAATATGAATTAAAGTTAAATCATAATAAATTTATCCCCTCTAAAAAGACGCGGATGTGCGTTGGACCCTAACACTTAACAGTACCTTATCGAAGTGTCCACTACAACTATTAAATTTTAGATTGAGAATTATACCCGAAATTTCTACTTGAAAAGAGTGATCCCTAACCCCCCCTTCAATTTTACAAACACAACTAATTCCAATGAATGACTTAAAAAATACATATGGATAGGTTATGTAAACATCAATTAATTGAAAAGTTATCACACTAAAATATCACCTCAAATAATCATATATAAAGTAAATAGTAACACGTTACAATGAATAATATGGAACATGAATAAAGTAATATATCGCAAATACCATAAATTCAGATAAAAAAAAAATTAAGTTGATGGTTTCGGTCCACAAAGGAAAAGTCCGATCCTAAATAAGAACGTATACCAATGTTTATGCAGTCCATCAAATATTCAAATAGATAAAATACTTAAAAATTAAAAAAAAAGAAGGAAATGTGATGCAAAATTATCAGTATACCAGCATTCGTGTGGTATAATACAAAATAGAAACATACAATTTTCATGAACACATACAATAGAAAAAAAATATTTTTGTGAATACACTCTGAGGAAACAAAATATAAAAGAAATTGCTTGTATTGTTGGTGGCTGTACTTGAAACACGTAAAATATAACGTGTGGTATGTGGACCGCAGTAAAAATTATAGTGGTATAGGAAACCACAGGATACTTTTTTGGACAAGGTCAAAATTAAGAAGGTCACTTTCCTTTTTATTCAAGCTCCCTATCAACTGGATAGAAACCATGAGCAAAGGAAATTCATGTGAGACTGGTCCCCAAACTCGGAAAACACTATATGGTCAATATTAATTTTGTAGAACTTTGAAATTCAATTAAGTGCCTCGCTCTTCTTCCGGTTGCCTTCGGTCGGGACCAGTCAGATTTGGGACAAGTTGAGTTCTTAACCCTAGTATTCGGGGTAGACCCTCATCCCTCTGTACGACTACTGAATTTTTCTATCTGATGGAGTTGTGATAGCAATCACAACACCATAAAAAAAAAACTTCTAAGAGTGAAAATAGAAAGTGAACAGGAGGTAAAATTATTATTGTATGAGTTAAAGTATTGTTTATTCATGACTTACTTTTAATTCTTCTGGAGGATAACCACTTTTTATCTTTTTTTCAACTTCACGTCTAGACCACAGTTTAATTTTGTTTGGCGCAGCGTAGCCATATCTGGCTCTTGCGCCAATAAACTTTACATTCACTCACTCTTCTGGAGCATAATAAGATCTTAACTTAGAAACATGAACAAAATCAGTAGATTTCTTGGTTATTGTATTTGGTTTAGTTATTTCATAATTTATATCATAAAGTTTATTTACAATTTTATATGGTCCTGAAAAAACTGGCGATAATTTTCTACGATTTGGATGGTTAAATTCTTCATACATCATATTGTCATCCGGTTGAAAAGGAGATTCTACGAAACGAGCATCATACATACCTAATTTTGTTTTTATCATGATAGTTGATTGTATTGCTTTTAGCCAATGTTCTTACTATTTTTATTGGAGGGTAAACTTGGTTTGAAGTTAATGGAGGATTATATGGTAAAGTGCCATATAACATGTATGAAGGAGGAAATTTTGTAAAAGAATGTGGTGTTAAATTGTATTCATTTATTACTTTTTCCAAAAGTTTAGTCCAGGGAATTTTAGTAGGGGAGGAATTAATTTTTAACTTTAATTTAGTTACAATAGATTGATTAATACGTTCACATTTTCCATTCGTTTGTGGGTGGTGTGAAGAAGTTAGTAAATGTTTGATATTGTAATTTCTCTGGAAATGTTTGAATCTAGATGAAGTAAAAGCACCATTTCCATTAGTTAGCAATTTGGAGGGCATTTGAATTTGAAAGATATGCTTTAAAATATTAATAACACATCAATCAATAACTCCCGAGACTAACCCAGAGATGGCGCTCGTAGTAAACCAGTAACCAGGTCTTTCTAGAGTACTAACCTTTGCTTGAAACGTGTCAAAATTTTAAGTCGATCGGACCAGAAACAGCTGAGTTATCGAGGTTGGAGTAAAGTCGTTTTGTAGTTTGTTTAAAAAATGGAAAAAACCGAGTTTCGTGTTCTGATAAAACATTGTTTTTTAATGGGTAAAAACACCGTGCAAGCGAAACAATGGATTGAAAAATGTTACCCGGACTCTTGTCCATCAAAAGCAAC
>BMAW01067234.1:359798-382157 GCA_019974015.1 Nephila pilipes | reverse complement strand
TTTAGAATATTAATATAAGTATCAGAATTTTCATTTTTTGATGGAAAAGCCCAAACATATCTAGTTGCATGATCAATTACTATATGAAGATATTTTTTTATAGAATTATAATATTTAAATCCTCGAACAGTATTAACAGAAAGACATTCAAAAGGTTGATCCGTGGGTGGGGGGAACAATCTGTAAAAGACCAAATCTCTTTTGTCTTTTTTTTTTTTATTATTATTTAGTTGACAAACATGACAATGTTTGATAAAAGTTGAAATATCTTGATTAATATGAGGCCAATAATATTGGGTAGTAATTAAGTTTATCATTTTTTGAGTACCTGGATGTCCAAATTGCTCCTGAGCATTTTGCAAAACTTTTCTCCTGAGAGAAAAAGGTACAACTATTTTAACTAAATTTTTCTTTTTAAGAACAAGTACATCATCAATTTTTTTTATATTTTGAATTATATAAATTATCTAAATTTTGAAAATAGTTTATCTCATCTAGTTCAAGTAAATGCACAGTGTGCTGGATATATTGGGCTGTAGGATGCCTTGATAACATGTCAGCTTCAACATTAGCTGTCCCCCTTTTAAGTATTTAACTTCATAATCAAACATACTTAATTTTAAAGACCATCTAAATAACCGACACCTTAAATTTTTTACATTTTTTAGCCAAACAAGAGCAGCATGATCTATATGAATTATGATTTTTTTCCCACGTAAATAATAAAATTTATCAAGGGCGTTTACTATAGCCAAACATTCCAATTCCGTTATACAATAATTTTGTTCATATTTTCTTAAAAGTCATGGAGTGATATGATACAGGATGTAATTTATCAGAACTATCAGGCTGTTTTAAAATAGCTCCAATGGCTATTTGTGAAGCATCAAACACATGAAGAGGTAATATAGGATCATATAATTGCAAAACAAGTTTAGTTATTAATTTAGATTTGAACACTTCAAAAGATTTTTGACGTTGCTCTGTCTACACCCATTTTTGATCTTTTTTAAGAAGATTGTTTAAAGGTTCTCTAATTTTAGATTAACGATCAATAAATTTACTATAAACATTTACTGAACGTAATTTTCTGATACTTTCAATGTTATGATTATCTGGAGAGATGCATCCTTCTCTGAGATGCAATTTTATCTTTTGCAAAAACACATTTTGAAAATTTTAATTTAATATTTTCTACTTGACACATGTTAAAAATTTGTTTTGGGTGATCATAGTGTTCTTCTAAGGAGGCACATTTGTCTCAATTGGAAATAGCCATGGGCTTGATTTACTTTGATAGGACTAGCCTTCTTTCTCTTTAATTGAAGTTTGGTGACAATATCTGCAAGAATAAGTGAGAGAGGGGATCCTGTGTCAATAATAACATTGACATTGTCACGTAAAATGGTATCCCAAGTTAGCTAGGCTTGGGGTTTTAAATTATGTGTTTTGGTTGAGAGGTGCCCAGACACTAACAATTGTCATTTTACTGAGCCATGAGCCTCAGTAGAGATGTTTTGATTATTTTCTAAAATTTTTCCACGACTAACAATGTTTCCTGTGCACTGGGAATCAGAGTTAGTCATGGGTAAGTTATTCAAAAAAATTAGGTTGTCTCAAAAAACACGTTTGTGACCAATGATATGCATTAAAAATGCCTTGTCGTGTGCAAAATGTACAGGGTAAAGGTGTCTGTCCCTGCTGAAAATGAGAATTGTGATTTGGTCTAATGTTAAAAGGACGATGGTTAGAAAAATTGTTTGGACGTGGTCTAGAGTAATTTTGGAAATTAAGTCTGAAATAGTTTGGTGGTCGAGGTATAAATGATGTTAATTGCCTGGTCATAAAAGGTGCAGGTTGGTCTATTGGGATGATTTGGTCTACTTCTAACCTTGGGTTCATTGTTTCTGACCTTACTTGATTCAGGAGTAGATTCCTGTATTTTGAAAAGTTTAGTCACAACTGTGAGCCATTCTGATGGGGAATTAGGTGGGTTGATTGTTACTAATTGTTTTAAATGGGTTAGCAGCCCATCTGTTAAACCTTCCAAAATTAATTGAGGTGAAAGCCTCCTTTTTCTCCCACAATTTAATTTCTTATGAAAGTATTCTGACAGTGTCTCATTTGGATTATACTTATGTTGGGAAAAATCAGTAAGGCTAATTGCACTGGGCTGAAGAAAATGTTCAGCTAGAACACAACAAAGATCATTAAAACTAGAAATGTTCAAGCATGAATTAATATATTAAATTCATGCTGAGCCCTTCAAAAGGTTTCAAATATTTTTAAGTTTCCATTCCTCATTTCTATTGTTATTATTATTACATGCTTGATTAAAACGGTTTAACTACAATTAAATTTTCATCCCACTGTCAGGATCAAAAGGAATATTAGGAAGTTCATTTTTCATTTTATCCTTCTATGGATCAATAGTACAATTTACAGTTTTCCGAATTTTTAAGGTTATTTTCACTTTCCATATTCTATTTTATAATTGTTTACTACCTTTTTTGATCTTAATAACATTAATTAACATTTAAATGATATAGTAAATACATAAACTTTAGAATTATGTGCAAGATATGATATAGTACTTTTCACAAAGTATTCAAAACCATTTAATTAATTTTTAAAATATGTTAACTTTTTAGTTTCTAAAACTAAGTATAAAAATTAAACCAATAACAATTTTAACTAAACATCAAGCAATGTTATTATCACAATTATCATCTTAAACCAATATAACAACTTTCAAAATTGTAATTATACTTTCATAAAATAATTCACACATTATTATATTTCTTGTTTGTTAATTTTGCTTACTTTGTATTAGAATAGTAAGAATTCATTTTCTATAGTCACAAAATGTTATATTAAAGAATTCTGAAATATTATTCCTATATGCACTCTTTTTATTTTATTATACACATCAAAATTATATATATATTTCACTTTCATAGAATTAAGTTTTAAACTAGAATGAATTTAAAATTTAGCATAAGGGCAAAATGTAATATGTTTCTTGGGTTATTTGTTTAAAAAAAAAAGATGTATGGAAAACTTAGCTGCATGACTTCAAAATATAATATTTAGTTGATAGAGTTTAGGAACTAAGTTTGACGAGTTTAATCTACGGGAATTGCTGGTTGAGTTCTTATTTGCGATGATTCAGTTGCCTTTCTCAAAATGAACCGGAGAAAAAAAAAATTTCTTGTAGTTTTCACTTAAGTTCCACACATATTCCGCGTTTTTCAAGAATTTTTTGATGAATGGAAACAGCTTAGTACACGCACAACATTAATTTTGTAGTGAGTTCCATTGTATTTGGAGATGATCCGCCTCGTACGCAAATGGATTTCTGCTGGCGCCTAAGTGGCTTGCGGCCTTCAAGTGGGGATTAGTCAGGAAAAGTTCCGTCGAAGAAATACACGAAGAATTGCTCTATACGGTTTCTCTCTCTCAAAAATTGAATCTAAATATATTTTTTTAAATTTTAAGTAACTATCCTGGCGGCTAAGTTTAACTAGTACTTATTTAATTATGTTTATAAAACTGTCGAAGCCAATTTCATTTTTAAGTAATTATTTTATTGCAGCGGAAAGAGACCATTTTCACACGGCAGGAGTTTAAAACTCCGCCGTTTGGTACAAATTATGAGAGCAAGAGTGTAAAAGCAAGAGAGGGTTTTTTCTCTGTTTTTGGTTATATAATATTGAAAATTTCGCAATAAACATGTGGTATGAATGGAGGGATTTCGAGGGAATCTGTTGACCCAAATTCTGGTAGGTATCACCCCTATAAGTCTGGAGCCGTCGAAACAGCTGACATTGCAGATTTTAAGAGCGCGTGATTGCATAAATTAAAGTTAAAAAGGAATGGTATCAAGAAATAAGAATGAACATTATACTTTTAAATGAGAGAACGGAAAAATTAGGAAATTTATTATGAGAAACTAATTTGAATCAAATTTAAAACATTACACACACACGCACACACATATATACTTTGAAGCGCCGTAAAATATCGCATAGATATATACATAGCAAGCTAGACAAACTTTCTCCAGATATTAGAATGTAAATAATGCTTTAAAAGAGAAATCCTCGGATCACTACAAATTCCGAGAAATCTGACAATTTCCCTCAATGGGCTTAAATAACCATTTAACAATGGAGCGACGGGTTAGATAACCGTGTATCCTTCCGTACTAAGGCGGAACTTTTAATTTTCCTTCCGTTACTGATCACTCAAGTTACAAGCAGGGAAATTATAAAATTTTTTAAAATATGCATTTGAAAGCATAAGAAAGGAAGGTTTATCTAGATTTTTTTTTCATTATTATTAAAAGTATTTTTGTGATCAATTTAGTGCGCCGGATGTAAATTTTCAGATCGTTTATAAATTTTTAAAAATACTTACAAATATCTAAAAAAGAAATAATTCCAGAGAAACCTTTCTTTTTTTAAGGCCCTTTCATTTGCACTTTACTCTATGAAGTTGAAATAAATATTCTAGATATGAGAGCGGTAGTAGGAAACTCCATAGGAGTAACATTATGCACGGAAATTCATGGTGGCTTATCGACGAGTGCCTTAAGTGTTCAAAGTCTTATAGAAATCGGGGAAGTATTTGTATCTTTTAAACTAATTAATTCTCCACCCAGTACTTCTGAAGAGAATATAGCGACGCATCGATTGGTGACAAAATTATGCAAATATAAATACTAAATTTGTTTATTAATTATCTTGCAAAGTATGGCATCTTTCAAAACAGTGGGATATGTAATACCACAAGGTATTTCCCTACATTCCCACGTAGTTTCAGTGAGGTTTTTGTGTTTGGTACACACCCTATACCTTTGTGGAATTATTTTTGGCGTTTGTGGGTGAAATATTCCCTGAGAAAATGTGTCCTCATTGCTATACATGTAAACGATCCGGTGAGCCACCAACACTCATCCTTCCTCGTTTTGTACAACCGGGAGTAAATATACACTTCACAATATTTTCTCTGCCTCATCTAACCGAAACTTCGAAAACGCATATTGCTTGCTTTTTGCTACACCATTGTTACAGAACAAAGTATACGAATTAAACAGTGCAATATTCGCTAAGTAGATAAACGATCACAGACTGCGCTCTTGCAAACAATCAATCGACGAGCGGCACACACTATTTTTACTTCAGTAACTGTTGACGTGTGTAGCATGTCGTTGGTGACTCTGTGACTAAAACATCTGAACGTGCATGACACGTCTTTCCACTGCAAGGGGTTAATACCGAAGATAACTCACACTTTTAATTTGCACAAAAAAATTGTCTAAAAATATACGTCAATCCCCCCCGGGGGGGGAAATTGATTAGTTGTCTCCTCTTAAGACAAGGCTGACAAATTTGCTCATATTTGGAAATTTCATTCTAGGAAAATGCTGAACCCCGTATGATGATGAAAAAATTGAACAAGGGGAAGATTTGGTACATAATTATTTAAATTCACACTTGTCTAAATGCCATCCCCTCTCACCATTCCAATTGAAGTATCTGAGATGATCACAAAAAAATTTAGCAAAACAAAAGTCCTTGGTGATGATGATATTCACAAAGTTGCCTTCACATATCTCCCATTAAAAGCCATTACTCATCTGACTAAAATTTTCAATAAATGTCTACTACTATCCTATTTCCCTAAGAAATAGAAACACACAGTAATTATTCTTTTCCCTAAACCAGGTCAAAAGCATTTTCTCCCCTCAAATTATCGCCCCATTAGTCTTCTAAATTCTGATTTTAAAATATTCGAAAGAATTATTTTAAAACGCAATTTAGACCTCATCACTTTAAACAATATTTTACCCGACTCCCAATTTGGTTTTAAATCCCATCATAGCACTGTGTCGAACAGTTTCTGCGATTGTAATACCATCACTGAGGGATATAATTCCAAACAAATCTCTGGAGGAGTATTCCTCGACATCCAATGGTCGTATCTACTTACTTATAAAACTTAACTACCCCTTCTCTATATCATTCTTGTAATCAATTACTACCTTAAAAATAGAACATTCGAAATCAAAGTTAATAATGATGACTCTTTAATTAGCCATGTGTAAGCAGGTTCTCTACAGGGCTCGCGGCTGGCAGTTTTCGTCGAGTCGCGGGATCGGGCATCGATGCCGCTAAAGATCGGCCGTGTTGTCGGGGCTGATGTACGTTAAATCTGTCGGGGCCCAAAATCCTCCCGTTTGAGTGGTGTAGAAGTTACGAGAGGGGGGTTTCAGCTCGGGTGTCGATCTCGTCATTTGACCGAGTTGAAAATTACGAGGTCTTTCGTCAATAGTCCTCGTATTGCTTCTAATGCTACCTTAATAAAACCAAACCAAGTCTCCACAGAGCTCTGTAATGTCGCCAGTTTTGTGTAATTTGTTTACCTACGACTTACCTCAGAGTCCTCACAATAGTCTTTGCATGTTCGTAAATGATGCTAATATCCTCACGCAAGATACTTCCATAAAATCAGTTATTCTCAAACTTCAAAAGCATCTTTAAAAATTCAAAAGTAGCTCACCTACTGGAAGATAGCTGTCAACACCAGCAAACCTTCGGCTATTATTTTTAGAAACGACCATGCTCCTCCCCCACGCAACAACTTAAACTTTTTAATAGAAACATCACTTTGGACTCTGAGGTCAAATATCTCGGTGTTTGTGTGGACTTCAATCTGACATTTAAAAAGCACACCACTATAATTATTACTAAATGTGGGGCCAAAATTCATAATTGTATTTCTCTGCTAGTTAGGCACTCTGGGCTTTCTCTCTCTCCAACAAAGTTCTATTGAAAAAGTAATCATCCTTGCGGCTCCAATAAAAGGTCACTTAGCAGCCACCCACATTAAAAAATACAAGTCTTCCAAAATAAAATATTGCGAATAATAACAAATGCACCCTGATACATTAGAAACTCAGTATTACATAAAGATCTTTAATTCAAGCCCAACTCTTTTTTTTTTTTTTTTTTTTGCTCATAATCTTGGCATCCACGCTTATCCTATCAATCTTGCAATAACTACTTTAACTTACAACCTCTTTATAACTCACATTCCTACTGACACCCCTTTAAATGTTTTCCCATACGCCTATTATTAAACCCTAACCCGACTCTTATGTCACCCTCTCACATCATCTTCAATCAAAAATGACACCCCATCAATCACAACTTCAGCTTTGGTCTCCCTCTGTTTCGGCTCAAATTATATATATAGCTCTACAACAAAAGATATCCATAACTCATTTTCTTTGCACCCTTCTTTACTCCCCTTCTTTCTCCTTCATTATTTAGTTTTTAATTTCTCTTCCTACTTAAAAAAAAATGAAAAAAAAAAAAAAAGTTTTAATAATCAAAAATTAAATTTAAAAAATGATATGTAAATATTAATTTTTGTATTGAGAAAAACTAATGTAAAACAATCGGATATTCACTCCAACTACGATATTATCCGCTCAAACAGTGCTTCTAAGCACTACTGCGTGAAAGCAGAGATATTTAAAAAGAGTTCATTTCTGCAAAAAAAGCAAATAAAAAATGCTTTATAGTAATATTTAGTATTACTATGAAAACAAACTAACAAAGTTCATGGTAATAGATCAGACAGAGTTAAGTGTCCTTGGAATTGGAGCTATTTAATTGCTGCTGCTACAAGACCTATTCCAGCCACCAATATCCTTTCAGCCAACAGCAGACCAGCACCTTAACCGTCAATCTATAACAAACCACATTCTCACCTTCCTTTTATAGAGAGTTGAAACTTCGTTCTACTGCCAAGATTCCTACGAGAACTCTAAATCTTGATCTGATTTTGGTTCAAGAAACAAAGCTCCAACCGGGGCACGAACCTCAGATCGCCTACTATCGTCTTTACAAAGACGATAGAATAAATTATCTGTTCGTATTGATGGATTCACCGCCGTATGTTTAAAAGTATGTACAGCAGAGTTCTCTCATTCTGAAGTTACAATACATGGATGCTACTGAAACTGAACTCAAAATGAATAATTACCCCACTTTTTGAGTAGTTTTTGCTTATGCTCGTAACTTCCACTTAAATAATCAAAAATTCACGAATTTGGACTTTTTAAATTCTGACCAAAATGTCATAATTGCTGGTAACTTCAGTGCTAAACGAAGAATGTGGAGCAATGATAGATCTAACTCTTTTGGTTGTTCACTCAAAAATATTGTAAGCAAATTTGTTGATGTGAAGATTGTAGTTCCATACACTCCCACACATATATATCACCTTCCAGGAGTTGAGGATTTCATCATCGATATAGCTATATTCAAAAACATCCCCTTCAATTTTGATATCAGAGTAATTAATGATCTTGTTCCAGATCATCTCCCAATGATCCTTACTTTGAATACAAATTCTGCTTATCTCAAAATTCCTGATCAACTCTCCACAGATTGGAAAAAATTTCGATTTATGTTAAATACCAAATCTCTTCCAATTCCTCCCTCACCCAGCAACGATGATCTTGAAAATTCTTTCGATCGAGTGGAAGAACTTTTCTCCGAGGCACTTGTGACATACTCAAAACAAAAAATTTAAAACCCTTCCTCTCCTATTACCCCCGGAAATCCTTGCAAAAATTCGTCTCAAAAATAGAACACGGAGATTTGGGTAAATCTCTAGAGATCCGGTCCTCAAATCTGAACTTCGTACTCTCAGTCGTAAGGTAACGTGAGATATAAAACACTTATCCAAACAGAGATAGGGAAAACACACATTTAGGCACTCTCGCCAGATATCAATTCACTTTGGAGGGTAATCTCTCTACTCAGAAAGCTTTTTCATCATAGTTTGCCCTTTCGAGGCGCCTTTGGTAGTATCGCTGTAGCTCCCATTGAAAAGGCGGAAGTTATAGCAGATAGCATTCAGAGTCAATTTGAACCAAATAACGATATAGATAACCCCTGGTTTTCAGCACATACACATCGAAAAGTTAAACGTTTTTGGACTCCCCCTTTCTGGATCTGGAATGCATTCATGTCCAGTTAAGTCCAGGAATTTATTCAAAAACTCAAAATTAAAAAAGCACTAGAATTGTATTTAATTACAAATCGCATCCTTAAAAAAAAAAAACCTTTCCTTAAAATTTATAATCTTCATCACGCTGCTTTTTAATTTGCTCATAGAGAACAGCCGTTTCCCAAAAAATTTGAAAACTGTCGTAGAAGTCCCCATTCTTAAACCTCATTCGAATGATGAAAACATTCAAAATTATCGTCCAATAATCTTTATTCAGTGCTCCGAGTAAGGCACACGAGTTCATTCTCTTGAAATGCCTAAACCAGCAATGCTTTTAACCAGGAAAGTTATCATTCCAGAGTAGCACGGCTTTGTCACTAAGTGCTCCGCAGTCCCTGAGCTATATTCAAGATGGCTTCTCAAAGAACCAAGTCGCGGGTATGCTATTTGTGGACATAGTCAAGGCCTTCGATAAAATTTGGCACCAGGGCTAATCCCCAAGTTGACGCGACTTGTTTTTTCAGACCAACTAATCAAAATTATACACTCGTACCTGGACTCTCGCAGTTTCAGAATACTAGCAGCAAATAGTCTCCACCCTAGGCCAATTCTCAGGGGTGGGCATCAAGGAAGAATTCTTTCACTCCTATTATTTTTTTCCTCTGTGTAAATGACATTCCGAAGGCTACAAACATTCATTTGGCCATGTATTGCGATGATACTGCTATGAACCTAAATATCTGCAATCGGAAAATTATAAATTGCAGAAATATATTTCTGGCTTGCAACTATGGCTCACTGACAGAAAAATTAAAGTCAACGCATCCAAAATCGCTCGCTTCCTTTTGACACATTTCGGTAGGAACGGGCATCATGACCCCGAGGCTTCCTAGTGACATTTTTCTTTACTATGGGGTTTACTGTCTTTGGTAAACACGCGTGACGCGCCCCAGGGATACACTAGCGATCCTCCTCTATTTTCGATCATTTTTCTTGTCAGTCAATTTTTATCTATCAATTTTTCACACACTTCTGGAGTGTAACTTTATCCTTTTTGGCGCAGCATGGTCACATCTGGCCCTGTATCATTCTAAATACTATCATTCACTTGTCTTTTTTCAATTTTTTCACGCGTCTAGATTGCATCTTTACTTAGTTTGGCACATCAATAGCCATATCTGGCTTTTGCGCCTTAAAACCCCAATGTCACTCACTTCTCTTCAAGAAGCAATGGTGCACAGGTAACTTACCTTCAGTAACCATTTTTGATCAGCTCGTGTCCTGGTTCGCCAAATACAAGAACCTAAGGTTGTATATAGACGCAAAATCGACATTTTCCTCCCATATCTGATCTGATCATCAGAAAGCAGTCGGAATGAGTAGAAAACTCACTCGCATAATTTCTCGCAAGAGCAAGCTTCAGCTCTACAAATCAATATTGGGAACTTGTAAGCATCCCCCATATGGGCGGCCGCAGCAACTTTCAATCTGAAACGATTGCACGTCTTTCAAAGCATTCATATTAGGAAAGTCTTAAAAGCTCCTTGGCTTTTTTTTTAAAAAAATCCAAAATGAAGTTCTACACAAAGATCTAAAAATCGCACAAATGCTTGAATTCATTCAAAAGTAGTCAGTAAATTTTTCACTAGGATTCCACATATTTCCACTGAATTACTCCAAAACATCCCGGCTTACTCTGCTGAAATTCCATCTTCTGCAAAAAGATCCATAGTTGCTCTAGGTCACAGTTACCAACACTATTATATCCTCAAAAGACGGCGAACGCAGTCAGTAATTCACTGGGTTTTGAATCTTATGCATTTTAAAGATTTTAAAATTGTGAGATTTCACAAACATACTAAAATTCTACCGAAACTAATGTATTGTTTTTCTTCGATAGCTTGTAGTAACTGTCCTAAAATGTTAAAATCTTTCTTAAAATTTCTATTACTACTACTTGTTTTCGAATTTTCAATAACTGATTAATCATTTTTAAATACACAATTATTCACAATTTTTCTTTCTTCTGTCAAGAACTGGAACTTATTCCTAGATTGCTTTCATTAACATTTTGAGCATAAGCGTTTCAACTCTCTGTTTAGTCATAATGCAAAGCATTTTTTCGTTGCGACCATCTACCGGTAAATAGCTCTCTTGCTAATCTATTTCTCCCTTAGACTGTCGAGTGCACTCATTTCGTCGCTTCGCCGATCGAGTTTAAGTTTTGTTCTTGCAGTTATTATTACATCATTTTGCATAGTTATTACAGTATAATAAGTTACAAATTGTACTTGAAACATAATTTTCGACTCTCTACTTATTATTTTCATGAGTGGCGGCTAGTGTATAGGAATTATGGAGCTGCAGCACTCCCAATATTCACTTGGTATAATCGATAACATTTAATGTGTGTGAGTGTTTTTTTTTCTTCTTTAATTCTTTCTTTATACTTGTACAATGTATAACCCTTAAGCTTAATTTCAGTAATCGTTTGCCAGTTAACTACAAAATCAAAAAAGAATAATAATAATACATGAAAAAGATACAAAATCTTAGAATGGAACTGCACGCTTCACTGTTCCATTGCGAAGGTGTTTGACTGTTGTGCGCATGCGCACAAGGCTGTAAGACAAAGAGAGCACTGTTGTTCCCGCAGTGCCAACTCTGGCGTGCTTGTGGATTGCTTGTGGATCTTTTTTTTCTTCTTCCTACTCTATGTGTGTTGTGCTTGAAACCCCTGAACCGTATTCTTGAATGAGATAAAGTATAGAATTAGATTTTATCCCGCTTCCAGTTATTCTATTTTATTCATTTTTTTCGGTTCTTTTAATTAGCAGAAAGCTTTAACCATGGCCTCTCATCTCCAAAAAATTAAGTTTTCACAATTGTCTCTCCATAAGAAAGTTGCAGTTGAGGTAAGATAGATAAGAACCTGGTATTTTATTATCTTAGCCAGGCATAAGCAACAACAAGAAATATATTAGCAACTATAATTCTGAATGGTACCAACAGAAATATTGGCTTTGTGGCTGTGAAGTAAAACATGTAGTTTTGCTTCCCATGTTTGCTGTTTTGAGGTGATGTAACATAGACAAAGGATGGTTTAAGAAATATAAACTAAATGAAAGAAAAAATTGCAAAGCACGAAAGGTCAAAATAAAAAAAAATACTTAACATTTGTGAATATTGCTTTAAATTCTATTCAAGAAATCGATTCTTAAGGCTCCCGTCTAGCCGCCATTTTGATTTCGTGGACGTAATGTTAATCCTATGGAATTTTGACTTTAATTCTCACATCTTTATTATTTGATCTATTTGAATGCAATAAAGTGCATTTGAAAGAGCAAAAAATCATCAATGCTTCTGTGGAATTACTTTTTTCCTGAGATTCTTAAAAATATTTTTATTCTTATTTTAATTATTCGTTTTTGAGTTTTCCGGTCTTTAAAGAATATTTTCAAATACTTTTAAAAATTGGAGGATGAAAGTAATTCCACAGAAGCATTGATTATTTTTTGCTCTTTCAGATGCACATTATTGCATTCAAATAGATCAAATAATAAAAATGTGAGAATTAAAGTCAAAATTCCATAGGATTAACATTAAGCTGATGAAATCAAAATGGCGGGTAGACGGGAGCCTTAAAGGAATGTAACATATTTAAATTTCTAACTTAATTCAGGAATATGTCAGAAGATGATTTTAAAAATCTTGTGAAGATTTTGGTATTTCCTTGCAAGTTTTTAATGGCGATTCAGTATCTAGAGATGTTAATGATGCACAAAATGATTAATGATGTTACTGATCTTGCACAAAATTTGGAATTTATTAAAGAAAATAATTTAATAATTTTCCAATTTTTATATAGTCTTAAGGGCATATTAAACCATTTTCAATCGCAGTTGCAACATGCGAAATAAGTTTCTTTAAATTAAAAATAATTCGGTCGAACTTAAGATTATGTACGTGACAAAAAAGACTGAGTAATTTTGGTGATATTGCAACATAGAAAAAATTATTTTAATTATTTGTCTAAAAAAATTATTTTAGAAAAGTAAGTAAGAAAGCAAAGAAAGTGATATTTTAAGAGTTCAATATTTTAAGTGAAATAATTATAATACATGTTATTGGTTAATTATTAGCAATTTGATATTAAAATGGGGTGCTGATGTTCTCTCCCCCCCAAAAAAAAATCCTTCCCTCCCCCTTTCAAGAAAAGACAAGTTAAATTATAAAGCCAATAAGAGAGAATAAGTTGAATCTTTTAAGCTTCCCCAATTTCCTTCAATAGTGTTAGTATGAATTCCATCTATGGAATTTTAAAGCCTTTAGAGTGGTTAACACTGGAATGATTGTCAAAATGTTCGTTTAGCTCATGATAGGCTCACCTGTAATCAGAATCAATGGAGTATTTTTTATGAACATATTTCTTTAACTGTTCCAATGTCTCCTATTTCTTCAACTGGAACTCCAGGCATATCCTCCTTGACAGTTTTTTCCACAAGACCAAAAACTTAGGAACTATCTACTTCGTGATTTCTATGATATTTTTTAAACCTCAATTTTGACTTGTTAATCTCAACTGGAATGCTTTCTCCTCCAATTTTTTATTCAAGTTTTTTCCTAGAGTTAGTCAAAACTATTAAGTTCAATCTACGATTTACATTCATAACCGTCATCAAATTCGCTTCAATAATTTTTGTGATGACTTACGCCCGAATATTTTCAAATCGTAACCATATTATCTTTAGTATAAATTCATAAAGGGTATTGTGGTATGATCAAAAAGAGAAATTTTTTTAAAAAAGCTTTGAGACAATATTTGCAATATTTTCAATTGATCGAATGTTTCTTTAAATCTTATCAAGTGCTTTCTTCTTGAAATTTTATCTTTTGAGAATTTTCTCAAACATTTTAGCACACTCACTTCAGGGTAAAAAAAATAGCTAATATTGCTCCCATGTAATTTAATAATTAGTGAACATTTGGGGCAAACGTCTTTTTTTCAAGAAAACAGTCTATAATCAACTCTCGCTTTATATTCAGAATTTCGTTGATGAATTAAAATTGTCACCCATTCGTTAAATGCACAAGTCAGGTTTTCTTCTACTTAAGAAAATTTTTCTTCCTTTATTTTTTCATTTTTGACCAAAAGGAAGTTACGAGAATTTTTAATTTTAAATAGAGGCGGCTTAAAAAACGAGTGAAGGTATTTTACGGTGAAGGAGCGGCTTTAAGAAATGAATTTTTCGACATTATAAGTCAATTGTTCTTCCGCCAATTTAAGATGTAACAATTATGTTTCAACATAATATCGATCTCGTATAATGATATTTTGGCCTCAAACCCAAAAATTGCTATGAATCACACATGCTATATGTCACTATATAAGAATAATCATTCTCGAAATAACAATGTCAAAAGGCATCACATCCTGAAGGTTGTATCTTAAGTTATTGCGTATATCTTTTCTGCTTGTCATACAGGATCTACTTTTTATTGTTTGTTATATTTCGGTGCATACACGTTAGAAATTCTTGGGAAGGCGTATACACTTACTTCATACGCTTCTCTTGTTGGGAATAGTAATAGTCATGAAGCAATCAATAATACAACTTTTTAAGACGTTTATAATTTTATCCTGTGGAACCAAATACCGAACATCTGAAGTATTGTAGACATTTAGCTTTGCTTCTCGTAGTGATGAGTTTTACGGAGTACCTAGTCCTGTTGGACTTTAATCTCCTTTCAGTGCATGTAATTGATTCCCAGAACAGTTCTCCTAGTGCCTAGTGCAATAAGTTAAACAGAATTGAAAATTAGTAGCAAGAGATAAAAATCGCAGAATATTGTCATAAAATCTGGATTTCTAAGTTTGTCTGAGAAACTTAGTTAGCTTAAGGTGTAGGGGAGTAGAGTGAGATTCTTACATTCCGATTGGCCGGTGGGCGTTCCCATAATTTTCTAGGTACAAGTTAGGTTGAAATCTTGAGTTTTATTTGATTTTATTAAGTTTAGAGAGCTGAGTAGTTGCGAGATAATTACTAGATCAGATTTGCTATACCTTGAAAGAAAATGTTCATATCTCTGAGTTACATGCTACTGAGATCAACATTGGCCTCACATACCGGAGCAACGACTCAGTTATCACGGTTCTCGTTTTCCGGTTCCATATTTCGGGTACTGAAATACGCTATTTTCGAAAAGTTCATTCATAGGTTGTATTCCCGAATTAAGTCCCCTCAGAGACTTATTTCTTTTGTTTTAGTACGAACATCATGACCCCACCCCCGTGATAATCTAGACATCTTTTTTTTCCCCAATAGGGCTTACTGTCTTTTTGGTAAATACGGGTAACGCGCTCCCCGGTTGCTTAGTAATTCTTCTCTATTTTGACCCTTCTTGTTGGCCAATTTTTACCTTCCCCATCCACCCATTTTTTCTCCTAACGTCTAGATCACTCATAATTATTGTTTGGCGCAGCTTAGCCAGATTTAGCTCTTGCGCCATAAACCTCAACTTTCACTCCCTTCCTTTCGAATTCTGTGTAAATGTAACTACAAAAGAACGATTCAAATTAAATTCTTGAAGGCTCATTTCGAAGCTCTCTACCTCTGTAAAGCGGCATGTGGAATAATGGGTGCTGCTGCTTCAAATATTGTAAGTAAGCCTATTATATCTTACGCTGCCCAGTGTAGAAGTGGCCTCGGTAGCCTAGTGGTCATGGTTTAGACCAGACAACTCTTTAAAGAAAGAAAGAAAGCCTGAAAAGTTTGGCAATTTACACGGTTTTCTGCCAATAAACAAAACTTAAAAAACAGAATTCAAAACGAAATTCTGCGAAAAGTGCACTTACACAAAAACATGGAATGGGAAGAAACTCTTGAAAGTCTGGACGCCGAAAGCAGTGCCTTATGGGGTATGGCCAAGGTGTTTAGTAAGAAAAGATCCCCAATATCCGCCCTAAACGTCCGAACTAGTATCGCTCTGAGTGACGCAGACAAAACTGAAATACTCGCTGACTCTTTACAGAGTCAATTTAAACTCAATGATATTAGCACATCAACACATTATAGAACAGTGACACATGTCGTTCATTGTTATTTAGCTAATGATAATTATCTCCTACTTCCCCCTAGTGTCTGAAATAGCAGCATATATAAAAACAATTAAAAGTCGAAAAAGCACTAGGAAGAGAAGGAGCCACAAACAAAATTATCAAAAATCTACCTCATCTATGCATTTATCAACTACGAAACATATGTTCGCCCTCGGTCACTTTCCATATTCCTGGTAAACCGTAGCAATCATTTCGTTTCTAAAATCGGGTAAAGACCCTACCCGGCCTGAAAATTACAGACCAATCTCCTTCCTACCAATTCTCAGCAAAATTACAGAGAAAATAATCCACAATGGAATAAATCTACACATGAAGAACCATGATATCCGGGTCCACTAGCAGCATGGCTTCGTTCCTAACCTGTCCACATCGCAACAGCTCATCAGAGTGGTGGAACTCATCAAAACTGGCCTTTACAATAAAAAAAATACACAGGAGCGGTTTTCCTCGATATTCAGAAAGCCTTTGACCGAGTTTGGCACACCGGCCTTCTCTATAAATTAATTAAACTTAACCCCCTCCCCCTACCTAGTTAAAATAATAAATTCTTATCTAAACAATAGAACTTTTTCGGTCACGATTAGCGGAACATATTCCAATCCAAGATATATAGAAGCCGGAATCTTGTCTTGTGAAAAAAAAACCTTGTCTTGAATGAAAGTGGAGGTCTACATTAGAAGAAAACAAAACATTTAACGGTGTTTAAAACAGAAAGACTAAGCACTTTATTAAGAGAGGCGTATTTTACATTATATACTTTACTTTCTATACTTTAAACGGGGAGTAATTGTATTGTTTTTAATACCTAATTAAATAATATTTTGCTCTGCAATCAAAACGGTGTTTTATTATTCTTACAAAAACTTGCTATTTTGTATCTAAATTTATCAATTTTATTGCCTATATTCTCCGTATGCTCCCCGGCACTGTTTGTTGTTTATAGAATTTTAACTTCCCCCCTTTTAATACTCAATCGCCGCTACTGTGAATACGGGGAGTAATTTTGTGCTGAGTACTTTTTATTATTTGAGCCTGATAAAAGATCGAAACACAGAAGAGTATACAATTTATTATTTTTTATTCATTACTTATATTTCCCTCAACTTGGCGTTAAATTAATAATAGTTTATAGTAAGTCAAATTAGTAATATTATTTATGGCTTTTTCTTTCGATTGTATTTGTCATTTGACAAACAGTTTCTGAACGATAATTTATGTAAAAAAATGAATAAAAAACTTAACTGTAATAAGTTGATAAGACAAAATTGACTTACTTTGCTGTTTGGAACACTTAACATATTTAGATGTTTACAATAAATAAATAATGTAAAGAAACGAGTATCGCTTCAATATTTATTTTGAATGTGGAATTTAACAACAGAATGTAATATTAAATGTAAAAATGCAAAAAGATGTTGGTTATCACTAATTATAAATATGGAGCATATGAACGGTTTGACATCAATACACCGACTAATAAAAACTCCCTCAAAAACAGTAAATAACTTTCCTTCTTAATAATAAATCTACTTTCAAAATATAGTATGTAAATAGTTATTTACTAAGTAAAAAGAATGGAATCATAAAACGACTGCTAAGCATGAAGGATCTTACATTTCATTAATTGTGTGTCATAAATAAGTAATCTATACATAATAATAAATAAGATATTTCAAGCAATTTTAAACTGGAAAAGATATTACAACACTAACCTAAAAAATGTCGAAAACAGATAAATCCAACCAATTTAGATTAGGAATTAAAATCGCCGCATAATAAACTTATACTTTTTTAACTTGGAATAAAAAATGAAAACAATGGCAAGAAAAATAACACAAATAGAATATAAACAATAATAATTAACCTAAGAGACAGTAATCGTGCTTATAAACTAAAAATGACATTTACGTCACCTAATAAAATAGAATCCTAGAAGTTTAACAGGAAGAAAATATTATAAAAACGAATTGTAAAGATATATTTATGAGCAATCTGAAGAACTTCTTGAGAGATATGAGCCGCTCAGAAGCCAATGCGGTTAAGTCCAAAACACAAAAATTGAGAAAATTAATGTTTTTTGATACATTAGTTTTTAAAATTCTTGGTTTATTAATTTAATTAGAAAAGTGTATAAAGTCTTTTTTCGAGGTGTAAACTCTGCAAAAAAACAAGATATGTACAGGATGTGTAAATAAAAACGTAAGTATTTATTGAAATAATGACGCATCTCAAAAATTTTAGGACTTATACCTTTTGGCAGCTGAAAAAGATAAGAAATTTATGTAAAACATTTATTGTCATAAGTTTTGTGTTTATTCATTATAACAAACATCATCTTCTTCCGAGTTATTTAAATGTAAATCTTGATCTCCACGTTTGTTCTTAATGTCCTGTAAAAGTCGTGTTTAATTGGAGGTATATACTTTAATAAACACATGATGTCTTTTTTTGTTTCTCTTGAAATTGTTCTGCCATTAGGATATAATATAGGTTGAGTTATATTTTTTAAATTTACTGGCCTACCTATTTTTGTTTTTTTTTTTATATCAATTACATGAAAGGTATCATCCTCGTCAAAATTATATTTGAACTTAATGATGCTTGGGTTTGACCTTTCCAATTTTATCCATCTCATATTAAGCCAATTGACTGTTAGTCCACTTGTTGATTTTTTTCTGTTGGTAACATCTTCTTCCAATGGTTTTGTGGAAAGAAATTCTTGTGGATTCATTTCGACAACTCTGAAAGGGTTCTTTCTTTTACTATTTTGTATTATATGATACCAGTCACTAGGGTTATAAATACACTGAATTTTTTTTTGCATAAGCTTCTATAACTGCAAAATCAGCATCATTGGGCAAATAACTGTGCCCACTTAATAAAAATTTAAGCTCAATTGATTCAGCTTTTATTTCTTCACTCTGAACCAATTTCAGTAAACTTAACATAGTTTTTATATTTCGATTCTGTCCTGAACATGAATCTGAATACATTATTATAATTTTTTGAAAATCCTTTGCGTACAATTTAATGTGTTTAGTTAAACACGATGACACTTCTTGTGAACCCCGCGATGCTTGGGTTATAGGCCAAACATACATGTAGCCCTCGTTAGTCTTTAAATCATGGCAACCAAGATTGTATACATATAAGTTTCTCTTGTAATAAGCCACTGATGTGGATAGTTTCGGAAATGGTAATGCTTTTTCTAAATCAAAACTAAACACGTATATTTCGTCTGAAGCTCTTAATCGATCATTAGCCATACTATTACGGGCAATTTCTGCATTTCGCAAGTGTTCGTCATGTTCAACTTCAGCTGCATTTTTTTCTTCATCTATTGTAGATTGTTTTTTTATTACCAAATAATCACATTTTGCACAAGTATCTTTTGAAGGTTGCTTAAAATGTAAGTTAAATTTTGTCGAAAATATATGGTAATAAAACTTTTCCTTTACTGGTACAATTTGCTCTTCATTACATTGTTCGACATATAGGTTATACATTTTTGCAATAGAAAGGTCTGAATTTAAGTATCTGCGTCTGGGATTATGACTTCTTGTATAATGGCTTGAAATAGCAGGAAAGGAATTTATATGTTTTCTTACATGGGAATCATCTATTTTGTTACCTGAATATGTTGCCTCCAGTGGTCCTTCAGATCTTCCTTTGAACAGCAATTATATAGTCGCCCGTTTCTTATTTGATATGTTTGTATAAAATATTTTTTGCAAACACCAACATCTTGGCCGTTAAGTCTAATAAAATATTCAAAAGACTGAGATCTTGGTCCTTTGGTGTTATTCCTGGGTCGTTGTCTTTTGATAGCATGAACTCTAATTAACCCACTTAAAAAAATATTTTGCTTATGATGATCATCAAGCTTGTAAAAATTTTTCATCGCCTGTTTTCTTTGATAAAAGGTTATCTTGCGATTACAAAGTCGTAAACAGTTACAAGGTTTATTATCAAATTTCTTTGCAGGAATTATTCTTTTATTTCTATTTTGATATTGTTTACCTTGTATCCTTTTTTGTTTCTCAACATTTCTAGACCGTTTCCCAGGATTCCTGCTGCGTTTTCTACCAACTTTTCCGTTATTTTGATTATTTTCTATATCTTCGTTATCTGACGGTGTATCAGAATCAATACGGTTAACTCTCCTTAAATTAGGATGAAATATCGTATCACTTTCACTTTGTTCTATTTCCATTGACATTTTTAGTTTTTATACCCTTACAATAAATCTTTTTTATTATTTTAAAAAGTCAGAGATTTTACAGTTATTAAAGAAAATTTCTTTAATGTTTTTGATAACACAATAATTTTCGCAAACACTTCAACGTAATACTTTTGTGTTTTGACGCACATGCATAAAACTCAAACAATTCTAATTAGAAATAACGGTTACAGTTACTATGAATTTCTTGTTTTTCAGTGTTACCAACAAATATCGAAAGAAGAAGAAGAATTTAATTTTTATTTCAAAGTTTATGTAAAAAAATATTGATAAAAGGTGGACTTATTCACAATGGCTTCTGAAATTATTATACAATATATTCAGAAGCTATTAAAAAAAGGGCTGTCTAACCTAGAAAAAAGTAACCAACGAGTAAATCCTTTAATAACTAAGAAGATTATTATTTATTTCATCAAAATTTCCAAAAATCGGAAAATATCAAAAAATGGACTTAACCGCATTGGCTTCTGAGCGGCTCATATATTCAATGATAAATATCTTTCCATTTGGAACAATGATTGTTTAAGCAAGGATTTCTTGGATGTAGTCAAAAAATTTGAAAGTACATATCAATAATACGCAAACCAAAACCTTTTCTGAGTGAATGAATTGAACGTAATAAATTTTGTAACTTTTTTAAAATTGCGAGTTATTTTGATTTGGAATTCAAAATATTCTTTTTGACTTTTTTTGGGTTTATTTTTTAAACTATTGAATACAGAGTTTTCTAATTCAGTTTTTTAACATTTATTTCAGTTAAGTATTAATTGGTGAAAATTTTAAATGCCGTTTTAATTTTCTGTAGTGGTACTATGATTATCTATGAAAAAGGCTCCTTTTTTCAGGCATTTCTAGAAAATTCATATTTCTAGAAATGCCTGAAAAATTGGGGGGGGGGGGAATCACAAAAGAGGAGCTTTAATATAATGACAAATGATTTTGCGAAAAGCTACAATTCTATTGAGTAAAAGTATAAAATAACTTACCAGAGCATATAGTGATAATCAATAGAAAATTCAAAAAATTATTAATTGCAGATATTTTTAAAAGAGTTAATGAACTGAAACACTTCCATTTTTGAAAATGAAAAAAATTGTATATCACTGATGTTTGTATTGTTTATCACTGATGCTTTTTTAAATGAATTGTTATTAGTTATAAAATGTAGTATCGAATTTTAAAAAATTTAAATTCAATAATACTTATTACAAAAATTAAATGTATTACTAAGTAGAACATTTGGCAATTTTAATAAGGAATCAAATCAAACGATAAGAAAAATGATATAAAAGTAAGAACAATATATATATATATGTAATATAAAATTTAATTACTAAATCTAACAATGTTTAAAATGGTAAAATTGTGTTTTACTATGCTATTATCATTCGAATGAAATAGAATGTAAGAAAAATTTACAGAATCTATATCATGAAGGTTACGGTGAATTTTAAAAGATAAATAAATGTAAGGTTTTTACATACAGAATCAAATATAACCATCTATCGAGCTCAAATTTTCTTTAATGAAGGCCTTCGTACAACCCAATTCCTAGATAATGTACCCGTTCTTCTCTTGGTGAATTGAAAAGAAACCTTAATCCAGCTCTTAACCATAAAATATATTTAATGAGAGTCCATGTCCAACACAAAGCAAAATGGCATTTTCAAATTTTTTTTTTAAGTGAGTTCCTACTTTTGCATAGTATTTTAAATAATTTTCAGAGAAGTGCAAATTTGCCCCCAAGTTAAGAATTATTTAGAAGATATTATTGCAAAGCCAAATACAAATTTAGACCCAATAAGGACAAAGTTTTCAGTGCCTAGCCAAAAGAGAAAATCAGCACTGAAATAGCAACACTTGTAAGAAATAAGCATAAATAAAGTTCTTGTAAGAAATAAGCATAAATAAAGTTCTTGTAAGAAATAAGCATAAATAAAGTTCTTGTAAGAAATAAGCATAAATAAAGTTC
>BMAW01067234.1:281844-344485 GCA_019974015.1 Nephila pilipes | reverse complement strand
GGCCTATTTTGAAGCAAAGGACAAATCGTACTACAAAAATGGTATCGTAAAGTTGGAGGGTCGCTATAATCAGTGTATCATCCTTGAAGGGAATTATGTTGAATAAAAAAAACTAATTTTGCCAAAAAAATGTGTTTTACTATGGTAGGCCGGGGACTTTTCAATTAATCTGTTACATATAGCAAATCAATCAATGCGACAATCAGGTAATTTCATCTTGGTGTGTCATATATATGTGTGTGTGTGTATAAACAGTAAAATTTGTATTTTAATAATTTCATGTTTAATAATACAATGCAATTGGAGAATAGATGCTTTGAATAAGTAATTGATTTTTAAAAAAATTTAAGGACTAAGATTAATTATATGAAAATGTATAAAACTTTTCGTGCTTTTATATTTAGCATTTTGCTTATTCATAATCCAAAATGGTATTTTCATTTATGTGATGCTTGATTTATAATTTTTTCAATTCTCATACAATAAAAGGTTAGAAAACAATATTTCATATGGAAGTTTATGAAACGTTTGATTTACTAGGTTACGCTTTATTTTCCCTTTTTAAAAAGTGTAAAACTCTCTTGCATACATTAAATTAATACTCGTATATTGCGGAATTTGCTATGAGCGTCTAAAAGTCCTGTAAGTTCTCATCTTTTCAATAATAATATGTTAAAAGTCCTGAGAAATCATGTAAAAGCATCTATTTTAAGTTGTGAAGAATGTTGATAATTACCCCTACCAGTTTTGTTTTAAATTTTACATGTAAAACTCTTTTTCTCTTTACAGTCTGTGAATACTGTGTTCATGCTGAGTGCCAAGATTTCAGTGTTGCTGATTGTAAAGAATGTGCAACTTATGCTCCAAGTAAGAACATATATATATATATATATATATATATATATATATATATATATATATATATATATATTACAAAAAAAGAGCAAATCTCAGGAGAAAAGAATTAAGTAAATTTTAAAAAAAAATGGAGAAAATATAAATTAAATGCTGTCCCTGACTTGGACTGAGAATGTTTGTTTAAATTAGTTCCACAGATCCAACCATCTTAACTTCAGTAATTACATTATCAATAATGATATAGACCTAGAATATAACGAGAAATTTTTTAAACGAATAGTATATCAACCAAAGAGAAAAGAAAACTAAGAAACAAATACATTTAAACCATAGTAAAAAATATAAACATTAAAATTAATCTATACTTTTTTATGCACATTAAAAAAAATTTTAAACTGAAGTTTTAACTTTTATATCCAACAAGCAATATGATTTTCAAAAACCCCATTCTAATATTACTATGTTATTTAACTGTCTAACAATTTTGATTGACTTTATAAAACTAAATAAATTTACTAAAGTATACTTAGTTTACAAATTTAAATATTATTTTTAAAAAAACCTATTGCAAGAGTATCAGATTAAATATTAATAATTTTTACAGAAAATAAACCTACTAAAAAGTCTAAAAACATTTAAAAAATCATTAGAGGCTGTTCTAAAAAAGTGTAAAAAAAATAATAACCAAAATTTATTATTTTAAAAATATTATTAATGAATATTGTCTGTAAAATACATATTAAGTATGCAAAAGGAATAGAAAATATGTACCAATTTTTTTTAAAAAAAATATGAAATAAATAAGTAATATATCTCCTCACATGCTTTTATTTTATGTAAAAGCGTGAGGTGATGACGTGCTTCATCATAGATTATTTGTTTCAAGAAGTGATAGTTTTTAATTTTCCTGATTAAACAGACTTAGTTTCGTAAATTTTTTCAATATACTGCAAAAAAATCAATATTTCATGATATTTATAAACGTTATCGAGATTAATTTTTATCATTAGTTTCCCCATTTAAAAAAAATTAAATAAAAATAATACTTTTCCTCTCTTAACATATCTTTAAGCAGAGTGAAGGGGTAAAGAAAAAGAAATTGATAAATATGTTTTTTTTTTAAGATCTCATAGATATTATATGTTGATTAAAAATTAATTAAAAAAAATCATTATTTGTGCTTTATAGAAATTTGATCTTTTTCTATTCTGTCTTTCCTCTCTCTTTTTATTCACTTGTGTAAAATGAAATGTGCTCATGTAAAATGATTATTTTACCACTAAAAAATTTCCATGGCGAATTCACACGGAAGTTGAAACCCCTAACCTATCTTGTAGTAGGAAAGATCATTACCCTGAACTATCTGGCAATATGATCAATTCGTTACTCTTGGGGTTTCATTTACCTTTCATACGTCAGAATGTTGTGAAGCTTAATAGATCATTTTTATTCATTGCAATTTTTGAAAGGAAAGAAACTAAGAGCTGAAATCAGCCCCATCATTTTCTAAAAACAGCATTTTTTTTTTTTTTTTTTTTTTTTGTTATAGCCCAAAGCTATTTGTGTGTATAATATTTATATGATGATGTCATTTGATATTGGTTCGAAATCTGAGTACACTCACACACACTACTGCCAATAACTTATTGTATTATTCAAATGCAATGTTAAAGAACTGATTGAAACTGAAATAACTGTTTAAATATTTTTTCTGTATTTTTTTCATACAAACATTTAATTAAAACTGGGCAATATTAATTAATTCTGATGAAGTAAAGCTTTAGTAGTAAAATTCAAAGACATTAATTGCATTTAATTATTTTTAAGCGACATTTTTCTTAAATAGATGAAAACAAATTGAAGATAGTAAATTATCATTTGTAAGAAAGATGAAAGTATACCATTTCTGGTCTAAATAACAATGATAATTGTTTTGAGTTACTTTCGAAATCTTTAGTTTCGAATTTTTTCATTATGTATACATTGTAAAGTACAATGTATGTATACAATATATGGTTTAATAATTAATTTAATAGAGAGATGAACTTATAAACATGACTACAAATGCACTGTTTTTAAACAGAAATTATTGAAATGTTTTTGTTGGTTGTGATATTTACAAATGTTTTACAACACTCATTTATATTGCTTATATATGTGTGATATTGTTATTTTATGATGTTCTTCAGGCAAAGGTCACTCAGTATCATCATTGGAGAGAAGGAAATTTACCTGGGAACTCAAAATGTCATCTATGTAAGAAAACATGTTGGTCATCTGAGTGTCTTGCTGGTATGAGGTGTGAATGGTGTGGAATGACTGTAAGTTATTTATATATAAAAGCTTTGATTTATATCATAAAAAACCATCCATAGCTCTAATAATATTTTGTATATACTTTTGTTTCTATATTATTCATCTATTTAACTCTATATATTTTGTCCTGAATAAGTTATTAGTATGTATAGTACAAATACAAATCCTCACCTAAAAGTGATCTAATTGTGTTTCTGAAATCTTTTTTCTACCTGCCTTTCTTTATTAAGTTCTGTTGCTTAGATAAGTATGTACAATATTTCTCAATTTTTGTTCTTGGTACTTTAGGCCCATCCTATATGTTACAAAAATTTACAAATGGAGTGCAATTTTGGGTGCCTGGAAAGTATTATGCTTCCACCTAGTTCTGTTAGCATTCCAAGAACAGACGTCCCTTTGGAAACAATTATTGGTGTAGAAATAAAGAAAAGAGATGTTCTTAAAATATGCATAAGTAAGATTATAATAAGTTTTTTGTCTTTGTTTTTGTTTTATATGACTCTTCAAAATCTGTTCCTCCATTTTTTAAATTTTTTTTTTGTTGCAGCAAGGAGCATTTCTGAAGAGTTTTCACCTGGTGAATGTAGAAATAAAGATTTTGATGATTATCCATCTCCGAAGGAAAAAGATAAAGATGATGGTTTGTTTGTAATTTTAATGCTATTTTTTATTGTTATTTAGCAAGTTTATCCATGTTTTTACCCCTGTATTAAAATGCAGAAACTGAATATTTGTGTTAGTTATTTGAGACTTTAAGGTTATTCATCTGTTGAGATAAAACTTTTTGTGATAAATTTTTTTAAACACTAAATCAATTTTTCGCTCATTTCACGTTTTATTTAATGACTTATTTTAATGAATGATACATTTCATATTTTATACTGTCTAGATTTTTATAGAATTAACTATACATCTGACTTTTAATGTTTTTTACACATATTTATTATATAATTATGCCGCATTTATTTTGCATAGCAACATTTAAGTATATGTTATATTGCAAAATACTGAGCAAAAAGAAAAACCTATAACTGAATATTAGCTGAATTGAAATTCTTTATCTGCTTAGACTCTGTAGCCTTAGCTTTCCTTCTCATTTTTATTTATGTGTCATTGTAGTTTAGTCATTAAGCTATGGCTTATTCAATGAAGTACTGCTCTTATTAAAATTCTACTGAAAGAGTGTGAGAGTCAAGGCAATCCTGTGGTTAAGTTTAGGAGTTTCATGGCTGATGAGAGATACAAGTCATATCAGGAGTCTTAATTTGCCATATACCTTCATGCAGAATATTAGGGCACAGCTGCATATATATAAATTCAACTAGATCCCTGTCTTCACATAGCATTATGTGTAAATTAGAAGAGTTATGCACCTTCATAACTTGACCTTAGTACAAAATTAAATTTAAAAAGTTCTAAAAATACATTTTTTTCGGAAAATGTATTTTTTGTAACAGTGCAATTTATTTGTGTATTAATTTATGTATTATAATATGTTTCATATTTGCTGCCCTGTTCTTAAAATGAGCATTAGAAATTCAACATCTAAGCAATCCTGTATGCCTTGTCTTTTAGTATTCACCAGAATGCATTCTATCATGATGAAAAAATTTAGCTCATTTAACTGAATTTATCTTCATATTTATTATTTGATGAGGTTATACATTTGATTAGTTATTTTACACAATTCAGATTCTTATATGCAGAATACAGTCATAGAATAAAGGTATGCTCATGCTGAATATGTTCATCTATAGTTTTCTGTTTTTAATTTAAGAGGACAAAAATTAAACTACTTTATTTACTGTATTTTCTATATTATTGTATTTTTCAAATTTTTTTTAGAAGTCATTAAGGTTTATGATGGGAATGCATCCTTAAAAAGAAGAATGTTCAGGACAATCACAATACTTCGTAATGCTACTAGGGAGGAAATGATTGTAAGTTTTAAAATGTCCTCAGTAGAACTTATTTCTGGCTCATTTTTACATTCAATTTTTTGTTGTAAATTTTAAATGGTTAATCAAGCACAATTTAAAAAGCATCTAATTAAATTCTATACTTTTGTTGCTTATTTTTACTTTATGCATGTGTAAAATTTATTTTGAGTTAAAAAATGCTATGAAATTTATTGAATAATAATCCAAGATTTTGTGCTTTAGCTATGAAATGGATCATCATTACAGAATTTTTCAGAGAAAATTATTTTTTAATTTCCAAATAGAAATTTTTTGTTTTCTGAATCAAGAAATGTATAATTTAGTTATATTTTAATTTATGTAACAAATATTTAATTATATATTTTTCTAAAGTATGACATATTGTATTTTCAATTTTCTAAATAATAATAATTTTGCCCTTTAATGCTTTAAATTATTAATGCTTTTAGTTTTTGTTGAAACCTAATTGAGGTAAATTAACTCTTATAAAATTGTTACTTAAAAAAGTTCTCAATTTTGCAACTTGTTTCAATTTTTTAAAATCATTTTCAGTGTGCTTCTTTAAGAGCTTTTCATATATCTGATGATCCAAAGCACTACTATTTGACTGATGTTTATGGTACGTAGCACTCTTCATATTCTTGTATTTTTTAACGATATACAGAAGTTAAGCATTTTAACCATGAAACAAACTAATTTGTATGTGGCACATGAAGTAATCATCCCCTATTTTTCGAATTGCTATTTCATTTTCTATTTTGCTCATAGTTTGTGAATCGGGCTATTTCATCATGTTGTTGTCTCTTAAAAATTAGGTCTTAACTATCAACTGAATCAATCCTGTACTGAAAAACTGCCCTCTGGGGTTTACCTGTTTTAGGTAGGTACAGGAATCATTACCTCAAAGCACACTAGTCATCTTTTTCTTTTCCATGGCCTTTAATGTCTGTGGCAAAGAGGGAGGACACATACCCAAGATACCCTAGCAATCTTTCTCAATTTTTAACCATCCTTCTTGTCTACCAATTTTTATCTCTCCCCTGCCCCTTATTTTTTTACGATGTCTTGATTGCAATTGCATCTTGTTTAATCCAATATATAGCCATATCTGGCTCTTGCACCATTAAGCTAAACCATCATTCACAATCTGTGCTAAAATACTTTTTTTAAAAAAAAATTGCTCAAAATTTTTTATTTTTAAAATGTTTTTAATTAGTTATTTTAATACTTTTCAATTAAATGTTAATTAAAAAATTTTGTGAGTGAGAACCTAAATTGGTGTAATATAAAACTGTATCTTTACTTAAATTTGAAAAGTGTGTTGTTGAACATGTAAAAGGGATTTTAACTTTTTGATTATTTTTGAACATAAGAATTTCTTCCCTCGTGCATTATTTATTGAACATTTCTAGTTGAATACCACGATTCTTTTCTTTCTCTTTATACAAGTTTAACATTTTAATTAGGTGACCCACCTGAGAAAGAAATAGAAGAGTTTTTGCCTGTTCAAAGTCTAACTAGGAAAGAAGGAAAACGACCAGCAATCTTATTGAGATACAGACCTCCTGACCCCAATTTAGGTTCTGTGAAGGTTTATCCTGGAAAATTTAGGTAATTTGTTGTTCCCCAAATTAGCATCTCCCAATTCACTTTACAGGTATTTACAATAAGTATATTTTTATTTAAATTATATTATTGAGAACGAAACCTTTTTTTAGATCGGTTTCATAATTTATTTTTAATGGATTTTTCAAACCGGAAAGTTTCCTTGCTTGCAAGTTTTTATCTGAAACTGTTGAAACTTAAAATATGTATTTATATAAATACTAATTTTAAAAAAAATGTTTACTCTAGTTTTTGTAGGCTGGAATGGTTTTATGTGTTACTAGAAAAATTAAGGTGAAGCAATCTAAAAAAATTTTAATGTCTAGATCGGTAACTACGGGACTCGCTCTAAGAGAATTCTAATATTTTGAATATTTTAGTGACTCTAAGTTAAATTTTGTATTATTTCAGGGTCGTATGAAAATTAGAAATAAAAAACAATGTATTATATTAATATTTATGTAAAATATTGATTTTAAAGAGTACTATAAAAATAATTAATGAATGCATTCTATCTCTTTTAATGCAACATTTCTTAGCAGTAGATTATTAAACAATTAACTTAAAGCAATATTCATTTTATTTATTTATTTTTGGGATTTGAAAAGGTTGCTACTGAAAGCAGCTCATCTATAAATTTTATGGCTTATGAAAGGACTTTTAAAAACACTGTTTAAATTATTTGATCATAAAAATCTAAAGCTAAAAAAAAATTGAAGTTTATTTACAGTAAATAATCTGAATGGAGAACTTGTTTTGACTCAGACAAAGTGGTGTTAGTTTTTTGTTGTTTCAATCGTAATAAATGAAAGTGTTACAATTATTTTTTTTCTTCACATTTTAGTATTGACTCGTTTTTGGAGATGAGTAGCATTTTGATTTTTAGGTTTTTAAGGAGCTTATAGATATTTTCTTAAAATTGAAAGTATGTGAGTAAATTTATTCCTGAATATTTAATTGTTTTTATTCTTTTAATATTGATCAGTACTTAATTTTTTTTTTAATATTTGCAACGTGAAAAGATAATAGGATATTGTTAATTGTATTTTTTATTTTAAGACTTGCTAGTGTTCATTCTCATTTGTCTAAAGAGAGAATGATTAGGTATAAGACATTACTCTATAATTATAACTTGATCATAAAAAATTTTTGATTGAAAGAAATAGCATTATTTTAGGTATTATTTTAAAATATGAAGATAACTTTAAAAAAATTATAACTAGCTTTAATGTTTTTGGTGATAACTAATTGTTGGATGAAATTTTCACCATCTTTTCAGAGCAACGGATATGCACAGAGTCATTCCTGTTACTAGTGATACAAGTGTGGAAGATGTAATGGCTGCAACACTTACAGAATTTGGGTTGGATACTTCAGATATCAATAAATATAGGCTTAGTGAAGTTACTTTAGACCGAGGCTGTGAGTAGAGTTGATTACCATAAAACTTTTGCTTAAATCTTTGAAAGTAAGCAAATTATTAACTTTAACTGAAAAATATAAATGCTTTGTATGGCAACATGCTTCAAGAATTCTTTTAAAAGGGAAGTAACATATAGACAAAGAATTCATACCCATTGTCAGTTTTAAATATTATCTTAACATTCTGGGGAATTTCTAAGTAGTTTTAAAATTCTTTAAGAACTTCTCAATAGTGACTTGAGATAGTAGTAAATGTGTTTCACGGTGGTTTTTTTTTTTTTTTAGTGCTAGGCATGACTGTTATTTTTGCTTAATAGATTGAAAGTAATTTTTATTTTTAATTGTAGAAGAATTCTGCATTTGTATTATGGTGTCATTTTGCTGTTCTTGTGCTGACTGTGTTCCTTAAATGAAAAAATCATTTTGCAGCTGTGCATGAAAGAGCTATGGACAATCAAGAAGGACCTTGGGAATTATTGAAAAATATAGCTAGGGTAATTATAAATTATTTTTACTTAAAAAGTAAGTTACATAAATCACATGAATAAAGTATTTATGTTTCTTGTGAATTTGAGGTATTACATAGTTTTTTGTCTCATTTTTTCTTAACAATATCAGAAAGTACCTTGAATATCAGTATATTTGAATTTTTACAAAACTTTATTTTATTCAAACTGTTGTTAAATCATGTAAGAAACTTCAAGAAGATTTCTATAATGTATTTAATAGCTGTTTCTTTCTATATATTAATTTTAATATAGTTGGAAAAGGGAAATCATAAAAAAAAATTACAGAAAATTATAATTTTAATTTTTACTGCTATGTATGCTTTTTCAGAATAGTTTTGTATGATTATATTTAACTATTAGCATTTAAAAAGCGATTTCAAATTTGATTGGTCTTGTGTTTTAAGTTTCCATTTTGAATGAAAATATTTTGTGTTCTGTCAGCATAATTTAATAAATTTGAATAGTTTTATATATATCCAATATCTTATAGGTATGCTTTTACAATTCTAAATCAGTAATTTATTATTGACAAACAAAAAATTAATATATCATTGAACAAATAATTAATATCTTTTACATTGTTCCTTTGAACTTGGTGTTAAACTTATCACATACAGTCTTGTGTGTTTATAACCTTGTTGGTTTCTTTCATAACTAATCTCTCCAAAGTCATTAAAGTCGTTTTTGTATCTGCTGCATATTTACTATTGTTTTCTGAAAATAATATATAATTAAATATAATGTTAGTACTGGTTAAAAATGAATTTGAGGATTCATGCATCAAAACTGACTATTAAAAATTATTTAAGTCATTTTTAAAAGGCAACTTATTATTATTTAAAGTTAATATTTTATGTTTAAGTTGCTTAGCTTGTAACTTATGTTTAAGTTACTTAGTTGCATAAGCTTTTAAGTTCATAAGAATTTGTTTCTCTTTTTTTATATTTGAAATTTTTTTTTACTTTGAAGGAAAGCTTGAATGAAGTAGCAATACAAGAAGCAGTTTATAAGAAACTTCTTACATTTACCATTGTATTATGTATTTATTGGAATAATATTTTTTTGGATTTTTAATGCAATTTGTAATTTTGTTTCATATATTATGTATAAACAATTTTGTAAGAAATCAGTATTTATTTTTACAGTAATTTCCGATTATGCTAATACACGTTGTTAGGTTCAAAGCTGTAGGCAGTATTGAGATACTTCAGGGAGAAACTTAAACAAATTTTTAATACAAATAGTGGATTCAAAAACACTTTTATAAACAAAAAAAATAATAACTTATTCAGCTGATTTTTTTTATGTATAGTTAGTTTTGTATACTTAACATTCAATTTTATTTATTTTGCCTCCCATTTTAGTTCTTGTAATTATTAAGGATTGTAATTATTACTTTTTCAGGAATCTGTGCGGCAGAAAGAATTGACTAGATTTTATTTGCAGAAGAAAGAAAATGTTTCTAGCTCAAATGTGGCTCTTTTTGTTGGCAATTTGCCTCCAAATTTATCTCAAAGACAATATGAAAAAATATTGGTGGACAAACTAGGAAAACGTAAGTATTATTTCATTCTAATTTTTGACGATGTAAATTGTAATTGTTAAATGTGATATAAATACTTAATAATTAGTTGTAAGAATTACTATTGGTGTATTTTTTGGTCAAACTAATCTGATAATATATATGTAATATTATTTTGCATTAGAATATACATTGTACATGGTATGGATTTTTTCTAATTTGTTTCCAATGAAGATCTGCTTTTTAATTCCATCGATTTCTTATACTACTCGTATTATATATATATATATATATATATATATATATATATTCTTTCAGAATTTGATTATGTAATTAAGTAGAGTGGGAAATATACTATCTCTGTAATCAGACCTGAGCACTGCTGGATTATTAGAAAATCATTAGTAATAATGCATTTAAACAGCTATATATTGCGTAAAATTGAATACATTAGGTGCAAATGAAGTATCAAATACACAAATGAACTAAAGCTATGAAAGATATTGTTTTGTAATGACTATTTATTTCATTGAAGTAGAAGGGATGAAATAATTTTCTATATACCTTTTCTGTGTTAAAACTCGTGATTACTGGCAGGGAAGGACAGGTGAATAGCCAGATTAAAGAGAGAGTACTGTGAAAGATATTAATTGAATTGGATACAATAATAATTTTTCTTGAGTTAGTATCATGGTCTGCAAATAAGCTACTTTTGTCCCTTTACTGCAATACTTCATTTAAAATGAATTGTGAAAAGAAGAAAAAGATTTTTGTTATTAGATTTTTGTTATTTATCATTCAAATGTAAAATACAAGTTGTATTGGTATTTATATAAGTACTGATATTACAATGTTTTTGAAAAAATTATATACAAATTGATTTTAGTCAAAGAGTGTGAGAGACTATTTCATTATGTGGATGTTACAATTCATTACTGGAGCCCCTGATAAGATTTGAACTCATGATCTCCTGTTAACCAGACAGTGTACTGGGAAATGGAAACAGTCCAGCTAGGGATAATAATTTTTGATCTTTTAAACTGTTTCCAAGTAATCAATGAGATCAAAAGTAATTAGTCTAAATGTAATCAATTTGGCTAGAGATAAATGTTAAAATTCTATCTGTTCTTGTATGTGGAAGACTCCAGGGAACCATTTTAAATATGGAGCAACATTTCTTTTGATAGCTTATAAAAGTAATTTAGATATGATTTCCTTTTCTGCATGACCAATTATTTATATCTCATCTGGTAATTTTTATATCTAAGTAAATTTAAGCTTTTATAATAATTATTAATAATTTGATGTTACAGGATTTTATTTGCACTTCCTATTTTTTGAGATTAAGCTAGTAGTAGTTAATTGAGTTTTTTATTGTATATACCATCCTGTAAATTTTTTAATCTTAATATATTTTTAACTTTTATGAGTATTAATAGTAATTAAATGTTTGGTTTAAATTGCAGAATCTTATGTTTTTTAATTTAAACTAGCAGCTGTGGTCAATTGAATTTTATCATATGTCACATCCTGTTGTAGTGAGAGCTTTGTTTGTGCATAATTTTGTTAGATTACTATAATTATGCAATTCTGTATTTTATGTAGTGCGCCTCCCTTGTTATGAATTACTACAGATATTGTGAAAAAATCGAATATAAAATTCGATGGTTATTTTACCGAAAAATAATTTCTTTTTTTCATTGAAAACTTGTGGATTGTTACATAATTTAATGATTTGTAATGCTAAATATTAAAAAAATACTAATGAGATAAAATGGCTTACTTGGAAAAGGATGACAAGCAGATTTAAGATGTATAATAGAAGTATTAGATTAAAGTGTAATCACTGACTTAAAAGTTTGTACTGTTTAAAATTCGTATTATGAATAGTAAATATTATGTAGCAGAATTCATTCAAGAAATGCTAATCACAGTAATTGAAGAAAGTATGAAAACAAACAGGAAAAGGATATGAAGCTTTTGGAAACAATTATGTACAAAACTCACTGTTAAAGAAGAATGGAAATAGAAAAGTGTAGAAATATTAAATAGTGAAGAGCAAATCGAATTAGTCAAAAATTTAGTAGGATATGTGACAAATCTTTTACCCCCTTTTTTATGATGGGGGCAATGAGTTTATTTAAAATTGATTGGAAAGATATAGAGACACTACAGAAAAGTGGAAAAGTATCTTTTTTTTTTTTTTTTTATTAGAGTTAGAAATGAGTATCATTACTGAAGCAAATAACTGGAAAATGTGTCATTCAATTAGTTACAATTGTAAGTGAAGTTTTCAAAGCAAAAAATAAAATAGGTTACACCCATTAGGAATGAATATGTTACAACTGCCATTTGTAAGTCGTCAAATTATCTTGATGCAATATCATTACTAGAATTACCATATACTATTGTATGATTATAGAAATAATTTTGCTGATTTGTGTTGAGTTAGAAATCAGTAGAGTTAAAATCCACTTGTCAGAACTATTTCACAAAAAAACTTTCTTGTGAGATTGATTTTATTGAAGCCTGTGTAGTTCTGTCTATTATGTTTCCTAACCATGCTGAATGTAATGAAGGAAGTGATTCCATTTGTATCACATCCATGTTTGTGTTTGTTATTGCATGCCAAAGGTTGCTTTAATGAAAACTTAATGGAATGGTTGAGAAAAGATGGATAAAAAAGATAATCATGAGTGCTAATTACTCCGTCCATTATTTGAATGTACAAATGTAATCTTCATCAAGTATTATGTATATTGCAGTATGCTTCTAGTAATGATTATTCTGACTGTATTCATATTCTTTGTCACTATCATCAGCACTTCCTCTTTGACCACTTGCAAATTACAGATGGCAATGGACTATTCATGTTTAATGAATCAATTGCTTGTTTATGTAAATAAGTAATTTTTTTGATCCTTATAATATATTAGATATTTCCTGCTTATGTGTATCTGTATTAATATCGTGTTAATATTTAAATTATTATTGTATGAATTGTTTAGATGTAAAGTATTACATAATATTAAATTATGCCTTTCAAGATATAAATTTGCTTGAAAAGTTATGCTAAGGTAGATCTTTCTGTAGGATTAACTAGAATTTACTATAAACTCCCCAAAAGTGCATGTTAATTTTTCAGCTGCGTAGAAATTCACAAATTGAGACACCTTAGAGTGTACACAACATATTTATATATCTGATAATTATAGTTTTAAAATTTCTAAAAGTAGATGTATTGAAATTAGACTAGAATGTGGAATATGTTGGTTGTATGTGCCTTTCTGTTAAATGTTCTAATTTTAAAATTGTTATGGGTGAAATTGATATATTGGGGAATAATATATAAAGCTTGTATAAAAAGTTGAATAGTGTTCATACTTATATGATTTGTGATATGATCTATTGAAAAACATAATATATTAATAAATATTTATGAGAGTTATGTTAAAAAAATACTATTAACCCAGTTTATATTTATTGATTTATTTTTTTGTTCGTATATTTATGTATAAAATTTTAAAGTATAGTGATGTGATTATTAATATATATATAATGTTATTTTCATTTAATTTTTATGTTGCTAGTTTTAAGCATTAGATTAGTATGTAAAATATTTTCATGGTATAAACATAAAATAAGGCATTAAATAATGAAATTGATGAATTAAAATTGATTTAACTGTTTATTTTATACAGAAATTCAATGTGTATTTGTATTCTTTATTGATAATAAAGCAAGGAAGTTATGATAAAAAAAATTTAAGCATGTCATTTTAAAGAGTAATTTTACATTTAAGTTTTGAATTACATTATACTGAAATTGATTAACATATGTTTGTATATGGGTTTTCATTATTTTGTTTCTTTAGAAAGTATATCCAAGAAAGAATTCATCTCATATTTTTAGAATTCTAGAAGAAGTAATCTTAATATAGATACATGATGGATGAATCCATGATATGGATTGAAAAAATATAATGTTTTTGAAAAAAAAAAAAAAAAAATTGTTTACTCATTATGAGTATTTTCATGTTTGAGAATAAGATAAAATGTAATTATTAATTCATCTGTTACATGTATGTCAATAGAATAGTGTATTATTTTGGTTAAAGGGAAATCTTGCTGTATTATCTCTTGATGTAAATTTTAAAATGTTTTGGATACATCCAAGATGTACCAGGACTTAAGTAATGAAAACTTATAAAGATCCTAAACCTTTAGAATTAAAACCTTTGTTAACAAAAAGATTCTTTTCTGTGTTCTATCTCATTAAATACAATTTTAGGATTGTATCAAAGAACGAACTTTGCTTCTATCCGTAAAAGTTCTCTCCTCATGCGTTTGAAGCAAACATTACAGCAAAGAACACATTTTGGCTAAGACAAAATAAACAAATAATAACCTCAGCTTCTGATAGAGAGGTAGAGATGGAAGATAAATTGTGAACGAGACTATGAGATATAATAACATAATTCCATGGAAGAACTGTAGAAATAAGGGGTGAAATAAAATAAAAAATAATATCTTTAACCAGACTGTTTCTTTTCCCTGTTTGCTCAATAGTGAAATATCAGAGGGCTTTTGTTTTACAGAACATAGCTTTTATAGCAGGACATTCCCATTTTAAAATTACATATTAAATTTAAACTTATGACTGAATCAATAGTGTTTAGAACTTGAAAGCTTGACAAGATTTTTTTATTACTTGGAGTGAAATAAGTCAAGACAACAGAAGTCTTGTGGTCTATCTTCATAAAAATGGGCAAAAATAAAGGTTCTAAGTCAAGGCATAGGTTTAAGTTGCAGTGAACTAGCTTCTTTTATGCAAAAAGTGCTTTAAGATAATTACCATCCTGCTCTTTTATTCTGAACATGTCGTAAAATACTGAATATATTTTTGTCGCTCTGTTGGGGCTGGATCTTTTCTTAAGAGTATATCTTGTCCTTATCTCGTGATAGCTCACTAACATGAAAGGAAGGAAGCATTGCTGGAAATAATTTAAATGAGTGGGACATATTGTTTGGCCATTGTTGCATTTTTAATGTTAAATTGATTTTCCAACTTTTTCCATGATATTTTAATTTTTTCATTAATTATTCTGAATAAGCATAGTTGAAAGAAATCTATACTTTTTAATATTTAAGCTTATTGAAAAATATTTAGAAATAGAAGGTAATGATGGAATAAAAGAAAAAATAAGTAAATCTTGTTATGAACTTAAAGATTATCACACATATTTGAAAATGTATAAAAAATGTCTTAAATTTATATGAAAATTTCTTAAGGATCTGTGCAAAACAAATAGTTGATAAGAAACATTATAATAACGAAAATTTTGGAAGTTTTCTTGCCCAAAACTATTAAGCAAGTTTGAAAGTTAAGTGTCCAAAAACTTTCATTGTGGAATTTCCATATACAAATATTTAAAATTAATACTAATTTAAAATGTGAATTTAACAGAAACTGTGGAATTCTTCCTTACATGAGACTTAGAGATAATTAATGAAATTAATATTTTTACAAACCTTTAAATTATTTGTGCACAAACTTGTTTAATTTCCTATGTTTTGGTGTAAGGAACAATATAACACAGAAATACATTAAGTCCATAATTCATATTCTACTTTTATTTTACACTTTACTTTCCAGGTACACAATAAGAATCAATATGAAGAATTATTCGAAAATCGTTCTTAGACTTGATCAAATTCGAATTGATTGCAAATGACAAGGATTGCATCAATATATTTAAACCTGATATACCAAAACATCTTCAAGAACTAATCTTACAATATTAGCTCTAAAACATTTTGAAAATGAAAATATTCTTGTAGAGAATAATAGATTTATCACGAAAATTCAAATAAATGCAATATTTTAATAAATGCATCTGCAAATGCTCTAGTCACTATTTCCTAATTGGAATGCAAGAATTTTAAAATTGGTTCATAAATATAGGAATATAATTTAGACTAAAAATTTAAAATATACTTAAATAGTAAAAAAAGAAAATTAAAAAAAAATCAATTTTGATTCTCATTTGGGACTAGAAATCTATTATGAATCAGGCTTTAAAAAAATTACTTTAAAAGTGGAAAAATTCATTATACTTGCATATTACAAACCTTAGTGATTCAATTAATAAAAACTGCTTACCTAAAAAGAATAGTATTTTTTTTTAAATCACACACATGCACACATATATATACTAGAAATATTTTTTAAAAAAATTTCTGAAGTGATTTATAAATTTCTTTATCTTGAAAATTAGTGTTCTTGAATGTCCCAGTTTACTGCTAATAGATAGAGAAATAGTGAATAATTTATCATTATCTTTTGTGTTAATTGTTTGTATTAACAAACATTAACGATTACTGTCGCTTATATTCTTCATCTAAAAAATTACTTTGCTTCAGTATCATTACATAACCTAAAATAAAAAATTTCCTAATTTTTTATTATAGGTTATGTAATGGTTGATTCCAGAGTGAAAGAACAGCAAACAACGCAAGTGAAAGGAAAATCAGTGCGTGTGTGAATGAACAGTAAATGGAAAAATGAGCTAAGAGAATTGAACAGATTAAATGCGCAGGTAAAGCGAAAAAAGAACTGAGGGCAACTGAACATATAGAAGAGCTGTCTGCCGAGTTTCCTGCTCTTGGCAATGAGGGGAAACTGTAAATTGTTCAAAATAGTAAAGAACCAAGTTTCTGTTGCAGCACTAGTCAGAGTGCTCTCACTTTGTCAGATAACATATGTTTAAAAGATCATATGATGTAATAGAAAATGTAAAACAGTACAAAAATTGATTTTTAAAATTTTCTGAAGATAATGAGCTCTCTTGAGAATTAAGTTCCTTACACAAAATTCTCCTTTATAACATAAAATATAAAGTTTGATACTTAGCTGCTTTAAAATGCTATAGTGTTTTTGTTTCATGAAATACAAACATTTTATATGTTTGGTTTTAAAATTATTGTGCTGAATTTTCCTTATACAATTAGATTAGAATTTCAATTTTCAAAACTCTTTTTATAAATCTCTTTTCTTTACAGCTTACAAATTTCGTCAGATTGGTCCCATTTATTATGAATATGGCTCTCTCATAATAACTTATGATAATGCAGATATAGCTGTAAAAGCTTTTTATATGTTGCGGGAAACAAGCTATGAAGATAAAAACCTGCTAGTCCTTTTGTTGCCTAATATAATTCCAGAAATGATTCCAGATGGAACTAGAGTAAGATTTTTGTTGTTGTTTTGAATGAACCTATACTTGTATTTTATATTTTACCCCTTTTGAAGGGGAAGTTGCACCTCCATGTATTTGATTTTGTGTATTCTTTTGATTAATTATTTTAAGAGTTTTAATGAGTAAATTTAATGTTAATTTTTGCATGGATTACAATGTTGGTTCTTTTTTTTTTTTTAGTTATCTAGACAAATACTAATGGTATTGAAGTGAATTTTTATTTAAAGAAGGTTGTGAGTTTCTTTTTAGGAATTACGCTACTTTTTTTTTTATTATATATATGTATACACACATAAATAAGAAGCTTTAAAAATTTTTTTAGAGAAATTTGTCATTTGTCAAAAAAATATGCCTTAAAATTTGCGTATTTTTCACTCTTCTCTTAATGTTAGTTCATTATCTTTTAAGAAGGAAAAAACATTAACTCAAAATTAAAAAAAAAAAAAAAAAGTGCGAAGAAATCAGTAATATGGTTTTATAGATTGAAGAATATCTGCATGTCTCATGATGAGATGGATTATAGTACTGTTTGATACCAATGTTTTTATTGCCAGTCTATGATACCTTAAATATATAATTAAAGATTTGAGTTATAATGGAATGAAGAATAAGAATTTTCATTCTTAAATTCTCATTCATCTTAAATCCTAGTTTTTAAAAATTGATTTTGAAGCAAAATTTATTAAATTGGGCTATTTTGACATTTTGTGCATTATTTTTCAGCCTTTATTAGTGTTTGTAAATGTAAAAAGTGGTGGTTGTCAAGGTTTGGAACTTATTTGCTCATTTCGAAAGCTTTTGAATCCTTACCAAGTGTATGACTTAGACAATGGTGGTCCACTTCCTGGGTAAGCTTAATTAATTGTATATGATAAATAATGCTTTTGTTAAAGTTTATGTAATTAAATTATTCTTTCTCATATTTTTACACATAATGCACATGTATATTGTGATTATGATAATCTTTTCATTTACAATGATTTCTTTTGTTTTGCATAATTGTTTCAGAGGAAAACAAAATCAATCGTTCTTTGAAATGAATCTTGACATTTCAGATAGCTTTTCTGTTTTGGGTAGAAATGCATCTTTAAGTCATGAAAATTCTCTTAAATCATACAAGCATTTTTTTTTAGTAACAAGATTTTTAGTCAATTTGACAAGTATAATGACATTTTTTCCAGTTTTCAATTGTTCTTTTGCATCAATATATTTTGTACATTTTGAAAAAAGGGATGAAACAAGTTATTTCATCCTATCTACACAATCATTCTTTTCATGGTTCAAAGAGGGAATTAATTAATGTCAATTATTATAGTTCTAATTTTTTTTTTATGACTAATGGTTTTTCAGTGTTCATTTTAATTATAAATAGCGTCTTTTTTAATAAATTTAACCTAAATTTCAAATTTCATAGAATTCTGCTAAAAAGTTTCATGACAGTTGGGATTTAAGTCTTTAAACGTTAAATGTATGTTTCAAATATTTCTTGACACAAAAGTTTCTTCTCATCAATTTTTAACATTTTTTACATCAATTTCATAGATAATTTTTGGAAATTGAGAAAAATAAAAAAAAAATCATATAAGATTTGTCTTTAAAATGCAGTTGTAAAACAAAAAGAATTGTAATATACTAAATTATATAAATATTTGGATTTTCTGTGTTAGTATCTATAAATCTCTAATTAAAAAAATTTCATGCAATTGTATCCCATAATTTCCTTAGTAATGAAAAACAAAGATTGACCTCAAATAATATGGGCCTTTAAAGTCTGTATACTAGATCAAAGGTATTCAACCTTTTATACTTTGGGGAACCCCTTAAACTTACAATTTTCTTTAAGGAACCTCTTGATCAATGAGCAGAAAAATAGGATATCAAACCTTTATTCTACTCAAATTTACAAAATTATTATTGCATCTTTGTTTTATCATTCGTTTTTGTTTTATCAATTAACAAAAGCAACAATATTTTAAAGCATAACAAATTATTAAAAATAAAAAGATTTAATATCTTTGCTGTCATTGTTTTTTATTGCAAAGTATTTTTACATTTGGAATAATTTTTGAAATATGCAATGTAATGTCATCATCAGCATCCAGTCTATTTCTGTATTCTGTTGCAGCATACAAAGAGAAAAATTTTTTTGCATGCATTGTTTGAAATAAGTAACAGTAGATGTTTTACAACTCTTTTGAAAATTTCAGGATATTAGAATTTGATTTTCTAATATCAATCCAAAAATGCATAATATCAACTTGACAAAATTTTAATAACTACTTAGTGTCGGTTGATATATCGATTTGAGATATATCAACTGAACCAAAGGATGTGGAATAATATGTGCCTTAACTTGTCTCTATTAATGTATATGAAGCACATGACTTTTACGAAATTTAAGAATGTATTTTATCCATGAAATATATATATTAATTTTTAAAAGCTAAGTACCCTTAAGAATTCGATATTTTATAAAAATTAAAAATTTTTGAGCTTTAATTAAGCAAATAGTGATCACTTGCAGCACTCCTGTAAAAGTTTTAGGGAGCCTCAGAACCCAGATTGAAGACCTCTGTACTGGATTATAAATTTTAATTATTTGTCCACCTATTATGCAGTGTCTGAAAATGAAAACACCTGCATTCTCTTTACTTTTGATGTAATTATATTAATTCAAAAGTACATTATTATTATTATATTAAATGTAAAAAATAAAAATTTCAAAATTAAAAAAAAAATTAGAACTTTTTCAAAATAATTGTATCTTAAAAACATAAAAAAAGATTTTAAAAGTTGGAGGGGAAGTTAAAATATTAAAAAAATTAGATTTGCCATATTAATTTTGATTAATCAAATCAACTTTAATGCATTAAATTTTTTTAAAAAACTTAATAAAATGTGTTAAATTAAATAAAGTGCAAATTTGTTCCATTAAAGAATTAAAACAACTTTACAAACAGCTTACAAAGTGTCTCATAAAATTTATTATTTTCAAATATCTCAGGGGAATTCATTCCTCCATTTTATTTTTTTAATCTTATTATGTTAGACATGCAATTTATTTGTATTTATTTTTATATGCATGAAAACCAAATGGTAGTTTCTGGCTTTTATTATAACTAGTTCCAGCTGTATTATTCTAATATTATTTAGTTAATACTATTAGAATAATTCAGATGGAATATAAAATTTAAGAATAAAATTAAATCTTAATCCCAAAGTCTTAGCTAATTTTTAAACATCAAATAAGAATACAAGTTCAATTTATGGACAAAGATGTTGCAATTAGAGAAATTTTAAAGGAACATTTATTAATGAAAGGATATCTTTTATAAATCGATTAATTTTCCAGCTTAAATTTTAATTTATATTTTTTACAAGACAACTTATACCTAAGAAAAATTCCTTCTCATTTGCTGTAGATCACCCTTTTTTTAAGAACAGCTTCCAATATATTTATAAGTTTTATTGGTTAGATTTTGATCTTAGTTCTCATAAATCATAATTATTTTAACTATTACCATTTCTAATGAAATTAATCATACCCATTTATTACTAAATCATCCAAAGTAAATGTTCAGCAAAGCATTTTAAATTCAAATGGTGGCATAAGAATGTAATCGAAAAAAAATTAATTTAAATGTAGATTTTTCATTGTAATGAAGGTGACTTAAATAAAGTTATGTAATCATAATTAACATGAAATCAAATATTCTTTTAATGCCCTAGAATATTAATAATAACTGTTTTGCAGAACGATAATTTGCATTAAGCAATATAGTATACTACCATCTAATAAGTTTTTGGGAATATGTCGAAAACTAAATATTGAACTCAAATGAAATCTGAAACATTCTGAGCATAATTTTACAAATCTGTAATGAAATATTTCTTTTTTAAAACTTAAATTAATTACATTAATTCAGGGGTCGCCAAAGTGGTCTATATAGACCCCTAGGGGTCTATTTAACAACAGTAGGGGTCTATCTGACCCAAGGGGTCGAATGGGGGTCTATTGGGACTCGAAGGAAAAACAGTTCTTAATACGCAAATCACACATATCTAACTGCGTACGTAAAAATTTAAAATATTTTTATAATTGACTTAATATTATATTCTTTATAGAAAATAAAATAATAAATCAGAAAACAATAAACAGTCTTTCTTCTTATGTTTGTGGTTTTAGTTCTTTTAGTTTTTTTCTTTTTTATACGGCAGTTACGCATCGTGTCGTTGGTTCGCCCTTTGTCTCCATCGCAAACCATACGAGCCTTGCATATGAGTCAGATGCAAATGTGCGCTTGTCCAATTCTACACTGGATGCTACAAACGCAAATATCATATGCATTTTCAGCTATTTTTGTGAACTGTGAACAGTATTAAATGCTTGTAGTGTCATTATTACTACTATTATATCTACCATTGGATAATTAGTTATTGTTTCTATAAAACTATTCGTTTAGTTTTGATATCAATTTTAATTATTGTTACTTGTGAAAAGGTAAGCTTTAATAATGTGGATTAGTATAATATACCAACTTAATTTTAACTTATTTACAGAACCCTAATTTAAAAATGACAGCTTCAGTATCTAATAAGAAATGTCGGTATTATCCATTGGATTACTTAAAATTTGGATTTATTTGTTCACCGACAAATGAAACTATTCCTATGTGTCTTATATGCGAAAAAACTTTTGGAAATGAATACATGAAAACGTCAAAAATGAAAGATCATCTTGAAAGGCTTCATTCAGATAAAAAAAAATGAAGAATTAGAATTTTTCCAAAAACTCAAAGAATTTGGAAAATTTAATGACGTTCAAACAAAACTGCAAGGAAAAGATGTAACAATTATCCAAGCTCGGACAATACTATTAGGCTTCCAAGTAAAATTAAATTTATTTAGATCTTCATTGCTACGTAAGGATTATAAGTATTTTTCAAATCTGCAACAATTAAAAATACAAGAAGAAGACTTGGAAATATATACAAATCATCTTCAAAAATTAAGCGACGATTTTAAACTGCGCTTTGTTGATTTGAAAAACATCGACATCCCTGATTGGATTATTGCGCCATTTTCGGCTCAAATTGATAATGTCGACATCAACGTACAAGATGGGCTTGCTGAACTATTGTCCGATCTTGAAGCAAAAACGCTTATTAAAAATTTGACAATACATAAATTTTGGACTAATATAAATATAAAGCAAAAATATGTGAAACTTTACGAAATGGCTCAGCCATTTATGCTGGCGTTTCCAAGTTCGTATATGGTTGAAGCCGGTTTCAGTCACGTTAATTCAATTTTAACTAAAAACAGAAATAAATTAAATGTGGAGCTTCGAGGGGATTTACGGTTAAAATTGACTAATTTCGAACCCAATATAGCGAACCTTGCCAAGAAACACCAGGCACACTCATCTCATTAAGAAGTAAAAAATCTGTAGCTACTTTACTTACTGTTTCTGATTTATTAAATATTTAGACTAATATATAGTTTTATTTTAATTACCTGAAAATTACCTTTGTGGGGGTCTATGGAGATTTCGAAAAATTATATAGGGGGCGATGATCAAAAAAGTTTGGCGACCCCTGCATTAATTAATCCTTTAGCATCATAATTTAATTATAACAAAAATTGAAACCAACATTTTAAATCTGCTATAAGAACTAAGAAAATTATTATGAATGTCTTTTTTTATTTTTATTTATTTGATAGTTGTACTTATGACTTTGTGCAAAAATAAAAAGAGTTTTAGATTTTTGGTGCATATTTTGTTGTAGTTAAATTCAGACAAATATTCAACACTTTATATTAGCTTCAGATTTTGAATGTTTTAGAGATCAAATTTTAAATTTTGACAACCTTTTTTTTTGTTTGTCAAATTTAATTTTTCATACTTTGCAGGTCAAGCAATTAAAATGTACTGTTCCGCATGTTAATATATGTTTCTGATAGTTTTTGCTGTATGATTAACTCAAATTAATGTCCCAGCTACAGAAGTATTTTAAAACAGATAATTATCCATTGATGATTTTAATATATAATTCTTTTCTTCAAATTGCATAAAAGTAAGATTTTTAAACTGTCCATTTGAAAAATTTTATTTTAAAATATTGGTGACCATTCCTTATTAATTTTTTCTGGAAAAGTGTAAATTACAAAAATATAAATTTGAGAATTTTTTTAAATTTCTGGATGTACATCAATTTTTTATTGCAATTTTTGTTTTCATCAATTTATGTTGTAGTAATTATATTGATTCCCAAAAATAATTATGTAATAATTTTAAAGCTGAATTCTTTATTATCGTTCATTCTTGCTTTTTCAAACATACACATCTTTTTACATACTTGTATTTTTTTTAACAAGATTTTATAGTTTTATTAATTCAATAGATATTATTATAATAGTTGATATTATGTCATTGTTTGTATTATTTTTTAAAATTTATTCCATTCCCCTTCATTTTACTATTTTTTCAATCATTTATAGAATGCCATATTAGTGCAATTTTCATTTGATTTACTCTTTTGCTGTATAATATTTTTACCATCAGAAATGTATGCTTTTCTTTTGATCTTAGACATACTAAAATATTTAATGTTATTCTCAGTTAAACTGAAATTTTTCAATTCCTCATAATTTCTTTGAAAAATTGAATTAATTTCTTCTTGAATCTTTTAATTACTTCTTACTTAGGAAAATATTTCATCCTAACTCAAGCAGATAATAAGTACTCAATATGGATTTAGGCTGAATTTAAAATTGAAGATTGTGTAATTATTGTTAATTTGTTCTCTTCTATTTAAAAAATAATGCTTTGTTAATTTATTAGTTTTCTAGAATGTATGCAAATTTCTACTAAATTATGAAGTTTATGTAGTTCAATTATCAACAGAATGTCTTTTTTCAGTTAAATATGAGAAGTATATATTTTTCACTATTTGTGTGTGTATGAGTGTGGGTTTGTAGTGCATGAGATTTAAGGCATGTGTTTTTCATTGATTTGTTTTGAATTGTATTCAGGATTCCATTGTTTAAATTAGTATGAAATTTTCAGAGTTGCTAAATATCCTGAATAATTTTGTGTGTATTTATATACACTCAGCCTCATTTTTGTTTGCGATTAGCATTGCTTCACAAATTATTTATTCATAGCTGTTGTTAACTAAGATTTTTTTTTTAAATAAATTTTATGGCTCCTACATGCTAAGATATAGGTTTCTTGAATGTTGATGCTAAAAACTAATAGAAAAATTTTGAAATGAGATCTATTCAGTATTTTTAGGAAAACGATTAATTTTTTTCTTCTATGTGTTATGCATGGATAATTATTAAAAGAAAAATGGAAGCATTTACTCATATTACTAATCATGATGTTTATGAATGTGTATAATTTGTTCATTGTTTAAATTTACACAATTATTGAATTATCACATTAAAGGAATGGTTCTGATTTTTTTTATTAATTAGGAAGAGTTGATGTCTAAAGTCATTTTTTTTCATAAAGAATATTAATTATCTGAACTTACAAATTTTTAATTTTATAAGTTAGGAGTATGTATAAGTGAAACTTTTACTTCATTCCTAGAGATATTGGTATCAGAAGGCCAATTTTCAGGCCTCTCATACAAAAAGACTGTAAAAGAAAGAATGTAAAACTATATTTTACAAGGATACAAGAATCATGGGTGGAATACAGAAAGGAAGATAATTGATTAGATTAAAGGGTTTTTCATTAGGATATTCATATATCTCAAAAACATCTAAAAAGTCTATGATCAGGATTTTCTTGATCTGTATGTGCACTATAGCAGTAATTTGTCACACTTTGTAAAAGGTTACCTTTTGGTTTCAGAACATTGCTATTGTAATTATAAGAGAAGTTATTAATGCGTTAGGCAATCTCTAACTTAATTATTTTTTTCTTTTATTTAAAAATTTTTTTTAAAATATTTTCTGTGATGATAGCAGTGATTCTTATGATTAGATCAGTACATTTAAAATACTAAGTGCTTGATATTAAGTTACTCAATTATCTCTGGTTTGAATTATTGCTTGATTTAAAAAATATGATTCTTTGTAGTCTGTTTTATGGGATGTTGTGTAATACTTAATATTCACTACTGGTATGTGATCTGTAACTTCCATATTCCTCTTATAGAACATTATATACGATACTTTCATTATTTATTATTCTGCTTCCAATTCAGGTGGTATTATGTGTCAGAAATACACCTCATAAATAAGAAAACATAGTAATTTTGATAATATAAGCCATTGTAGATGTGATTAGTCTGATGTGAGTAATAACTACTGTGGAAGCGAGTAAAATTACCTCAATTTGATTGAAAGGATAGGATTACGAATTAGGTATTTAAGAAAATTCCACAGTTTGAGATTGGCTTAAAAATTTTATAACAAATTTCATTAGTTATAGATGTTTTCTATTTGGATTTTTTTTTTTTTTGCTTAAACAAAAATGTAAATAAATTTTATTTTGGTATTGTTTGAAAGAATTATGATTTTTGTCATTAATTAAATTTCCTTAAATGTTGTCATTGCTTAATGATTTTTCATACTGAATAATCCCATTGATAAAAGCTTAATTTCTCTCTATTTATTACCTCTGTATTTCTATCTATAACTTCTTATTTCCAAATACAGTTCTTATAATTAAATATCCATGTTTGTGGTATAAAAAACAATCTGTAATCAAGAATTAGTTTCCTAATACGAATGCAAATTTATATATGCTTGAGTATGCTTCTTTATTACTTAAATCTTCTAATTCTTAAATTTCTGTTTCAATGCAGACTATATGTATTCAGACACGTGAAAGATTATAAAATTTTAGTATGTGGAGGAGATGGTACTGTAGGCTGGGTTCTTCAATGCTTGGATAATGTTGGGCAAGATTCTGAATGCCAGTCTCCTCCTTGCGCAATAGTTCCTTTAGGAACTGGTAATGATCTTGCAAGAGTTTTACGATGGGGTCCTGGATACACTGGTGGTGAAGACCCTCTTTCATTACTCAAGGATATAATCGAAGCTGATGAAATAAGATTAGACAGGTAATTTATTCACCATTTAAATTTCTTTGTTTAGTGTGCTTACTTTCAAATCTATTGGTTTCTTATGTGTTTAAATCTATTCCAGATAGTGGTGAAATACTTAAGCTTTCCTCTACAGTTACAAATTTTTAAGGCTTACAAACACATGCTTTAAAATTAATTTTCATTTTCAGATTCTTGTATATGAGACTATTTTGATGATAAAAGATGGACTTTAAAAATCAGTATTTTTTTTTTTTCCTTATTTATCTGTTGATCAGTTTTCATTTTCATGTGGAAAATTTGATTGTCAAAATTGATTGTTTTGACTTGGTGGATTTGGAATTCTGAATAAAATATTTTATCTTGAAATCTATGTTTGATTTTTCTTGTTCTGAATAGATTTGTATTTTCAGAATTATGTGTAGAACTTTACAATTTTGAAGGCCTGGAGCAACTAAACTTCATTTTTTTACAATTCATCTGTATGCACCATGCTGAAATATTTAAAATAATTTTCTCAACAAGGAAAAGACATCTAAAATATTATTTAAACCTCATCTTTAATACATATTTTTAGTTTTTTAAAAATGTTATTTAGTCTTAAAATTTGTTGTTATCCATCTGATCAATCTCGTATTGCTTAAAAGCAATGTGACAAACTTGTTGGGAATCACTGTTCTGGAAATGCTGCAATTTTTCTGCGAAGGTTTGTTTGTAATAAGTAATTTGGAAAGTTATTATCAGGATCATGCTTCATTATTAGGAACTAATGTCATTGAAAAATAATTTAATTTTATTAGTAATTGTTTTGAATGAAAATATGATTTGTTTTAATATTATCACATGTCATACTGCTTATTGTAATGTAATCAAATATATTGAATTGAACCTTCAACTTTTTAGGTAAAATTATTTATTTTCAAAAAGGAAATTTTGTATTCATTGTTAAGGAAAATTTTATAATGTTGATTTATTTATATAGTTTTGAAATCTTAACTCCAACCAAAAGTTGATTTTTAAAAATTCTGTAGATATTTGTGTTATTATTTGTAGATATTTGTTTGTTTATTAATATATTGTCACATGTATCAAAGAGTAAATAAACATTTTTTTCTGCGACAATACATTAGTTTTTGCTCAATGTTGGTTTATTGACCTTATTAATTGTAGTTTATTCATTGATTTAAAAAAAAAAAAATTCAGTCATACTCTCAATTTCCTTACTTTCTTTTCTTTTATTTAGAAGTTGCAGATTTTGCCACAAACTCTTTGTTCTTTCTCCTGTATAGGATATAAGAAAATACTATAAATTGTATTAAAATGTTTCATTTTTTACTAATTTTTATGTTTATTTTCTTAAAATATGAACATTTGATTATAATTTGTCTAACTGTATTTTGAAATGGAACAAGTTTTTTTGTGTGTAAATTTCAATTATTAATCAATGGGTGAATGTACTAATGAATGGACTGTGTAAAATTGGGAAAGGATGTTTGAATTTTCCAGTAATTTCAACTGAGCCTTTTTCTTTGTAAATATCTTGGCTAATTTACTTAATTTTCTCACCATTGAATTTACTATTGTCATTTGTTTTAAGAGATTGAAGAGGTATGTAAAACAGTTGTAGACAAAATTGAAGGTTATATATCTTAAAATATTGTATTTCAAAAAGTGTTTCTAATTGTAAAAGGCTTAAGTGTTCTGAAATAAATTGAAACCCTTTTATATATATTACTAGGTTGTAAATGATAAATATAACTATATATTTTTTAATGAATTTCTCATTTTTGAAAATTTTTTATCCATATTTATGACTACTATAATTTTTAGAGCACCTTCTATCAGAAATCTCTTTTATACTTTAATTTTTTTTATGATCTGTATGAGACATTCTTTGCACAATAAGCTTTGTTTTTTATACATATGTTCATGTACTCTATAATAATTGTTTTTAGTTTATTATTATTATAGGGTTGGTCATCTTTTGAATGCAAAAAAGGTCCACACAATTAAAAAGCAGGTTCTTTCCAAGCAAATACATATTTATTCTGTTTATCTTTATCAAATACACTGTATTTCCTTTTAACCAGAAACAATTAACACTCACACATATAAATATATGATTGCACCAATTCAAATTTTGCACAATCACTGAACACAACAATTCAAATCACAATATCGCATTTGTACAAATCGTCTACATACACTAACATACAATCACTGATGGATGTACACAGTGACTAATTTAATCAGAGAATGTCCTAGACGTCTCTAGCGGGCTTCTCTCACCTAATTGGGTTTATTGACAACCAAGTTTACCATCAAGAGGTTACTTAAGAGCATATTCTCACCTTGTCTGCGAAATGGTCTTTTCCGCCGTAACACTGGAAAGATAACATAATCCAAGCTGCTGCTTAACACTGAACTTTTTCTTAAAAGACTGCTTGTCCCAGGCTGCTTTCAACTCAAGAGAAATTGTCCTCAATGCCACTGCACAGAGCTACTCAGTTGATGTGTATAAACTTTGTCTTAAATGTCAGTGACTTGCTGAAACTAAACATCCTCATTTAAAATTTGACTAATGATAATAGGGACTTCCAATTGTACTGTATCCTTGGACAGATTGCGCGAAAAACGGTCGTGTCGGTTATAAACCTAAAAGTGGTACTTGAAAGCAATGTTTTGTAGCTGCTGTATCATTATGAGTCTTTTTTGGTCATTCACCATGTTAATTCTTTCTTTTGCGAAACGATAAACACTCACCATACGTATTTGTACTGTGCAAAAGTACTCATCTGGCAAGGAGGGTGTATTGCCCGTTCTCCATAAGAGAAGGTTATACACTAAGCGATATTATAACCCAGCAATTTCTCAGAAGGTGACAGTTGCCTCATGTATAGCATTATAATATGCCATGAGAAGTAAAAGAATAATCAAATCCCAATTATTCTGATTTCTAGAAATGTACATAGAGAAGTTATTCAATGTAGTTCTGCTGAATTTTCCACCAGTCTGTGGGTATAGTGCAATTGTCGGAGATTTCTGGGGGTGCAAAGGATTGCTGAGTTTCATAAATAAATTGGAGTTGAAATTTGCTCCTTGGTTTGAATGTAAGATGTGAGGAACTCCGTATTGTAATATCCAGTCACTTTTCAGAACGTCTGCAATCGTTGATGCTTCTTGATCTGGTGTCAGTATAGATTTTTGCTGTTTCCTAAAATAATCCATAATTACGAGTGTATCGACTGCCTCTCTGTCACAGGAAATGGTATCAGGATATCTAGATCAATCCTCTCATGAAGGAGCTCCCATATTATAACGCTGTAGTTTTCCCCTGGTCTTTATTTTAGGTATTTTTGGGGCACCCTTTGTGTAACAGTTCTTACACTATTTCTCCACATCAGTCCGTACCACAATTCTAGTAGAATAATTCTCTATCCTTGTTTAATCATACCAAAATGTCATACTCTAGGAATGTCATGAAACTCTTTCAAAACTTCTGGAATCGTGGTAAAACCAATTGCTATCGGTGTGTTTTTCCATCGTCATTCCCGTGTACGATATAAAACTCCATCTCTAAGATGAAAGAGATTCCATAATGCCTAATATAGTTTCACCGTAGATCATAGGAGCTTTTCTCTTACCTAAATGGTCGACTTGCATTATCGTTTCCTTTTCCAAAGTTGATTTAATACCTTAATCATCCACCTGAGGCTTCTTAAACTTTTCTCCGTGCCAAGGATTTAGAGTTAGTGTACAGGAGGTTATAATTTTAATGAAAAGTTTGTCATAATACTGACAAACTTTCATTCGAAAATCGTTTGCAATTTTCAGATCAAGTTTTCCTATATGTAGTATCTGCTTTATTATGATTTGATCTTTTCTTATGTTGTATTTCAAAACCATACTCTTAGAATCACTGAATCCATCCAGCTGCTTGTCCATCAGGTTCTTTGAAACTGACTAACCACTTAAGGGAGGTGGGATCTGTATGTAGAATAAATTTACTGCCTTTTACTAATAATGATGGAAGTACTTCAATTCTTTTATGGTAGCTTAAAGTTTCTTTAATTCCTTTCTGCGTTTTCACCAGGCTTTTGCTAAAATAGTCGATTAGTCTCTCATCCTTGTCAAACATCTGGAAATGCTTCGGTATCTAGAATAAATTATTTGTGTGGTTGAGGATAAGGCGTATTGGAGTTGTTATCAGAGCCTACTTCAAATAATTAAAGGATCTTTCACATTTTTCTGTCAAATTAAACTTTGCTTTTACGTCGGTCAATCTATAAAGTGGTTTCGCTGTGGCTGTTAAATTCTCTACAGTAATAGGTACAGAGTTCCAGGAAACTATACAGGTAGTAATCAGTTTCTGAATGGGGACATTCTTTTTCTGATATTGTTTTAAATTAATCAATTCTTATACCTTCAGCCGATATGATATTTCTAAATTAAGTAATTTCACTTTTCAAAAATGGGCATTTTTATGGCGCAGTTTTAAATTAGCATCCTTCAAATTCTGAAAAACTCTGCAGAGGTTACTGAGATGTTCTTCGAACTTACGTTCCACAATAATAATATCGTCTATAATTAAAGACATGCATCCAGTTCAGTTTTTCAAAAGTCCATTACTCCATTAGTTTTTCAAAAGTCGCAGGGCATCAGTTTAAATTGCCGAAGTCCTTGTCCGGTGGTAATGGATGGGGACTTTGTACTATCTTCTCTCCGTCTTCGTAGCGAATCTCAACTTATCAATTACCACTCTTCAGATCTAAAGTCGAAAACCACTTTTCCTGCTCAAGATGTCTTAGACATCATCGATATGAGGTGATGGATAATTGTCTTTCTTTGTCACATCGTTCAATCGGGTTGATCCTTCCATCCTTTTTGACCAATAAAATAGGAGAGTTCTAAGACCCAGATAGCTCTTCAATAACTAAACTTTCCTTCATTTCCTTAATCAATCGCTCAACTTCGTCTCTTCTGGGCAGGGATATTCTTCTTGGTTGCTGCTTAATAGATAGATGATCTTTTATGTCTGTTCAGTATTGGGTAATATTTGTATGCCCTACATTGGCACCACTTTTTGAAAACAAATCTTTGAACTCGTAGTTTCTTGGTGTCATTCAGCTTTTTCTTATTTAATACAGTTTAGCTTAATTTTTTTTTATTAAAGTCGCACCAGAAACAACACAAGAGCTATTGGCGACGGACCTCGTAATTTTAAACCTTTGGTCAAGTGACGAGAAGGACACCTGAGCTGCCCCCCCCCCCCCTTATTTAATGCAGTAAAATCCTTGAGGATGGGTTTCGTGTGCCCCATTTCCTCGGAAATTTGTGGATTGTTATTGATGTCAACAGTAGACGAGCAAGATGCATTTTCCGCCCGAATTATAATGTCGAGGAAGGGGAGAGCACTTGCCCACCCCCTGGATCTTCCAGCGTATCTATGACTAAACAAATACTTTCTTTCGAATTTTAAACGAGTTTCTCTAATGAATTTTTTAAAAAAATTTAATAACATCACATTTGTATTGTCTAGTGGAATTATCTCTTGTTTAAAGTATGTTTAAGTCTAACATTAAAGTATAGTAAGTAAATTTACCTCATAGACATTAGCATTGATAGTAAATTTTTTTTGTTTGATATATGTGATTCTAAATGGAGTGTACTATTAAAGTATGTAAATTTGATTTTGATAATTACTCGAAAACAGCTATTGGCTTAAAATTTTAATATTGCTTAAAAATTTTCAAAAATCGAAACAAAATATTTTAAAGTTATGTTCTTTTCATATTGACTCTGAAAAAAAATTTGAATTATGTGAACTCTTGATGTCTTAAATTAGGTCTTCCTATATATTGTTTTTCATTTTAGATAATAATCTTTTATCAATTTATATGTTAAAAAAATAACATTTAAATTATTTTAATGTGCATAGTATGTTTTATTTTAAAGGTGGACTGTTGTTTTTCATTCTGATGATAAACCTGATGATAAAGGTGTTACAACTGTGGCAAATAGTTCTGTTTCTGCATCTGAAGATAATACTGCGATTTTTGTCATGAATAACTACTTTGGGATTGGTATAGATGCAGATTTATGTTTAGATTTTCACAATGCTAGAGAAGAAAATCCGAACAAATTTAATAGCAGGTAAGCATGATATTATTTATAGATTATTTTCAAACTAATTTTTGGGGTATTTTCATGAGTTTTCTTTATAGTTTTTTTTTCTTTCCTCTCTCTCTATTATTTGTATTATCTGGTTTGATTTTTTGTATTTCTGTATAGATCTACATCTTAGCTACTGTTCATGCAAAATTAAGAAAGCTTTTGTAATGCCTCTCAAGTCTTTCTCATCTGTAGTATTGTATTACATATAATACTACAAGAACTAAAAAACTTAAATTGAAGTGTTGTGTATCATATTTTACTAATAAAAAAAAGTTAAAACATTTAAAAATTTTATTATTTAAAGATATCTATTCCTTAGAGTAGACTCTAATTATTCTTTGATGCTTTCATGTTACTTTCTCATGGAGTACATCTGCGAAATGTACAAATAAATGCTAAGCCAGAAGAGGGTTGGCATAAAGGTCATATTAATCAGCTGATATGTAACTGTGTCTCCTGTATAAAACTTGAATTCCTCTGAAATCTTAACTTTTTTTTTCTTTAAATATTTACCATTACTGTCGTCTTTCATCCCATTTTATTAACTCCTTAAAATGTTGACTGTTTTTTGTAAACAAAATTAATATTAAGTGAGGACTTAATGGTAGTAGGGCCTTTCTTATTTTAAACTGAAGCTGTGATAGCTGTAATGAAGTTGAAATAAGGAAAAACATAGGCATTATGTGCTCTCTTTCATCTTTAAAGAATTGTGATTTTAACTTTACATTTTTGCTCTCAAATTTAATATTTTGCGAAGCACTTTTTTTATGGGTATGATAGGCAATGAAGGTAATAAAGCTACTCTCCTATTTTTATCTATAAATCCATTTCTATCATGTTTTACTTTCCTGAAACAAAAGTAGCAATGGAAAAATCTGATACAAATTTATTATTTCTTGGGAACAGAACTTTATTTTTATGTGGAATGAGTCTAATATAAATAAGAAGTAAAGTTCATTTTCTCTTGACTCCAATTCCCCCTCAACTTTGCGGCCACAGTTGTCTTTGGTCATTGTTTCGAGTCCTGATGCCCCTTAAGACTGGTCATATTGGGGGACTGATGCACACATTAAATCTGTTGAGTTAATCTGTCAAGTTAAATATGTTCTCCCATTGGCATGATGTGGAAGTTTGAAGTAGGAGTCGTCAGTTTAGGTATCACCCTCGTCACTTGATGGAGGTTCAAAATTACCTGATCCCTCACCAACAGCCTCAAATAGTCCGACATTTAAAAAAAAAATTAAATTAATCCCCCTCAACCTCTGTCTGGTGACATGTTGACCAAGCAGTAAAATTATATATATAATGAGAAAGAGCATAATAACCATAGTGTTAAATACAACATCAGAGTAATCACTTGTGCAAGTGGCTTATATTATCAAAATTATTTAAATACTGACATGTTTTCTTATTCATAAAGTGCATTTTCTGATAGATAATGCGATCTGAATTTTATGCAGAATAATAAATAATATAAGTATTGTATGTAATATGTTACAAGAGGAACATGCATGTGTAAATTAAATCATGTATGGAAAATTATCTCCATTTTTACACAACAATAATTTAATTGAGATGTATATTAAAGAAGTTAGTAACTATTGAAATATTTATTTTAGTTTCTTGCTAGAATATAGATATATTTTTATGAAATTCAGTTGTATTACTTTAATTTTTAGACATTATTTTAACTAGTATACTCATAGATCTAATACTGTAAAATTCTGTTAAATTTTTAAAGGGTTCTGACTTATTTTCAAATCCTATTTTAATTTTCTCTTCTTACATGATGAGGAAACAAAATGTGCTACACTTAATTTCATTCATGATATGTTTTCTTATTAGATGCAACTATAATTTTGTCTGGGTACAAAATATCTAAACTGCACCACACACACACATCTCAATCTTTTTTAAATCAGAAATTCTTCTAAATGTATGTATTGATTAATTAGAACATGATTCAAATTTTTTCTCACATGAAAATCATTCTTATTGAAGTAAGCTCATTCATTTAGACTGTTATCAAATACATATTTAAAAATAATTTTTTTAGATGGTATTGATTCTGTTGTGTCTCAAGGGGTGAAGAGGTCCCAAATAGTTACAATATTTTAAATTAAATTAGCTCTTTGTAAAATTATAATGCTTTGGAAATAATTCATAACTGTTCATTTATGTAAGGATGATTAAGCTTGAATATCAATGTAAATATTTTATTCATTACCATCTCTTAAAAAAAAACCAACTATTCCTTGATATTTTTGTTGCATTTATTTCTATAACATTTAAGGCATATTTTTTTTTTTCAGATTGCATAACAAAGGTGTATATGTAAAAATGGGTCTTAGAAAAATGGTAAGTCGAAAAACGTGGAAGGATTTGCATAAAGAAATCAGATTGGAAGTTGATGGTAGAATCATAGACTTACCTCCTGTGGAGGGAATTATAATTCTTAATATTCTAAGGTATGTATGTGTATACTAGAAGAAATCAGTTGTGTTTCTGAAAAAAATATTTGTATTATATTCATATGTGAATCAATTAATTTGTTTTAGTTGGGGGTCAGGTGCTAATCCTTGGGGGCCTGAAAGAGAAGATAATTTTTCTAAACCTACACATTATGATGGGATGTTGGAAATAGTTGGCGTAATGGGTGTTGTACATATGGGCCAAATACAGAGTGGACTAAGAAGTGCCATTCGCATTGCACAAGGAGGCCATGTAAGACATTGTTCATTATTTTTCAACAGTAAAAATTCTTAAATTAAAATTAAAAAATTTTTATGAACATATATGGGAAATATGCACTTATTATATATGAAAATAAGTAGAAATTAAGTGATAAAAAAAATGATTTATCAACATATTTATTCTGTAATTTTTAACCTTTTTATTCAGAAAACATTTTTTTTTAATCTATACTTTAAGCCATTGAAGTAAGCCGTTATCCTCCCTAGTGTAAAATACTATGGGCTACTTGATTTTATGTATGACATATCTACTTAATTTGATCAATTAACATCCTTATTCTCAAACATTTGTATGAATATAAATCTTTCCATTCTAGTGGTGGATTTCATGTAAGCAATATAAATTTAATTGTTTTATGTTTTTCATTGTTCAATATTTGTTTCAGTAAAGTTGCGGTATCGATGAAACATTATTCTAATCCACTGAAATCATCTTAAATTTGAAAGGGCAATGAAATCAATTTTTTTATAAATCATCTTATCCTTACATCTAATTTTTAAATTAAGTAATTATATTGTTGACAACGCATATGGCACCCCCTTTTAAATCCCACTACTAAATATTCTTTAGAATTGCAATATTCTTATTAATGGTTGCAGGAGACAATGTTATGGCAATGCTTACAATATAAGTGGAACTTATTATGAAGTATAATGATGAATTTCAAACTAAAAGATAATTTAAACTAACTTCTCTGTCCTCATGAATCAGAAAATTAGTGTTTCATTATACAGGACTTTGTAATCAAGGGAGATACAATTTTTTACTTAATCGTTTTAATCCTTATTTGTACTTCCTTGCTTGTACTTGTGTGAATTAGATGCAGCTGAATGTTGTTCAATAATGATTACATACTTTGAATTTTACAAAAATTGTTAATCTTGCCTAGTAGCAGTCTTTAATGAGGGATGTGTTCAAATAATATATATATATATATATATATATATATATATATATATATATATATATTTGCTGTATCTCCATGTACCAAGGGATGTTCCTAAAGTAAGTTTCGTCATTTCTTACATTCATTTCGTCATTTTTTGGTACACCAAGTGAAAAAACCGCATATAAAAATTCACACCCGTTGTTGATTCAACAACTGCAATATTGTAAGTGAAGGAGGAATGACTCATGCACAGAGCGACGACAAAGAGTTTGTAGCAGCAAACTGGCCTTATTCAAGTACAAATCATAATGACAGGCAAACATGCATTGACAACATGATCTGCAATGGAAGTGCAATCTGTTATCTGAAATGAAATGGGCACGGGGGACTAATAACATCCATCATCTATGAACGCCTGGGGACTGTGTATGGTGAACTGGTCTTGTCTCATCAAATGGTTGGATGCTGATGTTGCATGCTTTGAGAAAAATGTGTGGAGGATGAAGGTCGAAGTGGCTATCCCTCCACATCCACAAACGAAAACAACATTGCTAGAGTACAGGACATGTTAGCAGACAGGTGTGCATAATGATGTCAGATAGGGGTCCCGTTGCCCTGAATGTTTCCAAGACAGAGGCCATCTTCTTTTTGAGAAACCACAGAAAACTAGAACCATATATTTATCTGGAAAACAATGAACTCCCCTGATCCATCAAGTACCTTGGTGTCACGTTAGATAAGAAACTCACTTTTAAACAACACATTACTCACATTAAAAACAGTATAATACGGTAGTTCATGATATGTTTCCCCTTATGTTGCATAAATTTACATTAAGTAGATGTAATAAACTGCTTATTTATATTATAATTATCAGACCTATCCTTACCTATGCTTGTCCATTCTGGTCACACTGTGCAGACACTACACTAGACTTATTAGAAAAATCCCAAACACTGAATAGTAGTAAAAGTAAATTGGAAAATAAAAAATATTGACATCAGAAAATCTATAAACTCCTCCTCCATCAAAATATTCATCAAACAACTTTCCACAAAATTCTCTAATAAAATAGACACATCCACAAACAGAACAATCCAAGCCTTAGAAAAATATACTCGAATCAGAATTAACCCACTGCTACATAGACCATAATAAATTTTAATAGATAAGTATTTTTATTTAAACTCCTACATTTCCGTAACCCATCACAGCTAAAAATCTCAAAACACTCTGCACCGACACTTCAAACCTATCAACAAATTAAATTATCTTTCCTATCAACAAATTAAATTATCTTTCCTATCAACAAATTAAATTATCTTTCCTTTCAACAAATTAAAATTCACTCTCGTCACCGAGAGAGAAACACTTCAGACCTTACAACTATCAGACTGGACAAACAATTCTATATTTCTCCAAATCTGCTGCCTCCGTTATAACTTAAAATTTTTTTTGCAATGGCTTCATTAAAATATCTTTAAATGCAAATTAAAATAAAATCTTTAAATTTTAACATTTTAGAAACGGAATTAAATTTTTCAGTTACTTTAGCTCCTAAAATTCATACAAACATCAAATTAACACATCAACTTAAATATGTATCTAAAATATTTACTAAAACTATACACGTATTTTAAACACTCTGAATTAATTTCGCTTAAATACATCTTCAAAATTCCTCTCATAAATGCATTTTTTTAACTTATACTATTGTTCATTTAAATTCTCCTTGTGAATTATTTCAGATTTTTCTTGTTAATTTTTTAACTCCTGGGCATGTGTTAAATCAATGCTCTGGACTTTAATATCAGCCAACCTGAAGATTAAAGTCCTAAAGGTATATGCACTCTAAAAATATATTTTCCTCACACGTGATGCCCACTTTCCTTATTGTACTTGCTTAGGCCCATCATATGCTCCATGATTTGTTGAGTTACCGAAAAGTGTCTGCAAGATGGGTGCCAAAAAACTGACCCAAATCACTAGAGTGCAAGAATGGGAATCAGTCTTGATTACTTGATTCGGTACTCGCGCAAGAGGGAAATGAGTTCCTGTTTAGATTCTTCACAGTCGATGAAACGTGGGTGCACCACTTTACCCAAGAAACCAAGACCGCCTCAATGATGTGGAAGCATTCCAGTTCACCAGTAGGGGAAAAATTCAAAGTGTCACCATCTGCAGGAAATGACCACAGTGTTCTGGGATGAGAAAGGTGTGGTTCTCCATGAACCAAATTCTGATTTGATGAAAGAGACAAGGGCTCTTGAGTCAATGTGTTGTGGTCTTGGACGACAATTTGAAACCACACAGCAAGGCTTACATAAGATCAAATTCGTTGCTTCGGACGGGAGAGATTGGATCACCCGGCTTACAACCATGATCTTGCCCCATTGGACTTTCATCTATTTTTTGCATTGAAATCCGCATTCTCGCCCGTTATTTCCAAAACAATGCTGTGGAGGAATATGCAGTGCGACAATTTCTTGCATTGCAGGGCATCGAGTTTTATCAGAGTGATCTCTTCAAACTGATTGTAAGCTACCTCAATGTCGGTGGTGACCACGTCAAAAAGTAGTGCAACTTGTATAGTTTATGAGGCCCATGGTTTATTATTATTTTTTTTGCAAGAAAGTTTCTGTGTGAACAAAAATAATTTTTTTTTCAGAACTCTTTATAGGATTAAGATCCAGCAAGTTATAATATCAGGGCATCAATTGAAATTCATCCGCATGCTCCTTAAACCACTACAGCATGGTTTCAGCCTTGTGACACGAAGAGTTATCCTGTTCGAAGATAGATGCCAATTAGGGTGCCGTTGATTTACAATGATTTTGAAATAGTCTGCACCTTTCTCCTATCACAACCAACGGTCCCAGAGATGCCCATGAGCCCCCCCCCCCCCCAAAAAAAAATCGTAATACCGCTCCACTGGCCTATTTATGACCCACAGTCCATGTACGTGTACTGTTCGCCTGGAAGATAGCTGCCATCGACGTAATGAGTAAGGAATCATGGTTCATCCGACTGGGCATCATTGTTCTATGGTCTACTCATGACGTTCTCGAACCCACTGTAGGCATAAATGGTGATGGTGTTTGGATAGTAGATACATGAGAGGGGTATCTCCTGCATAATCTCACACCCAACAGAGTCTACTGAGTTATGTTCTCCAAAACGCTTCCACTTAAACCTGGATTGTATTCGGCTGTCAGCTGAACCACCGGCTACCTCCTATTTTCAGCAAGCGGGACAGCTACCGATGTCCTTTTTCGTTAAGACGCATGGACATCCCAATCTGTGGAGTCTACTTCTGGTATCGCCAACATTCATCCACTTTAGAAGGTACTCACATCAATAGTTCATGAACACACATTGTGTTACTTTTAAGTGCGAATTTAATAATCAATCAAAAATTTCTCAAAAACATTGTTAAATACAAGGAAATTTTCAACTGATTCAGTTACAGGATATTTCTTCTTGCTTCTATTGAGAAATTAAATACAACTCTATTCATGTTTTATTCTGTTTTCGCTTGTGTGATTTTTTTCATTTGCAGAATAAATAACCTAATCTTTTAAAAACCTTTCCCCCCCCCCTCTGATTTAATTAATGTTTTACATGAAAAAAATAAAAATCAAATACTTCATTCATTGTGTATCAAATTGATATAGTAAAAAGTGGTGTCTCCCTTGATTGAAAAACACTATCAGTGAAACATACTTATTATTCAATGTGAATGCAGAAGGTATTTTAAAATAAGCAATACTGTATATAGTTTAAATTAAGTAATGTATATTTTAATAAGTTATTTCACATAAGTTAATTTAAGTTTCTGAGCACTTACTCTACAATGATTCTCTGGGCCCTTGGATAATCACTGACTATTGAAACATTCTACTAACACAAAAACATGTTTAGTTTTTAAAATTTTTCTTCTTCATTCCATATATATTTAATGATCTGTAACTCAAATAGTATGGATATTAGATTATGAGAAATCATTTGTAGAAATATTTGTTGATTTATTTGTGTAGTATTGTAATTCTTTCAAGATTTTTGAGATTATTTATGAAATCATTTAAATTTTTGATAAAAATCTTAATAGTGAATATGTATTTTGTTACTGTAATTGGCTGAGTGTAAATATTCCTCCTTAGACATGGTGCATATAATTATAACCAATTTTCAGGTGAACATACTTAAGTTTTTCCACCTAAATATGCTCAAGTAATGCAATAATAAATATACTTTAGAGTGTTCTCAATGGCAGATTGATAATTTGTCTCAAAATCGCATTTTTTGTTGGGTATTAAGTTTTTTCATATTTGATTTAATGCCAGAATCCCCTAACAAGTAAGATAACAATTTGTAATTGCATTTTCTTGTTTGGATGTATTTTGAGAGAGTTGACGAATTTATTATCTTATTTATTTATAAAATATTAAGGTAACCATTGTTAGCAAGCTAAAATGTTAAGATAAGCATGTTGAAGTTTATATATTTATGTGCCTCATTTTCTCCCCTGAAGTTAAGAATTCGTCTAAATACAGAAGTACCGATCCAGGTTGATGGTGAGCCGTGGGTACAAAGCCCATGTGAAGTAGTTGTCCTCAGATCAGCTTTAAAGGTTTGTAATACTTATATTTTATTGTCTTGTCCATAATCTATTTTCATGTGCCATTTTGGTAGTTTAAAAGAGGTCAATATAATAAATTACTTAATATTCAGGGATGTATTTTGTTTCATCAAAACACCTGCACTTTATTTTCAGTGAAAGCAATAGTGTCCATAACTTATTTCCTTGAAAGTCTTTCAGCTCTTTAGGCTTGCATAAAATATGATATAGATATATTGAATATTTTACGAATTGAAGTAATTTATTAATTTTTAAGAAAATAGTAAATACTATATAATTTATTTTATCTTTAAAACGTAAGCCACACGTCCTATTTCAAAGACAGGTAAAAAGAAATTTGGCTTAATGTAACATGGGATAGTCTGCAATATTTTAGATAGCCAGTTACCCCTTATCTCTACAATCAAATGTATTTCTGTTGTTATTTCAGGCCACTATGCTACGGAAAAGTAAGATGAAGAGAAGAAATACTGAACCAGTTTTAGCATCGACAACGGATAAAACTGCACCTGATGAGTAATGTTTTATCCAGAACTTTATCCAATGTCTGTTCAAAGTATAGAGCTCCCTATTTAGAATTCAATCCATTTCTGCATCTTATGGATTGCAGGATATAGCATAAGATTTTATTTAAATAAACTCTCATATACAAAGAATGAAAGGCCAACAATGGTTAAAGTATACCATGCTAGTCATACCTCATTGTCAAGTATGAAAGTTAATAGTTTATTACTCTGTTCATATATGTTTATTTAAGAAAATATTTTAATGTTAATCGAGTTGCAAATTACAAATACTCAACTCAAATAGAAAATATCCTGTTATATATGCTATGATGTTTTATTTTATCTCAGAGAATCATTTTGTTCTCTATTAGTTTTTTACATTAAAAGTGTATGAAGGCTTTTTGAAAGTTTTTGTGATATTTTGCAGCTAACTGCTGTTGGTAATTGTAATTTTTTGGAAGTGCATTGTTACATTAGTTCTACTAGCTCATGAAAAGGTACAATGTACATGCATATATGGTGGGTGTATAAAATGCTCGATTTTCTTTTCTGTTAGTAGTATAAATGAAAATAAAGCATCCTGAACAATATGTATTTCATGTTTCCTGAGAGTATATAAGTATCATTTATCAGTTTGTTTAATACTAAATTTACTGATAAATTACTAATTCTATCTAAAATTTTAAGTACATTATTTTGTAGTTTTAAATAATATATTGGATATCAAATAAGTTAATTCAAGCATTTATAAGAGTTGAATACAAGTTTTACAAGTTCAAAATTATTCTGTCTTGTGTAATTAAATTACATAATTTTGATTAAAAATGGTTTTTATTGAAATTTTTAAAAAAAAAATATTGACTTAAATCAGGAAATTAAAATTTCACTTTGTCTTAATCTTTACCTTTCTTTTACCTAACTTTTTCAAACCTTACTGATCAGATTAAACAGAGTTGAAGTTATTGAGTGAATAACCAGCATAGTTGCTCAAGTACTTTAAAATTGTGTTTTGTTTTTATATGTATTCACAAACCTATCATTTTTATAAAATTGTATAAATAAATTAAAATATTGGAATATATATAACTGAGGTTTTCAATTTTCAACAATAATAATATGAATAATATTCAAATTAAGACTTAATGTTCCACATGTTTGCTCTTTTATTATTTGCTCAAATTCGATACACAATCGAAAAGTATTTTGGAGTTTTTATATGCCCATTATATGTATGTATGTATATATATATATATATATATATATTTATAATTATACTTTCACATGCATATCAAGCCTGAAGTTTCTATATCTGTGGTCAAAATCTAATTTTCATTGGGATTAAAACTATTTGGACGGTATACTTCTTGCTTTTAAATATGCACATAGTTACCACCTTTTTAATACAAAAAGAGGTAATGGGAAATTTTTCTTTGTATGTATGTGAAGGTATATTTATCAAATATTTATTTATACATACATATATGTATGTATATATACGTATTATGTAAGCTAATGCATACATCTACGTATATATTAGAGTTCAATGTATATATACATCATATAAATGTATGCATACACATACAAATAAGCACACATATACTGTAATTAATATTTATTGTAAATTGACAGTTTTTACTGTATATTATGAACTTCTACAGATTAAGTTCTAATATGCCAAATGTTTGCACTAGTCAACTGCCATATATCTTTGGTAGTGCATCTTTTTTCATTTTGTGTAAAAGAGAAAAGATGTAATTTACAGATTTTTTTTGTCTTTGTTGTGTATTCAAACTATTTATGTAGTTGTTTATGTCTATTTAAATCTATTTATAAACATGTGAACCTCAGTATTGCCATCAAATGTTAGTCTAATCTCTATTGAAAGAGATTTAAAAATTATTATCTTTATCTACTCTTAGATGTTTAATATGTAGTTAGTTTAGCTGTGAGAAAAACTTATTCAAATTTTAGTTCAGTAAGTGTTTATTTTAGAAGTCAAATAATTATGTGTTTATTTTTTATACTTCTGTTATTAGCAGCTTGTTAAAGATTGATATATTTGTTAAATTTAATTATTGTACAGTTACATAGAATTTCTGTATGTATAACTTTTTTATGTCTTGTATTTTATTCTGAGTTCTGAAAGATGCAATTTGATTCTGTTGAGATTTTGATAAATTATTGTACAAATTCTTTAACAGATATAATTGAAGAGATCTTAGCTCTTTTTGAGAAAAGTTAATTTTTCTCACAAACATTTAAAATATGTTTATGACTAATGCTCAATGGAAACAGAAAAGTGGTTTAAAAAGCTTTTTATAAAAATAATATTTTTCATTGTTTCAAATCACTTATTTTCGTGTTTTTCTTCTCTGTAATACATGTATTTTGAAGGATTTTATGTAGTATCAAGATTCATTGCTTCACGAAAAGTAAGAAAATTGGTTTTTTAATTTCAAATTATTATGTAGTGCTGAATGTTTTTACTTTTTCCTGGTGCATTTATTTAAAAAAAAAATGCATTGTTAGACTGTAAAATTCTAGTTTTTCTCTTATAGAATATTTTATCTGTATTACAAAGTATTGCTTATTGTTCAAAATTTTTAATTTCCATATAGCCCAGGAAATACAAAAGTTTCTTCGAAATAAGAAATTTAAAAAACCAGTGATTATAAATGAAACTGTAGTCGTTAAATTGCTCATAATAAACTTTTATAGAAATTGTTTTAAGGGGAAAATGTTATTTAATCATGTATTTATTCATTTTATTTAGGTTCTATGTGTGTTAAATGCATTTTATCAATTTTCAAAAAAATGGTGCATGTATAAGAGGAAACACTTTTTTTTTTGTTATGCAAATCACTTCAAGTTAATCATTTAACTATTTTTTTTACATTTTTAATAAAGATTTGCCAATCGTTGTGATTCACAAATTTTTTTTATCGGTTTTATGTTGTTTGTTGCTATATTTGAGTAAAGAAGGTTTTGAGCCTTATGAAAGGAAGGTATTGTTAAGCGCATTAAATGAATTTCGTCTATTGCACAAATATTTTTAAAAGTTAAGTATCAGATCATTGATATTGTGAGAAATGTTTGCATTCTTAACATTATTTTAAGTAAGGTTTTATTCGTTCAAACTTTGTTTTCCTTTTCGGCTCAACAAATATAAAGCAACTTTATTAAAGAATACCATGTTGCGTAGAGGTTTTTTTTAACTGTTTGTTAATTCTTAACTTGGCTTTTATCAATTCATACACACACATATATACAGAAAAAACTTTAGTAAACCTTTAGTAATTCAACATTGTCATTAAAATCATTGTATTATATATCAAATGCATCCAGTTTAAAATTATCTAGGGAAAAAAGGCATGTACTTACTAATATTACTTTATGAGGGTTTGCTTAATGGACTCAGACAATATCCCTCTTAGTGATTTTCATTCGAAGTAATATGGATATTTGAGAAATATTTGTAAAATTTCTGCAATTGGAAAGGAAAAGAAATACTATAGAATTCTAAAAAAATAACTTAAACCTTTTGTCTAGATTATAGATGTTTTTATTGTAAAATGCAGTTATTAGTAAATTAGGAAATTCGAGTTAATCAATATCATTTAATAAAAATTACTAAAAATAGATTTGGAAGTGTAAAGTTTTTCTTATATGTATTTTGAAATTAATGTTATTTATTCATGAATTTGTTCTCAAATAAAGTATTATTTAGATGTGAAGATTTTTTCCCATTAAAATTTCATTGTTATGTAATCTCTTCTACTTCTCTCTCTCTCTCTCTCTTTTGTTTTTGTTTTTGTTCTTTGATGAGATTAATGATTTTATAGGAAGAGCTTAGTGCATTTCATGACCACTTCCAACACTTCTTCAATGTTACTTTTTTAAAATAGTAACTATATATTGATAGGAGTTTAAACTGTTGTACAAGTTGCGTTTCTTACTAAGTTATTGTAATCTTTTTTTGAATTATTTTAAAATTAAGAACACTGTATAAAATAATTATCATTTTTCTGTAATTGTATTATATATATATATATATATATGTTGATCCTATTGAAAACACAAATATTCAGCATCCATTATGTGTGTGATTTCGTTGGCTATAAACTTTATTTTAATAACTGGCCTGTTATTAAAATAAAGTTAAATTAACAGGGCTAGGCAATGCTAATTATTCTGACATGTCAATATGTCACTGTAATAAATCAATTTGTATTGTGGTTTTTTGCTGAAATGTTATATTTTTTATATAGGAATTGTATATCTAAATTGTTTGGCTTTTTTGAAAAAAATTAACCCATATCTAAAAATAACTTTAATTAATTGTTTTTGAATAATTTCTGGGAATTAACTCAGCTAAATTTAATAATGGTTAAGAATGATTATTTATTGTAGTATTTGACAGTTTTTATGACTTTATGTTATACAATTTTATTTTATGTAGAATCAAAGAGCTCTTGTTTATTTAACATAGACACTTGTTTCAATACCATAATTTATATCTTTAGTTCAGAAGATGTGAAAATTTTACTATTTTTTAATTCTAATTTACGAATTTTTAATTTCAGTTATATTTATTTAGTGCATTATTTACAAAATGTGTTTCATTTATTTGATCTTTTATTAAAATATTGAGTTGAAAAAATGCTTTCCATCTTTGACTTTAATTAAGTAAATTAAATTTCCAAGTTGAATTTTATAGATTGTTTTTTCTAATTAATCCAAAAAAAACCACTCTTTATTGGAGTTTAAAAATATTTGTGTTAGGAAATTCTTATCTGATATCAAAATAAATAAGTTGTTTTTCATTGTTACAAATCAGATGTTACCAAAAATTAAAATGGTTGATATGCTAAAAGTTTGCTTCTAGATGTGTATTATATATTCCTCATTGGACATTATATAATTTATACTGTCATGTTTAAATCGATTATTAATTTTTTTAAAAAAAATTCTCATTTTTTTATGTATTGTAATAAGTGCATTATATTTCATAGTCATTTAATTGTAATTATAACTCAGAAACTGTAAACATTCTTTAAGCTGCATAAAATTGCAAAACATAAGAATAGCTGTGCATTTTTTAATGGAACTCCTATTTAAATCCTAACATGAAGCATTATATTTTTATAGCTTCTGAATATGTTTCTCTCTTGAGAATTCTGCTTATATATATATATATATATATATATATATATATATATATATATATATATATATATATATATATTCAATAAGAATTTTTATAAAAAGTAAGTTTTATCTAGTGGTTTCTTATTTTTAATTATGTTTTAAATTGATATGAAAGATAAATATATGCAGTGCGATATATCAATACATTGTCTGGCCCTACTATATACATTTGAATATTCCAGTGAAGATAATTTCCTGTTCTAAGTTTGCATTTATTCTGTTGAATATCTTGTTACTTAGTGATTCTGAAGAATCGAAGATTTTTGTTACTTTAAAAAATTGTTTTGGATCTTAAATGTTAGAAATGTTATATTTTTCAAAATTAGTTACGAGTTTTTAAATTCATTATTGATATTTTGTATCAAATATAATTTTTATGTGTGATAAAATATGCAGGATCCAGTTTATTAGTTAGAAGATATTTATTTGCTGTTCATTAAGCTGGAGCTTAATTATCTGTCGTTAAAGTATATGAAGAGGAATTGAGAATGTTTAGTAGAATTGATGAAGCTGTCTAAAGTTAGTCTTGTTAAAGTTTGCATATGGTGAATTTTTTAGATGAATTTAAAAGTTTTATGAATATTAATGTACAAAGTTGCATTAATAACTTGTAGTTTGCATTACATATATATAAAATTCAATTACATGTTTGTGGTGTTAAATCGTAGAATTATATATAATAGTGAAAATGGCGTCCTTTTATCATATTCAATTTAACTGTCTCACTTTCTCCAGTTATAATAGCATTAAATATATAAATAACTCGTTGTTTATATGGACAGTAAATTTATTGCATTTGTTTTACACCATTTTATTGACACACATGTTTTTGTGTAGTTTTTTTAAATCTATAATATTGATCTGTCTCGGCGCATTACTTCAAATTATATTATTTATCTTCTAGTTCTCTCTCTCTCTCTCTCTCTCTCTTTTTTTTTTTTATTTCCATGTTAGTTATGAGTAAAAATGTCTGAAATTTATACTTTTTAAATGTAAAAGCAAGAGCAATGCTTAAAACATATGGAATGAAGCTGAATTCACTTTGAAATATCAATAAATAAGAATTACATTTATCTAATAAAAATTGTATGAGTTATGAGGAGTTTTTTTTTTTTTTTTTCGTGAAATGTATTGGTGCTGAATGCTTGACAGATCATTAAAAATATTTGAGACTTCAGTATTGTGTGTTCCTTATAAAATCTTAACATTTCAATATGAGTTCAAAAGTTTAATCGTATATAAATTTAAAATGTGGAATAAATGTTTTTGCCAACATTGCAAAAGAAATTTGTCTCCCATGTATCTTGAGATATTTGTCATTTTTTTAAAAAAATATTTGTGTTGTTTATTTATATGCGAGGAAAACTGTGGAGATATTTGTCCCTGTTGGCTAACTTTCAAATGATAAAGTCCGTCCCAAACTGATTTCTATGCCTCTTCAGACTACGTTTAGTCATTTCAGTCATATAAGATGTACTCTTATGAGGCTATGACCTAAAGATGAATTTCAAGATCTTGAATAGAATTCCTAGATTTATTTTGCCTGATTAAAACTGAAAGCCCATCTTCTATCTGTTTCAACTAATTTTTCTGTCACCTTGTTTGAATAACATTTTGATTCAAACATGGTATAATTTTCGTTTATATATATATATATATATATATATATATAACTAAACAGCAACATGATCTGTTTAAACTGATTCAGAAACCTTGTTCTGGGGGGGGGGTAAAATTTTATTTTCCCCATACTGTGTTCATCTTCATTTCTTTTAAATATTGATTTTGTAATTTTAGTAAATTAATTCACAGTTGATTAAAACTCATTATTAATTTAATTTTTTATGCCTCCCTCCTGAACTCTAATAATTTCTTAAAAAATTTGCTAGATTTCAGACATATTCATTAATTGATGTAATTTTTTTAAGTAACATGGAAAGGTACAACCTCATGAATTTAATTATTTTTAAGATAAATCTCAAATTTACACTACTGCTTAGAATTGTTGATCTGGTGAAAAAATATGTGCATATATGGCCAAATAAAATGTTGATCATCATAAAAATTAAGAAATGTTAACATTTAGTGATTAAAAAGATTTAAACATTGCTGGTCTGTACAACTTTATTAATTTTATCAGACTATAATTAAACATTTGATCATGTAGACTAACAAAATGTAACAGGATTAAAGCAAAACACTCTCTTGAAGTGCTATAGAAATTATTTAAAATGGAGACATCAAAGATTTTTGGCATAAATAGTTTTTTTTTTTTTTTAAAAAAAAAAAGATGTCTAGTTATCCAAGAAACAGAAAAATGTGCAGTTGAAAATATAGAAGGAATATGAAAATTCCCTTTCGAAATTTTTATATGTGAGTATAAACGACTATCTCAGAATAGTTCTGCCAAAATATATTGCAGTCCATGCTTGGACTTAGTAAAATATAAATAATATTATTAAAGATTGTTGAATTTTTTAAGATTTATTTAATAATGAATGTTTTGAGTAACACTGATAAAAAAAAAAAAAAGCTTTAATCCAAAATTGTTTCGCTATATCAATGTTGCTCAAATCTCTGTCAAGTTTATAATTTTATGTTGAAAAATGTGCAATTTTCTTGTAAAATCATTCACACATTTTTTGAAATAATTGTGTGTATCATGGAAAGATGTAAAAATCTTCAGTAGTTACTATATGTTATATATTTCTGTAATTGAAAGAGAGGTGTTTGTGTAATTTTTAATGATAGTGTTTAAATTATTTTTGTTCTTGTATATCATCAATTTTAATAGCATCAACTCATGGTGTTTTCTTAGATGTTAAATAATGATGTGTTATTGCTTTAAATTACCAATGTTTTGATATTAAAAAAAAGATTTCCCTCTTCAATGATTGTTGATAGATTTTCTACTTTATACAAAAATGTTTCACCTTTGTAATTTTTTCACCTGGTATTTATTTTATCCTAATACATTTATATCATATAAGTAATTTTATATGAACATAAAATTTGTTTTATGTGCATGTCAAAAAGATGTTAGGGTGCAGTATTATTACTGAAATGCTATAAATGAATAGTATGTGATAATTAAATTACTAAAAAATTCTGTTTTTCATTTTGCATGTTCAACTTTAGGAAAGGTTCTTTTTGAAAAATTCATTATTTATATTATATTCGGTACGAATATTCGTCAATTACATACTTGTTCTTCTAGGCATGTTACTCAAGAACCCCACCCACTTAAAAATTATGAGGATTATTTTAGTTATCAGTAGATATTTGTGGAATTTTGCAGATTTAATCTATTCAAATTATCTAAGTCAAAGGATAATGAAAAACTGTGAAAGAATTTTAACTGTGTTTTTAATTATAGTTATTCAAGTTAAATCTTCCATTACAATATTTTTAATAAATATTAAAGGATTTCGTTACTATACTTCAGAATTCTACAAAAAAAGAAGTGAAATTTTTTAACTGTAATAAACATAGGTTGGAAAAAGCACAAATGTATTGCTAGGAAATTAATCGTGGATGCTAGAATTCATAGCTATATCATAGATTTTTAATATTAAAAAAAATTAATATTATTATACATGGAAAAACATAGTGGACATGGTTTTGTCTTTTTTTTTTTTTTTTTTTGAAAATCTATAAATATAGGTAATGTATATATTAAAAGCTCAATCTACTCTAAACATATAACTGTATTCCACATATTAAGCAATAACTTTATAAATGTGCATTTAATTTAAGTGAAAATATGTGTTATTGTGGAACCTTTATGGCTCCTGTCTGTCCATATCTTTTTTTAAAAAATGTTGATGAAAAGATAAGTAAAGATTTTAATGAAAGTAACAGATGTTCTTTACATGGAGTGTAATCTCTCCATCTAGGAGATCAGATTGATTTATTATTTGAGAATGTTGGTTTTTAATAGTTAAGAATCATTGTTCCTTCATATGTCCAGATTTTTTTTTTAATTGACCCAATTTAGAAATGTGTTGTAGTTTAACTATAAATTTTATTTGCTTCTACATTGGGAGTATATTCAGGATCTCATCCCCTTAATTGTAACAACATTAGTGATAACTTTAGAGAGAAAGAATATACTAGTTTGCTTACATGTATATGAAGTTTTGCCCTGATCATGCTACATCTGCCATATACTTTTTTTTTTAAACATGTTGAAGGGGGTATTCATATTCATAATTCTCTCTAAATTAACATATATCTTTAAAATCACATCATACAGCATAACTTAGGCTGCAAGTTGATGTCTGAGATTGTTAGAAATTGTTCTACACTGTTTGTGAACAACATGTCACACATTCAATCATCTGGTTACCTCTGCCTGACTGACTGGCTTCTAGTCTTCCACTCAATTTCTCTTTGAATTCATCTATGCAATGTTGTTTTGTCACCACATCCAATGACTTTGCATTTCAAGATTTTCTTTTCTTTTCTTTTAAATTTGGATACAAATTGAGCTAGTACTCAGAAACGGCACCTTTTTTATTATGCACTTATATTTTTTCACTATTACTATATCACATTTTCAACTGTATCATATGTTTGGGTATAATACCCTTAAGTAGTAAAATTAAATGTTTATGGTTTTTGCTAAATTTTAGTTTTGTAGTTATTGTGGGATTACTTTGTAATTTGATTTATGGGAAATATTTAAAGTGATATAAAATTTAAATTTCTTTAAAAATAAATATTGTTGGCAAAATTTATTTCTTTGTAAATTTTGTCTTTTACTTTATTAAGGATGTACAAAGGATATCTGTGTCGTACTCTTGTATTACTGAATGAATTATCTCCTACATTAATTTTCTTTTTGAATTCCTATGTCATTGAAGCTTTTGATTCCTGATGAAAAATATTTTGAGAAAGGAGTTCCTACGAACTTTTAATTAATTAATTAGCCAAAAATAGGTATTAAACTTTAAAAAATATCTGTAAATTTAGAGATTTTTCATAAAATATATTTGATTCTTTGGGAACAAATTTTTTTTTCTTGATATATCTGTCCTTCAATACATGTACCTTTATGTTTGTATATATAATTTTTAATATTTTTTTATTGTTTGTTTTTATAATACCAGTTTTGTATTGAAGTAAAAAAATTCTGTTTTAGAGAAATGAAAATACTCTTAAAATTTTCTTTATAATCTCTATTTATATCTTAATCCATTGCTTAAAAGGGACCAGTAAGGCAAATTGATCATCCTTATTTCAAAGATAAATAATAAAAAATAAAAGGTATAATTTATATTTTTTCAGCATTTACTGCTCTATCAAAAAACATCATTATTATTTTTCTTTTTATTATGTCAACCACAAATATTGTGTTTATTTTTACATGCATATATATCTCCAAAAAGGATTTTTAATTTTTTGTCATTTCTTTGAAATGTATGAAGAAGTTATTGCATTGTGCTTGTGCATGTCAAGATAAAGAGACATTTATGGAGATAATGGTAACATTTCTTTTTAAAACTTAAGAGAGGAAAATTTAGCATGCTTAGAATCATTGACATCTTTTAACTTAAATTAAAGCAGGATTTCTGGGGGGCCCCCCCAAGGGGCTAGTCACAGTATTTTTCTTCCTGCGCTATAAAAGAATTTGACATGTATTTATTATGGGTTTTTTAAATTTATCATATGAATTGTGGGAAAATATACTGCCAGCTGAATAAATTTGTTATAATACATTTTAATTTATATTGAAAAATATATTATTAATATAATTTATATTGTTACTCTCCCTCCTCTTTTTTGCAAAATTAGGTTTGCTGCTCTGATTCCAAAATTGTAAAATTTTTATTTCAAATATTAGTTTTTAACCTATAAAAAGCATAAAAGAGCTGTTACAAAGTATCTCTCATCCCCTTCCTTTAGTGGTGTAAAATAGCAAGATAAGTAGATCATTTCTCAGCCATTTGAAATGAGAAAATGATACAGTTTATTAAATAAATTATTCATACTGTAATACTACATTATTTCATTTTGTAGCATTTTTTATTTAATGCTTTAGTGTAACTTTAATATGATTTTTTCGTAATTTTAAAGTAAATTTAGTAGAATTAGTTTAATGTAATATGAAATGTATTACATATGTATGGAATTTTTTCTGTGAGCGATTTTAGTAAATTCTATTGAATATTCATGTTATAAATCGGAAAATGAGAATTTTCTTTATGAACTTATTATTTTAATCAGATTGGTCTTTTTCTCAATATTTTCATTAGTTCAGTCAGTGTTTGATAATTTTTATTTTCGAAGACTTAATAAAAATTATGCATATTTTTAAAAACTAGTTTGACGATTTAAATATTCTTGTAATGTATCATAAACTAAATCTTTTCATTTATTTGCAACCGAACTCTGATATGTTTTTTTTTATTTTACTTAAATGAAATGGCGAAATAAAATTTAGCTTATTCCTCTGGTAAAAGCAGAAAATATTTTAATTCAGTTCTATTCAAAACAAGCTCCTCATTATTATACAAAAGAGGTATCGAAGCATTTCTGTTCTCTATCGTTATTATCTGAATTTTAAAAGTGTTATTAATTGTAAATTATATTATCTAATTTTAAATTATCTACTTAATCCTATTGATAGTCAAGGGCTATGAAACGTTAATTTAAAATACTTCGATACGATGTGAAAGATAAATTTTAATGCTAAGTGAAGTGTTTATAAACTTATTTGTATTAATTTTATGTAATGTATTTAACGATTTGGTGTAATAATTTAGCTTGTAAGTTTTTTTTTTTTTTTAATTTATGTTAATATTTTAAATATTTGCTAAAATTATCAATAGTTAAAAATTGGATGTATAATTTTAAAAATTTCTTTATAAACTTTTAATTAAATTACCTGGAGTAAACACACATCTAGTGTGATATTTATTCTTTGTAATCTTTTGGATTTTATTGAAGAAGTTTTTCTTTTTCTTGTTGCTTGGTAAAAAAAAAATAAGGTAACTATTTTTTCCTGCTGAGAAATTTATCTTGGAAATTGTTCAGAGCAGATTTCTATAAACTGCTGTTAAGACTAGCAATATTTAAAGTTGTTACTGACATGTTTTTGAAGATGCATGATTCACTTTTATGACGTTTAAAAAACTTTTAGCATGAAAATTTCCCTATGTTTTAAAGTATTTGTAATCGACATTCATCAATTGAGCACACATTTAATTAGTAAAATTGAATGAATTTAGAATTATATAAATGCATTTAAGTCACATTGCAATATGATTTTTAGTTGAAAGATTAATAATAATAAATTAGTCTTTTTATAGCATTTCATAAAGGATAAGTTTACTTAAAATACTCTGTATTTTTTCTATTACTTTAGTGTAGTTTCGTTACTTATGAAATGTATACTCAAGTTTATTTTATATTTAGCCAAGTTCATATGATTGAATTTTTAATTTTAAGTTAGGTTTCATTTTGAATTTATTTAAATTAGTTGCGATTATTGAACTTTAAGCTAATAATTTTAATATAATAAGCTAAATATTTTGTGTTAAGGTACAAAAAATTCTTTGTAAACATGAAAATGAAAGATTTCTTCCTCAATGTTCATGTTGAATGACATTTCCTTGGATTTTTATACTATTATACTTTTTATTAGTATTGTAAAATAAATGAAAGTCTGCGAATATTTTTACTTATAGAGTGGAAACTTAATCACTCGAAGTTCGTTAATTTGTAATTCTCTGTAAGATGAATGTAGCCATTTCTTCAGGATGAACCCATAAATATGCTGTATGTCGAATTATTTAAACTTTGTAAACCGAACAAAAATTTTTTCTCTTTTAGGTACTAATAATATAGATTTATACTCCATATAACTCGAAGTTAAAAAACCGAACTCAAAATGTTGAAGTTAGTAATGTAATGATGTCACACTATGAATTCCAAAACTCGAAGCAATAAAATTTTAAATTTTGTCTTCTAATTCACTAAAATGTTTCATGCTTTTGTTCTATTGTGCTTTGTACACACATGTATTTCTATTTATTAAACTTTCTAAGTAATACATCTGTCAGCGTTATGTTGGTTTTGGCTCTTTATTTAAAAGAAGTTTATTATCAGTCAGTACTTATTTTGTTTGCTAACATGCATCGTTATAACATGAATACCTACTTAAATTTAAAATGTTCAACTCTACATGAAACATTTGACGTAATCTACGGGGTAAAAAAAGGCGTTTCAATTCAATATGAATTACCAGCAAGTATTATGTTGCCAACAATTAAGAATGAAGCCGAAACATTGCTAAGATATAAATCAAGCCGCAATTTATCTTGCAAAAGACAACTACAAGCTCAGTTTTCTGATTTAGAAGAATACTTGTTGGCATGTTTCAATCAGTATCGAGACTAAAACACATTTAAGTAGAACTATCTTACTTGAAAAAAACGAACTCATTAACTCGAAATTTTTAGAATCTCCTTTGAAATTGTAGTTATCAAGTTTCCTCTATATTCAAATGGCTATTTTAATGCAATGATCTATGCTCATATTTTAAATCTCATATTTTAAATAATTAAGTCCTGTTGATTTGGTAGAGATTGCTGTAATTTTTGAATATTATATAAAACTATCAAGTGCTTCGCATAAATGTCTTACAAAATTATAAACATGTATGTAATTGAAAAAAGATTTAAGGAATATATGGTTGCCGTTTTCTATTATATTTGTGTGTTATAATCACTATTGAGATTTTTTTTGTAATCCATGCCTTATGCAATTAAATCATATATAAATATATATGTATATCCATAATTCTCCTATTTTTATATGTGTACGAATTAATGTATTGGCCTATATTTTAATCATTTTACCTAAACTCTGCATTAAAATTATGGTGTTAGAACTCACTTTCAAACTGGTGTCGTTAAAAAGGTTGCATATTTATTTCTTTAATATTTGTCCTTTTTGAAATCTTCAATTTGTTAAGAAAGGAAACTGTATTTTAAAGTGTATTTGTTAAAAGTCAGCCTAGTGTAAGAAACTTTTGACTATGCATGATTGTTGATATGTATTGTAATAAAATATTCATATGATGTTAATATTACTTTATTTATTTCTCTGTTTTGTAATTTTAAAATTGTTAGACGCAAAAAAAAAAAATGTTTCAAAATGCATTTATTATTTTCTGAAGTAATTTTTCAGTAATTTATTTTTTTATATACTTTATTTTTTGTAGTATCAAGTTATAAAAATTCTGTGAATTCACTGTCACCCTTTCTGCATTATATCTTCTGTACTGTGAAAATTTTACTCTCTTTGACATTCTGAATTTTTTTAGGCCATATAAATAATTTTCTACTGGAACATGAGCAATAAAAAGTTTCTTAACAATATTGATTTTGTATTATGTTTCATCATGTTTCATTCAGCTTTGTCTTGAATTCAAACTTCTTATTTCAGTTGCATTTTTTTTTTTTAGTAACATACACAATTTATCCACGAACGGAACTGCAGTTCCTAAATCTCATCTAATATCTGATAATGAAATATAAAATTTCTTGCAATAATTTATTATCTTTAATTTAAAAAATTTATCGAAATGTATAGCGAGAAAATAAATTTTATTTACCAATTCTTGTTTCAAAAAGTTCATTTTTGTGATAAAAGACTTAGATAAATGCATAATAAAATGTATTTTTAATAGAATGTGTTATGCAAAGTTTTATAGGAAATAAACAATGTCAATTTGTAATAGTTAGGGTCATTCATAATTATCCGATTTTAAGACTTATTATCTGACTGATTGAGGTATGTATGCTATATAATTTGCATAAAAAATAATTCTCTGTGGAAAAAATTTGCATACATTTTATTTTTCTCATAAACAAATTCGCTTAAAGTTTTGATTCTCGGAATATATGAGAATCAAAAATATTTTTAAGTTATACTTAGCTGTATTTCGAAAACTGAGACAGGGGAAGGTTATAAGTGACTACCTTTGTATTAAAGTGAATATAATTCTCTTTTAACACCTTAAAAATAATGCAAACAGTTCTAGTAGAAGTCCTACGCTGTGATAAATATACTCAACGCTTTTACCAATTTCAGGAACATGTCTGAAACACAATGTCTCGCACTAGGCGGGTTAAGTGTATATTTTCTCAGTCTACTTTATTCTGCAAGCAAACTGAATATCAGTGATTTAATTTAGAGATTGAAACGGGGATGAATTTTCTTCGTGATTAGTTATTCAAGTCTAAAGTTGAGTCAACAATTATATCTTTTTACTCTTCGCAGAAGAAAGTTCCTTTGTCTGTTCTTTTAAAACTCATATTACAATACCATAATAGCCGAACAGAAATAAATGTATATAATTTAATTTTATATAAATCTGTTTTATATGTGTATATATAAATACACGCAAGAAAAATAATTTTTATAAAAAACAATTGTATTCAGAATTTAAAGTATTGCAAGACATTCTTTATGTTCATAGTGATCTGCTCTTTTGAGTGTGTGTATTATATATCTGAAGTGAGATTGTTGAACCGCAAAGATTTTTTTTTTTTTTTTTTTTTGCCTTCAAGATGTCTTATAATTGTATCAAGGAATCATTCAAATATGTAAACTTAATTATGGCTTAAAATTTTATCACACCAATTATATATATGTATGGAAAATAACTTCACTTTCCAAAACTACTCGATGTCCTTTTGTCTGATAAATATCTGGTAAAAAGCACGATTCCAATAGTGCTAATACAATTGGGAGCTCCTAAAAATCAGACCATATATAGAGAACAGATGAACTGACTATAAGTTGATAAGAATAAATGAACATATTGTGTTGCGCAGCGTACAGATGAACTAATTGCGAAGCGTGAAGAACAAATGAATAGATCATGAAGCCACAAGAACAAATGAGCAGTTTGACGAGGAAAGAATATGTTTCTGCTAGGAATTGTAGTACCGGTAAATTGCCAATTTTATCCTCTAATCATTATCGGTAATTCGGTAAATTTCCATGCTGTGTTAGAAAATTTTTCGAAAATTCTTAATTTTGTAAAAATAAGGATTTAAAATTAGATATTAATTTTAAGAACTACCTCTTCGATTGCTATCTGATACAATATTAGCGTTAAATAAAGATACGTATTTATGAACTCCTCTTCACCTTTTTTCTCGTTTCCGCACCCTTCCTCATTTCGATTTCTTGTTTATAAAAGTGATGTTCAGTACGAAAAAGCGTAGGAAGTAATAGAAAAAATTTAATTACAAATTTATTTTGTTTTACACCCATTCTTTATACGTTTTTTGTAACAAGCAAGATTTAAAGTACACATTGACATGCTCTTGGCAAAGAAAAAGTAAGCACGAAGCATACTTTTTTTACTTTTGACAATTTTTTTAGGACCACATCCTTTGCTCATTCCTGTTTTAGGTGATCTGATATTTTCTTGAATTTTACCTGCTGCTATTGCCAATTCTTTGTTGTTATTGGGGTATTTTTTTCATTCTGATATTTTCGTGGAATTTAGTCAACAGTTTTCCAAGTTCCTTTAGTTAATGAGTCTTTTGTGCTACTTGTTTTAATTGTAAGAATTTAAATGCATAAAACAGAGAAAAAATGCCCTTTTATTGCTGCCTGGTCGATTATATTGTAACATAAATTCTCAGGACATCTAAGTTTCCTTTTGCACGTATGTGCTGCACTTAATTTATCAGAAGTATTTATTCCTCCTCCCCCCCTAGTTTTATTATATACGAGGTATGGATATTAAATAACGAGAATGGCGCTGCTACATAAGAAGTACGCATGCGCCAAACGTGAGTGACGGACAGCTGTTAAGCGTGAAACCTTTTCTTTCAAATGCAGTGCCTCTTGGTTTCTGCAAGCAAATCCGTATAGCCGTAGCCATCGTTCTCATTAGAGTTTTTGTTTTGTTTTGTTTCGCCGGAAAAATGATGTGTGAGCAACGAATTGTTGCGAAATTTCACATGAAACTTGGGGGAAAAGGCTACTGAAACGTATAATTTATTGAAAGAAGTGCATGACAATGTTTATCACGTGCACGTGTTTTTGATTTTGTTTTTGGTTAAGTGTTTTCAAGATGTCTGCGAAGACGTTGGAAGATTATTCAAGGCCCGGTTGCCCTCCTAGAACAAAAGCGGATGATAATACCGAAAAAAAAAAAAAATTGAAATCTGGTTTGATCTGATGTCGGTTAGTATTCGTACGATTGTTCTGACTGTAGGAATCAACGAAAAATCCGTACAGCAAATTTTTCCACCAAGACAATGTGCAAGCTCATTCCACATTGTCAAGAAGTTTCTGGCGAAGTACAGCATTCCAGTGTCAGACCTTCCGTCTTATTCACCTGATCTCGAGCCATGTGACTTCTGTTTCCTGAGGTGAAATCTGCATTAAAAGAAGCAAGATTTGAGTCATTGAAGCTACGAAAGAAAAAGCGGTACGCTTCCTGAAAGAGCTGACAGAAGACTTCCAACACTGCTTCGAACATTGGAAGATTTTCATAGAGCGTTGTAGGGATAGAGGAGAGGTGTATATTGGAGGTGAAAAAATAAATATGTATGACATCAAAATAAAATGTTTTACAGCGTCAGTCGCGTTATTTAATAGCCATACCTCGTATTCATGCCTTCGGGGTTTCACCATCTTTGTGTAGGTAAGGGCATCATGACCCTAGTGATCTTTTTCTTTTCCTTGGAGCTTACTGTCTTTGGTAAACAAGGGTAACGCAATCCCGGGATACTTTAGCGATCCTTCTATATTTTCTACCCTTCTTCTTATCAATTATTTTTAATTTCTTTACTCTTTTTTTTTTTTTTTTCAAATATCTAGATCACAGTTACGCCTTGTTTTGCACAGTATGACCACATATGGCTCTAGAGCCGTTAAACTTCATTATTCCCATTCGTTATATATATAATATAAAATTATATCTGTATTCTTTTTTTTTTTTTTTTTTTTTTTTTTTTTTTGGCATGTATGAAATAAGTCGTATCCCTTTGAAAACATTAAAAATATTCTACCACGTGATATCTATCGAGCATTATTTCAAATATTCAAAAAATACTAAAAGCTTTTTTTTATACTGCTGTGTATTCCTCTACATATTGGTGATATATAGATCAATTAGATCCAGTAAGGTAAAATGCCATTATCTTTTTCAATTTTACTAAAAATAAACAATTCTGAAAAAAAAAAAAAGAAAAACTCATTTCTTTGAGGAATACTTAAAAATAAGATGTTATAATTAAAATACATGGGAACTATTATGAAATAAAGTATAGAAATAGGTTGGTTAAACTTTCAGGATAAGAAGGCCAGGGCAATGATAATGATATATGAAAGAACAACAAATTGTTTTTATTCAGATAGTATGTAAGATCTTTTGGATACTGATTTAAATAAGAGGGACGATGAGGATTGAGAAGTGTTCAAAACACTTAACAGTATCTTGTCACAAGTCGAGCTAAATGTAACAGTCGGTAATTAGACAGTTGAATACTCAGGAGCATCAAAATACTCGTTTGAAATATACTTTTGTAGGGGGGGGGGAAATGGATGATCTATGGATATCTAACCTTTAAAAGAGTTTTTTTTTTTAACTGACTTCATTGTTAGTATCTGAAAAGGAAAGATTGTTAGACCTCGCATCAGATGCCATACTGAAGAGTCCTTTCATTGAGGAATAGTGAACTTAGTCAGTTAGGAGATTCGTCGCGGTGACCGAATAAAGTGAACTTTCTGAAAAACGCCATAATGTTTTGTTGCCGTTTGCTAACATGAAGCTCGTTGATCAGGCGGTCTCTGCGCATTTTTATACGCACACATATACGTGTATATATATATATATATATATATATATATATATATATATATAATGTGTGTATGTATACATATGCATTGGTGTGCAAAACTTAAGCAACGATGTAAATTTTAAGCAGATAGCCATGGAATTGCAGAAAAAAAGTTTTTGCGATCAGTACAACGAACAAGCAATTCAGTAGAAAGGTGATGCATAGGCAAATGTCAGGAACAAAACGTCATAGATGACGTAAGTGTACGCAAAACGCGTGGGTTCGGTGCGTGCTGCTCAAGACTACAATAAAAGGAAGAACGGAGGCTCAATTAAAGACATTCGCTGCAAATGAGTTCTTTCGTGAAATATGGCTTAAAGAAATCACCTGGAAGATTTAACGCGTAGAAAAATGATCGGGAAGCTGGATGAGGGGCGGAGTTTGACCAGCGTAGCTGATGAGTTCGGAATCAACTAAAGTGTCGTTTCGTGCGCTTGGAAAGCCTTCCAAACTATAAGTACAGCTGTTACAAAGATTGGTGGTGGCCGCTCTAGGAAAACAACTGCAGTGGATGACCGATAAAACGTCCTGCAGGCGAAAAGAGCCTGATACCAGTCAGCAAGCGCCATTGCTCAGCAAATGTGTACAGCACCAGAGCGACATGTGTTGCGGTTTACTGTGGCAGACGCCTTCACAAAGGTGACCTATACAACCGCCGTCCTGAACGCCGCATCCCTTTGAGAGTTGGCCATCGGCGACATCATTTAAAGTGGTGTAAGGAGCACAAAAACTGGACATCTCATCAATGGAGTCATGTCCTCTTTACGGATGAGAGTCGTTTCAGTGACACAAGCGGTTCTCAACATCAGTTGATTTGGAGAGAGGTCGGGACACTGTTTCACACATCCCAGTAACATCACGAAAGAGACCGTTACGGTGGTCCTGGAGTTGTCGTCTAGGGAGGTATTAGACTGAACGGGTGGACTGAGCTCCACGTTTTTGACAGAGGTTCTGTAACCGGAGATTGCTATTTTAAGGAGATGATCCTTTCCCATGTGTGTCTATTCCAAGGGGCTATCGGACCAGACTTCGTTTTTATGGACATCTCATCAATGGTACGGCCATACCGGACTGCTGATATTTAGCAGCAACTGGAAAGTGAAGATATCACTCGAATGGATTGGCTAGCGTTCTCCCCAGATTTATATCCCATAGAACATGTGTGGGATGCTTTGTGGAGATGCGTTGCGGTACGATTACATCCTCCGGGGAACACCCAACAACTGAAACAGATGCTGATTCAGGAATCTGGGGCTTAGTATGGAGAGACAGTGCGAAGCTTTAAATACTGACTTCTGGTCATTTAAATACCCACATCCGGTTTTTTGAGCTTTACTAATTCTTTAATACCTTGGCTTTTAAGTGAATTAGAAACAAAATAAGAACAATTTTATAAAGCTAAATAAATTCTTTATTAAAAAAAAAAAAAAAAAACTGAAAATGTGATTTTTTGCGAAAATTGACCTTTTCAACGTATTCGTGTACCCTACTTAAAAAAATTATAAGAAAAAATAGACCACTTAATTTCACTCAACATACATTTTTTTTTATAAGTTTTCGGAATCTGTAATGAGCGAAATAGATTGGGGACGGGATGCTTAGAGGATTTAGGGTAAGAGATACGTGCAAAAGAACCGAGCCTGCTGGGAGGTATGTGGAATGAATGTGGCCGCAGTAGCCGAATGGTCATGGTTATGGACTTGCATCCGGCGGTTTTCGTACAATCGTTGGTTTGAGCCTTGATGCCACTGCAGACCCACCCTATAGTCGGGGCTAATGCATATTGAATCTGTCGAGGCTCAAAATCTTCCTGTTGGAGTGGTGTGGAAGTTAGGAAAGGGAAGTTCCAGCTGAGGTGTCGTCCTAGTCACTTGATCGAGGCTCAAAATTACGAGATCCGCAGCCAGTAGCCCTCGCACTGCTTCTAGTGAGACGTTAATAAAAATCAGTCAATCAATCACGAGGAATAAATAAGGTGGGTATAGCGGATTTATTCATAAACAAGTTAAAACAATCCATGAGGAGTGATAATTTTTAAAGTTGATCTTTAAAAACCTTACATATCAAGCAACAATACGTAACTGAACGAAGTATAACAT
>BMAW01067234.1:229548-277189 GCA_019974015.1 Nephila pilipes | reverse complement strand
ATCCCATGGTACAAACTTTGTTCCCCGATGGTGATGGTGTCTTCCAAGACGACAAAGCCCCTGTTCACACAGCTCACATTGTCCAGGACAGGTTTTCTGAGCACGAGGAGGATTTGTCCCATCTCCCCTGGCCACCACAGTCACCAGACCTGAATATTATCGAACCTTTGTGGTCTACATTGGAACGGAAAGTGCGTTCTCGTTATCCACCGCCAACATCGTTATCTGAACTTGCCACCGTTTTGCAGGAAGAATGGTATAATATTCCCTTGGCACACATACAGGAACTGTATTTATCCATTCCGAGAAGACTGCAAGCTGTTTTGGATGCCAACGGGTTTCCTACACCATATTAAGCAAAGAAACATGTTTTTTAAAAGGTGTTTCCATATTTTTGTCCAACCCCTGTATATATATATATGGAGAGAGAGAAGTGAACTACAATTGTGAAATTTTGCAAAGTAGTTGAATGATGTCCGATATGAAAATGATCCAAGTTGGGGGTCAATGCACATAATCACACTCCTTGCAGTGGCTCTGCAATCAAGAAATGAGTCCTATACGAACCAGTGTATGGTGGAAGATTCATAAACGTAGTGATCCCATTCCGATTCTAGGAGGACTTCCGTAAACGGAGAATGCTAGGTAGACGTGTGAGAAGCCATTCCGTTCTGTAAAACGAGTTTGAGAGAAGCCTGATCATCCGCATGAAAATTGCAGGCTGGTCGACGCTGCATGTTTCTCGCCAAGTAGAATGTTCGGAGTGTGCCATCAGAACATGTTGAAAACAGTGGACACGAAATGGTGCTCCCAAGCGGAGAATTTGGTTTGGAATGACCAGGAAGACGACGAAGCGAGGTAATCGAAAGAATCACGCGGCAAGCGCTCGTGGATCCCAGTGACTCGTTTCACGATACAATCAGACGTAGAGCTGCCAATTGTTCCTCAACTACTTCCAAACTTTGAGGAAGCAAATCTACAATCCAAGCGCCTTTTTCGTGTTCTGCCTTCAACACCGAAACATCGGCGACTCCGTCTACAGCGGTACTATGTCAAAACGATGGGGAAGACCACAGATTAGCAAAATATGGTGTTTAGAGATGAATCCCGGTTCAGTTTGGGGGCAGATAATAACCGCGTACAGGTGAGGTGGTGCCCTGGTGAATTGTACAATTTCAGTCACGCTACTTACTCCCTCACAGCCGGTGTAATAGTCGGGGGCCCCATAATCTATGATAGTTGGTCCACTCTAATTACGGTACGTGGAACCTTAACGTCCAGCGTTATGCTGATATTCTTTGATCGAACGTGACCTTTCCTAAATGATCTTCCAGAAGCAATTTTTCAGCATGATAATGCTCATTCGCCAATACTTTCTACGTCTTTTCCATTGCCATCCGCTTGCCGGACTTGCATGTTCCCTCAGAGCAAGGGACTGATGAAGCGCCAGATGTCGCCGTGTCATTCTGTAAATGATTTAGAAGTGGCCTTCAGGATTTGTGGGTCCATCTGACTCAGGACAACATCCGACATTTAAACAACTCAATGCCGGACCATGTTATGGTAGGTGTTGCAGCAGGAGGCGGTCCGACGTGCTATTGAAATTGCACTGTATTTGTCAAATAGTGTATCTATCATCTGTATCATTAAGTGAATTAAATTTTATTTCAATCTGAAGCCCCCTTTTGGGCGAAATTTAAAAATTGACTTTAAAGATTAATGACTAAGTAAAACTGCAACTATCAAATTCATGGTTGGAATGATAAAACTTTTTTTTCTATGTAAGGCTATTTATTCATTTCGATGAGAGAGAGAGAGAGAGAGAGAGGCAATAAGTATTAATTATTAAAGTCGGTAAGGCAAGAGACGCAACTCCGCTGTCTCAGTTACATCAGAAGAGCGCAGAAGGGCGAGAAGAGAGAATTATTACCGTGCGGTCTATGTTATATAAAAATAGAGATATTTAGAGATTTCCCCATATCATTTGGTATAAGATGAAGGGATAATGAGGGATATTGATGACGTCTATCATTCTAGCAGAGATTATTCCCGACAGATTTAAGACTATGTAAAAGTTGATTCAACAGATTTTATGAGCGTGTGATCTAATAAATGAAAGGATAATTTGGAACTGAATCAGAAAATGAAAATGAACTCTCTACTTTTGAGTTAGAGAATGGGAAAAATTAGTATACTGATTTATTTTTTCAATAAAATTATTACAAATTTAAGATGAATATATATATATATATATATATATATATATATATATATATATATATATATAAGTATATATATATATATATATATATTATAAAATACTTACTCACCGCTGAATGTTTTGATTGTAAGCGTTCGTCTTTACTACGAGGTGACTGATGAGTTTGTTTTTGATTGACCCTTTGTCTTTGATTTGTGAATGAATTATCGCTGCTGATTTGCCTTCTGCGTTGTTCTAGATTAGATACAGGATTTGTATATTCAGGTTCTGGCTCGTCATTGTCAGAAGGGTATTCCGATCGACGCTCGAAATTTCTTCTCGATACTCTAGAGGATCCTCTCTGTCTTGATTGCCGTCTAGGATTAAATGACGACTCGGGTGCAATGGAAATAGGAGGTTGAAAACTATTTTGCTGAGTCATGTGTGTTTCACTTGATACCTGCGATGAAACCTGCTGATTTGCAGCTGTATTTTCTGGAGATGATTGTGGTCTCGATGGATTTCTTATAACATTCAACAAAGAGTCTTCAGGAATATGAACTCCTCTTGGAGCCTCACCTAAGCCTATATTCTGAAATTCAGACGGTGAATACACTTTTGGAGACTGGTTTGATTCCCAATAGCTTTGGATCATATTTTGTCTTCCGGTATTTCTAGATACACTTCTTGGTTGGCTCAGCTGTCTTACCTGTTTAAGTTAAAGTAAAGTTTAATTTCTATTATTAGGAAATAAATATCTAAGTCTCTTTTAGTACAATGCTTTTTAAATTTAACATTCCAAGAACAATTCATATGCACAAATTTCAAAAAAGTCAAAACCAAAGTTTTGTGAAACTGTCTAGTAATATATATATATATATATATATATATATATATATATATAATACTATGAACATTGAGACAATTAATGAAACTAAATTGGGAATAAGAGCTTGCCATTATATGTTTTTAAATTTAAATACCATCAGTCAAATTTGACATTTAATTGAAAGGTATGAAGGAGAATTGTGTAATGTTGATAAGAATCGTATAATCAGCATAGTTAAATAATGCATATTAAATAAGTATAGTTAAGAAATTTACTAAAATATTATGGCATTTTTAAGATAATCGAAACTTTGGAATGTTTTCCTGTGTTTCTGGACATAGAAAAATAATCATTTCAAGGGCATTCTATTATAAAAATTGCCAGCGAAAACATTTTAATAAACTAATGTAGACTTTTAATTATTTTGTGTCAAACTTTAGATTTTACCCCAAACCTGAATAGAAAGTTTTTCTGAAATTGTGCGTAATGGAGAAAATCCAAGGTTATTTCCGTGTTTCGCTTCCAAATGTACAATTAAAACATTCTATGTCATTATTCGAGATAGAAAGATAAGAGTAATTCACATTTTCCGGTTGTGAGTATTTTGTCTTGACGTCACACTCATATATTTTTATGGTTCTAAAATCTAATCTAAAAGATTATAAAGCACGATATAAATTTGTTAATTTACCTGAGGAGAAGACAGCTCATCCCGTGGCATAACAGCAGGAATTGTCATCAAAGCATCAATATCAACCTCCGGTTCTGAGAGAGCACCAGACCGCATTCGTTGTCTCTGATTACGTTGCCTATTTGTTCGTACTGGTCTTCGATTGTGAATATTTTCATTGTCACCGTATTGTGAAGATGTACTTACTGGAGAACTAGAGACATACCTTACATTTGGTTGAGCAACTGATATCGTTAAATCTTGTGGACTATTTTTTTCATTTAATGAAGGCTGTCCAAAGAATTTATACTCTGGTTCACTATTTTGAAAATTTCTGCTCTGATAATTACTGCTGTATTGTGGATAGCTTTGAGGTACCTGATATTGACTAGATGGTTGTCCTCTATTAGGATTTTTTAATATGTTTAGCAGAGAATCTTGAGGCACATAAACCCCATTCGGAGCTTCTCCTAATTTGATATTTTCGAAAACAGATGGAGAATATACTACTGGAGGCTGAGGTGGTTGTACGTATTCCCCTTCTCTCAAAATTCTTCGGTACTTCCTTCTTCTAGGTCTCTGAGCGTTTCTCGTATCTTGTGGCTCTTGATCGTGTTCAGATGATATCGAGGAAATCGATCTTCTAGCACTTTGCTGTGTTCCAAATCTTTGAGATTCCTCTTGGGAATTTTTCAATTTTTTATTTCCTGGTTCATTTTCTTTGTTTATTGTTCTAACTGAGTCGTAATGGGTAGGTGACTCGTTTACATTTGTTTGATGTCCATTTGGGTCTTCTTCATAATTGTATACAAATTGGCATCTTCCAAGCCAAACGATAGAAAAAACTAAAAGATATTTGGAATTAATAAATGAAATTAAAGTTAAATTATAAATAATGTGTGTAACAGAGGAAAAAAGACAGAGAAATATGAAACGAAAAACAAAATATTACGAAAATTTGCCTTGTTAAAGTAATTTATTTTAAAACGTTAATGATTATATTGATGAATATTTCGTTTCAAAAATAAATGAATCTGATCATATTGGGCACATATTTCAACCGATGCATTTGTATTTTTGTTACATATTATTATGTTTCAATCCAGGAATCATCAAAACAAACTAATAAATTTATATTTCAATTGATATAAAACTACAAATTGATTGCGAGTTATTTCATAGTTTGATAATTTTTGAATGCCATTGCCCCTTTACATCTCCTGTTAAAAAAATTTGAGAATTTACGCCAATATAATATTGAAATATAACTTTTTTTCTCATAAACAACCTATGTATTGTTGTTGTTTTTAATTTTCTCAAAATTGTTAGAGTTTATGTAGTTTTCACTCGAATTTTAGAAAAGTATACGCATTTGTATTATGAAGCTTTTAACTGACTTGAAGCTTTAATTTTCGTTATAAAAAACATGAAATTTAAAATGCTTCCCCTTAAAGATTAATTTATGACATAATTTCTCTCTTATGAAGAAAATTAATTGTATAATAATTCACAAATTAAAAGTAATAAAATATTTTATACTTAATGATATTTTAATAATCAAGATGACTAAAGTGTTTTTTCAGCCCATCTCAATTTAAATACAACTCTACATATTTGTGTAGCTAGAGACTAATAATTTTCACGGAAGTAGTATATAATAGATATCACATTATCGTATTTAAAGTCAATGATTCTGATAATTCGTAGCTAACCATATTTAGAAGAATCAATGTTTACATTTGTCTGAATTAAACAATAAATTTATTAAATTTATTTTCTTGAAATTCAAAATGCGACATTATTACTTTTATAATACTATAACTATTTCTCAATAAAGTAACTATTTCAGATTTTTATTCTTAACATTAATTGGACAGTCTCTTAAAAAAGATTTTTAGTGTTAATTTATGCTGAAATTTTAACTCAATTTGAAGAAAATTACTCAAGATATTGTTGGGCTAGAGGTCTTCTAGTTGTAAATAGAAATTATTACAATTATTACAGCATCGGTAGTGATCATACAGATTCTAATTCTCTTCCCCTCCATTCCCTCAGTTTAGGGTTAAGGACAGGATACTGTCAAGAATCAATCCTACTCTTAATTCTATCTTGATATTCGTTACACAGCTCCAGTTAAAGAATGCATTTCCCAACAGCTAAAGTAAAAATGAAGCCCCATGGCTTCCTCAATGGGAGTGTACTAAAAGGCCAATCAGAGATCCATTTCTATGCCTAGGCTATAGAGCAAAGAATTTCTTTTACACATCGAACCGAAATAGTGCGGCATTTCAATTGATTGACGTGACAATACTAGCCTCTGAAATAGCAACCTACATTAAAAAGATTAAAATTAAAAAAGCACCAGGAAGTGAAGGAATAACAAACTAAATGATTAAAAAACCCAACCCCTCTGTATTTTCCAACTAAGAAGTATCATCCAGAATATATTCGAACTCAGTCACTTCCCGGATGCCTGGAAAACCGCAGCAATTTTCTCGATACTGAAGCCAGGTAAAGATCCAACTCGGCTAGAAAATTACAGACCAATATCCTTACTGACAATTCTTGGCAAAATTGCTGAGAAACTCATAATAAATAGATTGAATCGATATCCTGATTCACGAGCAGCATGGTTTCGTGCCAAACTTCTCCACATCCCATCAAATCCTCCGAGTGATGGAATACATTAAAACTGGCTTCGTCTATACACAAAATACCTTGATAAGTAAATATAGAAATTTTTCGGTAGCGCCTAACATGACTTACTCAAATCCCAGATTAAATGAAGCAGGCGTACCGCAAGGCAGAATAATTTTTCCGACTTTATTTAATTTGTACGTGAACGACATCCTCTCACACCTCAACACGATTCTATTCATCTATGCAAACGACACTATGATACAATCAAGAAATGATAACCCAAAAGCTATCTATCACGCACTAAACAGACACCTCACGGAACTAGAAGACTGGTATTCTACTTAGAAAATTGTCCTGAATGTTTCAAAGACAGAGGCTGTCCTACATTAAGTCTACATTAAGTAGACGTAATAAGCTGCTTATCTATACTCGGATAATTAGACCTATCCAGATTCATGCTTGTCCAGTCTGGTCACTCTGTGCAGACACTACACTAGACCTATTAGAAAAATCCCAAACACTTAACAGCAGTAAAATTAAATTGGAAAATAAGAAATACTGATATCATAAAAATTATAAACTACCCCTCCCTCAAAACATTCATCAAACGACTTTCCACACAATTCTTTAACAAAATATATACATCCACAAACAGTATAATCCAAACCATAGAAAAAATACACTCCACTCAGAATTAATCCACTACTACATAGACCACGAGAAATTTTAATAGATTAATTATTTCTATTTAAATTCCCTTTTTTCCGTAAACATTCACACTCAAAAATCACACAATACCTACTACATCGCTCACTCTCGATAGAAAGTTATGACCAATCAGAAAACACCATCTAGCAGAACCGAGAGGAATCCTCTCCAGATCAAACAACCACCACACTGGACAAACAAGCAGAATTTTTTTCTCCTCTGCAAACCTGCTGCCTCCACAGATAATTTATTTGTAAGTTATCCATTAAATTTGTTTTATTAAATCCTTTTTCTAACACTTAATTATTTTAATTTTACAACGAAAAACATCCATTTTCTATTGCCATTTCCCATATCATAGCAATAAAATTCCTCTATTTACATACACGTTTACTTAAAAGTTTTTTCATAACCTAGTACTTTATATTCCTTTAAGTCTAAATTTCATTTAAATTTAGTCACTTTTAAGTAATCTCCTTTCATTTATTCAGCTATTGCTCACTAACTTCACTAATATTTATTATCACTATAAATATTTAAATTTATTCTTGGGCAAGTGTATAACCAAAGTTCAGTTTCACAATAGAATTTAAGTTTCAACCAGACCGGGGATAAAAGCCTGAAAGGGTTAAGAAACCAGAGAAAACATATTTCCTCATCACTAACTACCCACTCAGAAATCTCTCTCAATTTAATTTTTTTGAATATATTTCATATTTATTTAAATATCATGCGTTTCTAATGATTTTTTCCTCATTTATAATAAATAAATCCTCATTTTCTTAATTGTTTTGGTGATAAAATCAGTGTCATGCTAACCCCCGCATTAGATCGGACAGGAGATCCCAATGGGTTTAAGTACGCCATCAACATCTTCATTTCTTATAGAATCTATCACAAAAATCCATGAACAGAGAAAAAGAGCATGAAATATACAACAATTTAGATTTGTTAAAGTCTGATTGTATTAATGTGCAAACGAATTCATGTAGGAGTACAACGTGTCCGCTTTTTCAAATAAAATTAATGTCTCATCGTTTCTCCAGGACGCATTTTGCATTTTTCTAAGGACCGAAACAATTTTCTGAATCCTCAGTGAACAGATCTCTTAAAAATTTTGAAAATATTAAAATTGTGAAGCTAAAATATTTGTGTGAAATAATTTTATAATTATAAGTAGTTACCTATCGCGAGAGTAATACAGAAAATCTTATTAATTATTCAACTTCTTTTTATAAAGAGATTATTTCGCCACACTTTTGATAGTTTACAAAACAAATAAAAATGATGTATCATATGCATATAAGTCAAGCGTTTCATTCAATGTTTTGTGAAATTAAGGGTTGATTAATTATATCAATTATTTTTCATTTTCTCTAAAGAACAAAATCAGGTATTGTGGAAGAGAGTATTTGTATTAATTTTTTTTTTCAAATGGAGAGAGTAAAATAATTATATTGATATTTTTAAAGCATAATATGATAAGAAATTAAAAATCTAAATTATTAATATTAGCTTTTTTTTGAGTAAAAATTTAGCTGTTATGGTTGTTTATAAATAAACTAACTTACCAATGAGCAAAGATTGTAGCAGCAGCATTATCTTAAGCTCCTGAAAAGGAAAGAAAAGAAAAACACATGAATGACTTATTGCAATTTTTCGAAAATTTGGTCAGCTCTTTTTTGTATAAATTTATTTTGTGAAATATATTGAAACTTATTTTGAAATTATTTTAAACAATCAAAATAGCGTAAAGTAATTATTTAGAGTAAATTTTTTTTTAAAAAAACTATTTTGTAAACTGTAAAACGTATTAGAATTCAAATAGTTATAAATTCATGAATTTGGAGTTTTTTTTTTTTTTTTTTTTTTGTTTTGCGTAGAGAGAATAAATATCATGTGTCGTGTAACTCTATAATTTAATTTGAGAGTCCGTATGTTCTTTAAATAATTTATAATAACAATAATAACAGTTAGTAGCAATTAATAATCAAATACGTTAAACTTAAGTAGATATATCAAGAGACATTAACAATGAATATCCGAGAATATGAATATATATAAAATGCTTTATACCAAGAGCAAGAAAATTAATACCGAGTTTAAAAATATCAACAGAATATTGTCGGGAACAGCTAAGTTCTGTATTACAGTTCATGATATAGTATATTAAAAATAGACATTAATTTAAACTCTCGTGCTAAGTAAAATCTCGAGACATCACTGTGAGCCAACATTCGTGACTTACGACACACATGGGCCAAAATATGTTTTAACAATACCTTACAATTTTTTAAAGAAATGACTGTTGTGTTAAAAATAATTGCTCCAAAAACGACATTTTTAAGAAATATGGTCAAATCTGTATCCGTAAGATTGATAATTCGAAAAAAAAAAAAAAAAAAAAACGCAAAATAGTAAGTATTAAAAAATATGGAACAGAAAAAAATTCGTTATTTACATAAATGAATATCTGAAAAAACATTTAGATTTAATATGAAGAAGGATTTTAAATTATTAAAATTAATTTTTCGTTTAAATTGTACAGACTGGGCAAACTTTTTTGTCTGTTGCTAAGATTTTTAATGCTATTGTCTGTTTAGATTTCTTTTATTTTACTGAGAGTTAATATATAGCGAATTACACTTAATTTTAGAAATAATGGTTTTAACATTTGAATACAAATTGATTTATAATATTTCTGCTGTAATTAATTTTAAAAAAGAAAGGCAAATATCACAGAAAGGGGATATACATATAATGACGTGAACATTTAACGCATTCCTGAGAAGTTTTGAAATCGTATTACTGACCGACAATATATATATATATATATATATATATATATAACATATAAGGAGGGGCCAACTTTACTGCCATTAGAAGTCGCATTTCAGAAGGAAATATTTTGAAAGAGTCGTTTAATCAGTGTTTGTCAGATGGAAATTGTAAAATTCCCCAAGATTACATCTATTTTCCCTCCATAATGACATTATTTTATGACGTATCTCTTAATTTGAAATTTCTATAAACGCGAAATGAAACTACGAGTAATAACATAGTAAAGTAATTTTTATTGTTTTAATAACTGATTTTTTTTTCATCATTTTTTCGACACATGGTTTTATATTTTAACTTGCAAGTACTCAATAAAAGAAATATTTTGGGTTGATTTCTGAATTTTTTTTACTTTATTTTCTGCAGAAAACTTATTTTATGTAGTTTATTTATGGAGTCACGAAATTAAGATTTATATATATATATATATAAATCTTAATTTCGTGACTCCATAAATATATATATGTATATACAATGTTATATATGCAATGATATATACATATATGCAATGATTCTTATACGATTACTGTCGTTAATAATTAATGGAACTTATGGAATCCCTATCTCAAATGGATGACCAAACTTCTTAAAAGGCAGGAAAAAAAATTACAAAATTTCGAAGTGTGGAAGTAGCAAGAAACGAGTAATTCGCGAATGCATTTTTATTTTTAAATATATAATTTAAAATTAAAAATTTTATAGTTGCTATAAACAACAATTTACCATGCATATTAGTCATAATAACTTAATATAACAAGCTACATGCATTTTTCTAACTTTGAATTACAGTCAAAATTTCCTAGAACGCTAAAATTTTCTAGAAATGTTTATGAATTGCTTATTTAAAGCTAAAAGGAGCACTCGAGTCTCGGTTAAGTCAATTTTGCAACATGTGGTAATGATCTCTCTTTATTTATATAAACCACCATTATACTTACATTTCATAATCATAAATACATTATTCACTTAATTTCTGTCTAAGCAACTTACGAGAACTATGAATAAGCGCATGAAATGGTTTTAACATCGATTAAGCCTTTTTTTTATTGCTATTTCTTAGCCGAGACGTGTTTTCTTCTATAATAAACGTGCTTATATTAAAGTTTTATAAAGTCAGAATCCTATTTTTCGAAAGCAAAGAGAAACAATTTGCTTATTATTAAACCGGTAATATATTTAACTGTATGAGTTTGACATTTATATTCTTTACTAGTAATTTTGCATTTTCTTAGTGTAAGCGTAGCAATCACTGTATTTGTTAATGAAGTTGTTAAATGCGCTCGTTACCATTGGATTTTTGTAACACATTCATATGTACATAATTCCGGCATATGTCATTATTCATATGCATAATTATTTTTTAACCTCAAAGATGGCACAAACTGTATAAAATTATAAATTTTAATTGAACACTATATTTTGCTTTTAAAGTTGCATATAATTTACATGCTATTGTTTATGTTTACTCATACAGAGAGTACGGAAAATAAATTTGTAATGATGCAGTTTATGATTATTTTCTCGTGAAAGGAATTCATAACTATATAACAGATCATAGGAGAAAGAGGGATAAGAGTAAATACTAAATTTACATGAGTAAAATCGGGTAGTATTCTAAGAAGAGAAAAACACTGAACCACTTTCAAAGTTATAGTCCCGGAGTAACCAATTCAGCAAAAGTAAATATGATAAAAGGAAATGGAGAAGTGATCTCGAATTCGAAGAAAATATTCACTAATTGGGTATTTTAGGCCTGGTAATAAACATAAATCATTAGGCCTGGTAATAACCTAAATCAGCCAGTGCCTTTCTCGCTTTCGTTTCATAAAGAGCTACTGCTAGTTCTTTTACAAAAATCCGAAAAGAAAATGCAACTGTTCTAGCAGGAGATTTAAAAAAACGAAATTATGGCATGAGAGTTATATACAATTTTTAAAAATCATTCTGAACACGTGATAGACGGAAAACCGTTATTTTTCCTACAAGATTCTGTTACCAATTTAAAGAAAAATATATATATTTTTATAGAAAGTGAAGTTTTCAAAATTATGTCTACAAAACACTCTCATTATGTTTCTGAAAATATATCATACCTTTAGTTATATACTAGAGCAATACATTTATTGAATTAAAAATATTCTTTTTAGATTTAGCCTTAAATAAAAAGTTCTCAAGCTTTCTCAGTAGAAAAATTTCCATACATAGGAATAGGTATCACTCTACGTGTAATTTTGATTTTTAAGAAACACGAAGCAATAATAGTTATTTAAAAATATTGAAAAAGAAAGGAACTGAAAATAAGCGCGAAAATTAAAAATTCATATACAATTTATTTCTAACACTTAAAAAAAAAGATTGAACAATTCGTATGAATTACATAACCAGCTCATTCTTTTGAAAAATTAATGGTACAAACACTTATGATATGTTTATGCTATGTTATATCTATGTTAAGAGAGAGAGAGTTTAAAACGTTTATATATGAAACCTTGAATGTTTAGCTAGAGTTCTATGTCCTATAATTTCAATTTATAAGAGTTCAGATGCTTCATACTGAAATAATCATATTTTTTTTTGTTTGTTTTACTCTCCAAACCAAACAATTTTATTATTTCAGATTTTTTTGAGTCTTAAGTTAAAATAAAATTTCTTTTAAATCTACATTTTCAAAACTACAATTATTGCTTGAAAAATGGCTAGATATGATTGCTGATATATTAAAGAATTATGACAGAGCTATATATAAGTTTCGACTTTGTTTAAATTTCTTGTGAACTAAAGTCTTAAAACATGACAAAGGTTTCTGTCTGTTTTAAATGTTAAATATTAAAATGAACTTTATTTCATCTATTAATTTTTAATATCTTTGGATGCATTTTGCTCACATGCATAATTTTTCATTCACTAAAAGAAATAACTACTTGCTCGATTCAAATATGTATCTCAATCAGAAAATTATACATTTGAAACACACAAATACCATTTGTACATATTTTTAAACACATAAATCTCTAAGCTATTATAGTACATCTTATAAGTAGAAATATTGGATACAATTGTTAAATACTGGTTACTCGTATTATATATAATATTTTTTCAGTTATACATCATTTTGACACTTTACTGTGATTCAAAAAGTAAAAAAATATATGTTCACAGTATTGATACATTAACATATTCTTAAAAAATATAACGAAGAAAATGTATATTTTAATTATATCGATTTTATATGAAATTGAAAGAAACACAATGAAAGAAGTAAAATAGATATAAAAAAAAAACGAAAAATGTCATAGGACAATAATCTTTTGGCTTTTAATTACTTTTGTAATTACTATTTCTTGTAAAAAAATTTAATTAAAATTGTTAGACAATGCGATGTAAAATGTGAAATTGCGGAGTTCTACTACAGTAGAGTTATTGACTATAAAAACACCTTAAATTAATACTTTTATAAAATATTTTCTCCAAGTTTATTCTATGAAATAAAATTCTAAGATTAACAAAATTTCGGTACAAATATTGATACGCATAGAGAACAAAAGTGATACCTTGTACGAAACAAAATACGTGAAACATCAGATTATCTGCATGCGAAGTGCATAGAGGAACTTTAACGTATTTATCCACTGTCTTGCTTTTGGTCTTGATATGAAAGAAAAGAACTTTGAAAAAAAGTCGATGTTGCCTTTATATGAGTTGAAATTGAAATTGGGTGGGGAATTCGTCTAGGCCGCTGAAATATATGACCTTATGATCAAGGTCTCTTCAAGGAATTCAGGTCAGTTGAAGTAACAACAAATCGTTTGAAAAACAAGGAAGCCCTACAGGTTTTCATCCCAATGATTAAAATATTGTTCACTTTCAATTATTTCCTTTCTGCTGAAACTGTTGAAGGTAAGATAAAGAATATGTTTTCTAGATCACCAATTGGAGTGAAATACAGTTAAATGAATGTTTAATTGGTTTTTCTAAGGTAAATAAACGCAGGAGAAAATCTCGGCTTTAAAAAAATTTATTTGGTATAAGTTACATCTTCATTATCCTAAACCTGCTCTGACATTGCTATAAATCTCCAATACTGTTCAAAAGATGGAAAGATCAGAATGAAGCAATTTCTGTTTAATTTTGTTTCGACTTTTGAATAATTCTATTGTTTAAAATTTGAATTTTAATTATTAACAGGAATCAAAATTGAAAATATTTGATATATATATATATATAATTAGCAAATTTGTAACGTAAACTACATTGCTTTTCCTCCTTCAGCAAACACTTTTGGACTTTAATATGACATTGTTTGAATTGAAAATTTCCCCAATGAGTGAAAGTGACTTATATAGATAAAAATAGAATTTTTGAAATGTTATGAATAGAATTTTGAAGAATTGTATTTATAAGTAACGAAAAATTTAATGTGAAGCTGGTTAGTGGTAGAGAAAGTGAAGTAAAAGCAATAAATATAAATGAATATGTAAAAAGTTATCAGATCGCAAACAGGAAATAGTTTCACATAGATATGTGAATCAGACCCTCGTTTCTAAGTCAACTAAGGACTCAGACTTGAGTGATCAGCTACAGCTAAATACAGAATTACATTATTAATTTTTAGATTAGGATTTGATGCGTATGTGTAATCATCCGCAGTCATAGTACGTTAGGAATTGACTTTTGAATCATCAAAGATCCCAATAAAAACAATTTTATTCCATTCATTGCCTAACTGTATTATTTTGTGACTGTGTTCATTATTGACAATTTAAATGATTAGCTATGGAATAAGTTTGAAAAGTCATTTGAAGTTTGAAAAACAAATCAGATTTTTGATCCTCTGACTTCTATTTTGCAGGTTTATTATTTTCACATGTCTTAATTTTTTTGTTCTTTATTCAAGGAGGACGAGCTTATAACTGATGAAATTGTATTATTCTCGAGTTCAAATCTCTCGCATTTATAAGCTTTTATAAACTTGAGTTTACTTTGCGTTTAGAAATGAAGTATCCTGTAACAATTATTACTTCATGCTTTTCAATTTCGAAGAAAGGACAATAACTGCTATTTATAATTTTGAAAAAAAAGGCTCATTGATATATCACTGCAATGAATTCTATCTCGCTCCTTTTTTTTTAATCCAGGGAACACTTGCCTTTTTGTATTTTCCTCTACTGTTATTCTCATATTCACTAATTATCCTGACGGAACAATGCAAATCCTATCCAAGCCAAATCCTTTGAAATATACTTTTGCCAACAGGAGGCTCTTTAATAGCAAGCTTCCCTCACTAAGATCCGGTTGGACTATTTAAATCGACTTTTTTTTTTTTTTTAAATAATGGACAGATATAAATACATAAATTTATTTAACATTGAGCTACAATTGGAAGCAGGTAACTGGTTTCTAAAGATTTACACTGTAAATCACGGGATTTTGATATTTTGTTTTATAATTTGAAAATATTCATAAATTCGGTTACATTTTAAAATTTTTAAAAATTTTCACAATTTAATAATATTAAAACTATCATTATCTTTATCTTTCACTTGAATGAACTAGAAGTGTCTCAGAATTGGCTGATTATTTAAACTTTACTGACATAATAATTAAAAAAATAAAAGGCGCATGTACAAAGTATTTCCAAAGGGATAATACATATAAATATTTTCGTAAATAATTCCTGATCAATAAATCAATCCTATTGCAGATATTTTACAACCTTATATCGCACTCCTTTTGGTAACATAGAAATCAGATATCTGCAGCGCTCTGGTAAAACTAACATTTGACACACTTTTATAAGGTAGTTTTACAGAGAAATTGTTTGAAAACATAATTATTTGGGTCAAGAAAACACGAAAGATTTTCTTGAAACGTTAAAGAGAAAGAAAATTATATCCTGTATATCTGGGATTCTATATTCCAGTCTATTTGAATTTCAGTGAATTAGCTTGAAATGGTGAATGTTTTTTTTAAACTTAATATCTGGATTATATTTCTTACAATACGTGTAAGCATCAGACTGTTTTACGATAAAATTTCTAAAATCACAATCTAGAATTTGCTTAAACTGCGAAGAAATAACATATCATATAAGATTTAATTAAATGCCCTTGAGATTCATCTTACTATGAAATCATAATTGTCGCTGTTATGTTCTGGGAATGTAGACTCTGAAATCTTGTATTGTATTACAGTATTAATGAAAGATTTTAACCAATAAAAAGAAAAATTCATATCAGAAAACTTCGGTAACGAGGATCTGGAATACAATTCTCTAAAACAGTGGCTCATTATTCCCTTACCGGTTTGAGTACTATGCTTTTCACAGTGATCTCACCAATTATAATTTGCATCCGTGAACTAGATATAAATACTTCTATCCTTTGATTTACGAGTTAGAAATGGTCTCAGTAGCCTAATAGCTATGGTCGCGAACTCGCAGCCGGCATTGATTTCGTCGAGCCGCAGGCTCGAGCCTTGATAATACGAAAGATCCCCCGAGTAGCGTAGCTGATGCATGCTAAATCTGATCAAAGTAACAAGCCCTCCCATGGTATGACGAGGAAATTTGGAGAGGTAGGTACTAGCTGAGATGTCTTCTTCGTCACTTGACAGAGGTTAAAAGAAAAGAGTTCCACCACCAATAGCCCTAGTGTTGCTTCCCAGTGTGTGATGTTAACAAACAATCACATTACAAGGTAAAAAATTCTTCGAAAAAATTGAGCAAACTGATGCCACAAAATGAGATACAGCTTTCATAAAAAATAGAAAACTATGTTAACTTAACCGTAAATTGATCTAAAGATAAAGAAAAGTAGAGGATATGTCCATTAAAATTGTGTAAATTAAGATAGGGATTACATGAAGAAAAGGGATAGGGGTTTATTAATTTTTAAAGACTCCTCACTAATGCTCATATATTTTTCAATTTATTTTTGAAAACGGAAAAGAAAAATGTTAACTAACAATATTCGGTATAAAAACAAACAAAAAGATGAAAAATTCACAATATTCTGTACAAATAAAAACGATAAAAGAATTCAAACAGAAATAACCTTCATAACGCCTAGAATTAAAAAAAAAAAAAAAAAAAAAAAAACCAGCCTTTAATCTTCTTCAGAGCTTTGAGAAGCTGGAAACTTCCTTTTCTGTGGTTGAACAGGTGTAACATTTCTACCCGAGTTGTTAACAGAAAATTCATCAGCGTTTCTTATATGTACTGCAGTAAGCGCAATTGCATAGTGGTCATGGTCGCAAACTCGGGGCTGGCATTGCTTTCTTCGAGTCGTTACTTCGAGCCTGGTACCACTGAATATCCGCAGCGTAGTGGGGCTGACACATGTTAAATTTGTCGAGGTTCCGAGACCTTCCATTGGCGTGGTGAGAAAGTTTGAAGAGGGATGTGCTGGATCAGGTGTCGTCCTCGTTTCTTGATCGAGGTTCAAAATCACGAGGTCCATCATCAATAGCCCTCGTGTTGCTTCTAAGTGTGTTGCTAATAAACAATCGATCAATTATAAGTACTACTTCACTATTGAGATATTGGCAACATTTTCCATTTTGTCAAGCATATCTGATACACTTTAGGATGGTATAAAATTAGTGATCACCACTTGCTTATTTTGGCGGGTATTTCCTTCAGAAGGGAAAAAATTGCTTCTATTTAAAAACTGTATAAATTAAGTTTTGTTCAAAACGATGGTTGGAGTATATCTGCATTTGTGGTATATTTATTTCAATTACATTACATTACGTTCATTATATTACTTTTGTAATTTTTTGCCACAAGTGTTTTACTTTTTATTTACCTTATTTGTTTATCCTCCATTTCTATTTTTTCCCCGTACACTTAAACATGCATTTAGCTTTATGTACACGAACCACAGATTCGATATTTGGGTTATAGATTAACTAGTTTTATTAACATCGCGTTGGAAGCACTCGTAATTTTGAACCTCGGTCAAGTGACGAGGACGACACTTGAGCTCACTCCTCCTTCTCCTAACTTCCACACCATGCCATCAGGCACACTTTGAGTTTCGACAGATTTAATGTGAATCAGCCCCGGCTACACGGTAGGTCTTTTGTGGCAACGAGGCTCGAATCCACGACTTGATAAAAACCGGCTGCCGCGTGTCCACGATCATGACCACTAGGCTACCGCGGCCACATTAGTATTTTAGAATAATAAGTAACAAATATTTTTGATACATGATATAGACAAATGAACTGAGCTAAAACAATTGGTAACAAATGAAGTAAATACAAATGAATCATCACTAATTGGAAATGTCATGTTTTCGTTACATGTGAATTTTCACTTCTTTTCTTTCTCCACAAACACAGATTCTGAATACATATAAAATAATAGTTGTTGCGCTGCAAAATTCTTTCCTTTTCTTTTTTTCCTTTGGATTAAAATGGGTCAAACCATCATCTTAGATTTTGTGTGTTTGGTAACATCATCAAAGATGCAATATGATAGGTATGACCGCGTTCCACTTTTTTCGATTTGTGTGGGCAAGAATTCGAAGAAAACATTAAGCAACTGAATGTTTGAACCAGGAAGAGTATAAATTTGAGCACTATGCATTTAAAAAAAAGTTAAGCGGAAGATAAACATGGAAATAGAATTGCTGTCGTATATTAACGGAAGAATCACTACTGCTAATGAAATTTCGTGTAAAGTATAAAATGTCCGCGCTTATTTTATATTCTACATGTCTTATTGGCTTTTGTGTGATATTAAATAAAATTTATTTCAATTTTACTTTTCATGTTAGAAAAACATTATAATTTATTACGTTATAGTAAACACAAAAAAATGCTGCATATTATGAAATATAGTTTAATTGTTCAAATGAATATTTTATGGATTGAAATTTAAGATCTATTTTAAAACCAATTACAAAAACTTTATATTTCTCTTTTAGAATATCATTATAATTACGCTAAATGAATAGATTTCGTGTATGGAGAACTACCTTTATATTTTAGACACCATTTTGAATACAAAAATATAACTATAATGTGACAAGTAATTGAGAAGCAGAATTGCATCCATGACTATTAAAACTTCCTATATTCATGTACCCTGCATCTATTATTCCTAAAAAAGATTGATTATTGAAAAAAATATTACACTCATTAATTATACATTTTATTTAAATAAGTTATTAATTATGGTGTATTTTGTAATGTATACTTCCAATTTTATGTATTTTAAAATATTAATAGAATTAAATACACGTTTAAACTACGTATATTTTGTCTCATTGTTCAATTCTTGATTCCATCTTCTCTAAGATTATTCCCATTTCAACAGTTTACAATAGTATTTTAGTTCCTTAATCTCTACCGTTCGATATGACTGATAGTGAAGCAGATATAAATCACATTTTATTAATCCTTTTTAATGGTTTTTAAACTCATCGGTTAATTTTTTTAACATTTTCTAGAACAACGATTTATGCTTTTTCCTTCAATTGAATCCTCTTACAACGATGCTCATTTTTTTAAAGTTTCTTAAGACTCGTTATTATTATGGAAGATTACAAACAAAGGATTTAAAAAAAAAAAAAGTAGAAAAAGTGAACGTCTACTATCCAGATTAAAATTTATTTTTGTTTAATTACTTTTGATCCGCCCACGGAATCTAATGTGAAGTTATTGTTAACTATTTTTACCCGAAACATTAAAAATTACGTCAAAGATTAGATTTATGTAGAGCTTCTTTTTGTAATTTTTAATTCTTCCAACCACCAATATATTTAAAACTTATATTCAAATTTTATTGAAGCAACTGTGACAATACACCGTTTTTCTGAGCGTATATAAGACTATGTGATAAAGAATAAGTATTAATTATTAGTAAAGAATGCTCTTCTTTAATATGGTAGATATCTTAATTATTTTTCACCATTAATTTTTAGAAATTTTGTAATAGATTTTATGATCACAGTTTCATTTTATTAGTTTATATGAATATCCAAAATATTTATTAAAAAAGCAAGTGTTCTGCCTCCTTAGTTTAAAAAGTTTAGTTAATCAAATAACGGATTCTTAATCAAAGATAATCAATTTTGGGGCTCGTAAATCCAAACCATAGTCTTCGCAGTGGCTGATGCATGTCAAATATGTTGTGGCTCTAAGTCTTCATATTGGCGTAAGTAGATATAAATTGTTGGTTCTCGGACTAGGGGAGCGGGGAACTTCTATAGACTTCGTATGGATGCTGGTTCTAGGACAAGGAGGAGCTGCGGACCTCTCGTCGTTATCTTGATGGAGAGGGGAAATAATAAGTGGATAACTGTGTTGTAAGACGGTGTTTTTATTTATTTATTTACAGACCGTTATCGCTTTAATATTTGATATGTTTTTAAAAATTGAAACTGTATACATTAATTAAGTATCGATTTTTCTTAATTAATATTAAATTATAACAAAACGCAGATATACAATCAGCTTTTAGTATTATCCTTTAATTTATTTTACTATAAGCAATACTGATACCTAAAAGGATTCTTAGAACGCGTAGAAATGCATATTTTTAGCAATAGGTGAGTAGTGTTCTTAAATAAATTTAATTCAATGAATTAATTGGATGGAATTAATACAATTGCTCCTAATTGCGTGATTAGAAGCAAGTTTTGATTTGAATGAATGGGATGAAGTTTATGGAAAGAGATAATTTATCACTTAGAGTTAATGTGTTTTTATTGAAAACTATTATTTATTTTTTCGTTATAAATATTTTTAATTATTGAAAACTAAAGTACTTTGCGCCTGTGGTGTCATCTGTGAATGATTTGAATTTTTAAGTGTAGAATTATATACTTATTCCTAAGTTTAGTTTCGATCTCTAAAAGTCTCCGTACATGAATGTTAGAGGATATGGCCTTAACCATTCAAACACGAAGACCTATTACTTTATATTTATTTTATATACATATTATCAAAGACCAAGTAGAAAAATTTAGTATAAAGTTGAGTTGTAAGACTCCTATAGTTGAAAAGTTAATATCATTCTTGGTTAATCTAAATTCTATCTACTTAAATGTAGAACCTACTGTAAGTTTCTAAAAGCCAGATTTTATTAAGATGGTGCTATGAAAATATTTTTGATGGGGAATAATTTCTCTTCCTACTTTATATACAACAGAATATACCGAATTTTTAAGCCGAAAAAAATATATTTAAAATTTGATTTCTTTTTAATTTCATCTAATATCGATAATTCTGTTTAAAATTAGAGAATTTCACTCAGTTAGGAATTTTTCTTTTATTCATATATTTATTTATAAATTTACAAAAGGTTAATTTAGGTATATTTATTTACCATCTGTAAAACGGAACTCACTTTGTTAGTTTTGTAACACTTTCTATTTTATAATCTTAATTTCTGATCAGAAGCAACGGGTCGCTGACGACATTGGTTACGCAATCTGATTTTGCGATAATATTCCTTTTCCAACTGCTGATGTTTATTACTAAGCCGAGTTATCTTTTACTTACATTAGTCTGCCAACGATCGTCTGAATGATTTCCAGACTTACCTCTTCTTTGTCAATGAAACTATTCCTTTTAACGCCTTTTCTCACCTAAATTCTACTCCTATCATAACTTTGACCATCTTCTATTTCATGCGAAAACATACATAAAGATAACCATTTCCTAGAGATATTTTGTATATTTAGAACTATTTCAGTGATGGTAGCCTTATCGCTTTTGCATTTTCCAACTATTTTGCATTTTTTATAGAATTAGATAAGTATTGGCATGCACTTACCCTATTGATATACAAGAATTATCTACCCGACATGCATACCAAACGACAAAGTAAACGCTAGTTTCCTATTGGTTGATGAACCTTTCTATATACTCTATGAGAATTTTTACAGTTCTCGTTAGTTTACTAGTTGATGTTTTAAAATGCAGACAATTGAAGAGATTTTTGAAAACTCCGATTTTCCCGTTAATTAGCAAATTCTTACAATAAGTGACTTTGGAGATTTAACACCATCTCAGTTAGATTCTTCGTTTGAGGATGATGATGATAAAAAATCAAATGTCTATCTAACTTGCCATAAGACTTAAGTTTTCCAAAAACTTTAAAAGACACGAAAAAAAATGTGCATGGAAATATTCGGTATAAATGTGATCATTGTAAAAAGAGTTTTAGAAAATCTGATATTCTTAAGCATCATGTCAAGTTACATGGAGTATCCAAAACGAATAACAGAGGAAATAAACGACAAAGACTTCCTCTCAACCTGGTTCATCTAGTTATCGAGTGCCTGTTGCTGAAGAGAGAAGGAAGGGAAATGATACAGAAAGTCATGCTAGTCTGAATACTTATCAGACATATACAATTCCTGTAGATCCGAACTTCCTAAAAAATCCTAATGGTTAACTCCATAGAAGAAGTTGTTCAATTAATTGAAAATAAATGCATAGAAAGCAGAGGCATAAAGTGGTAAATCTATATAAAAGTGTGTTTTGTTAGAACAATTATAGAATCTGAAAAAATGTGATTCCCATTTTCGCTCAGTGTGAAATATGTCTCATAAACGAATCAGTTAAAAAGAAGGTAACGGAAGCCGTCACAAAAATACGATTGTCATGTGAGGAATTTAAAGGAAGAGGAAGTGGTTGGATAATTGATGAAGTTCTACATTTGGAACTAAAAACATGTGTTTATCATGAACTTGCAGCTTCTTCATATATTCCCTTACATACAATTCTAGCAAAGATAAAAGCGGTAATGAACATTAAAAACACTAACAAAAAATGTTTTTTTTTTTTTTTTTTTTTTTTTTTTTTGTGGTGTGTTTTAGCAGCACTTCATTCTCAGAAAGTTCATATTGAACGAATAAACAATTATGTTCCTTTTGAAAAAGAAATCAACTGTAAGATGTTTCTTTTCTTACACCCATATTCCAAATACAAAAATTTGGAAAAAAGGAGCAATTTATCCATAAATGTTTTTGGCTTTGAAAGGGAAATATTTCTATTAAAAATTACATCACTAACAAAAAATAGACATATAAATTTGTTACTAATATCTTAAGGAAGCAAAAAGCATTATACTTTAATAACCATAATGAGTCGTTTGTTAAATTCTTTAAAAAAGCATGAATATAAAGAGTTTTATGTGATTATTGTCTTCTTCGACTTCATGATGAAAAAATATTGAATCAACATAAAGAAAACTACGGAAATCCTAATATACAAAAAGTAAAAATGCCAAAAAGAAGATGAAAAGTGGCTTAAATTTGAAAATCACAAATTTCAAATACCTGTACCATGTATAATCTATGCAGATTTTGAATGCATTTTAGAAAAGATTAGTTCTTGTGAATTGGATCAGAAAGTTTCTTCCATTGAACTAATATCGAAACATGTTTCCTGTGGTTTCGCATATGTTATTATAGGACCAGATGGAGTTATGGTCAAACTTCTTACAGTTTTTCGAGGGGGAAAGACAGTAGATGAATTTCTTAAAAACTAATTGACGAAGAAAAAAATGATTGTAGATACCTTGCGTTCTGTTAAACCAATGATTTTCTCTCCAACGAATGAAGAAAACTTTAAATCTTCAACGCAGTGCTTCATTTGTGAAAAAAAAACACTCAATGAAGATGTCGTAAGAGATCATGACCATTTAACTGGAGCTTACAGATGAGCAGCACATAACAGTTGTAACTTAAATTTTAAACTTGCAACATATTCTTGTCATGATTCATAATTTATGGAATTATGATGCACATTTGTTAATGCATGGAATTGGCAAATTTAAAGAAAAGATAATCCTATGTGTCCCCAAAAATAGTGATTTATTTATTTCACTTTTAGCTCATTACGTCTCATTGATTCATTTCAATTTCTAAACACTTCGTTAGACAAACTTTTTCGAAATTTAAAGTCGAATCAATTTTATCGTTCTAATATGTATTTTGAATGCAAGTCAAAATTTATTACTATAAAGGTTGTTATCCGCGTATGAATATTTCGATTCAATCTCCAAATTTTGTAAAACACAGTTTCCTCTTAGATCAGCCTTTTTCAGTAGCTTAAAAAATGAAAATGTATCTGAAGAAGAGTACGAATCTGCTCAAAGGGTATGGAATACATTTTAAATGCAAACTTTAGGAGATTATCATGACTTATATTTGCTCACAGGGACGATGTTGCTAGCGGATGTATTTGAAAATTTTAGAGCTCTATGTCAGAATTATTATAAAATAGACCCTTGTCATGCATATACAGCACCTGGATTGGCATGGCAAGCTTGCCTTAGAATGACAAAGGTATGATTAGAACATTTCATTCATATAAATATGCACTGGTTCATCAAAAAAGGAATTCGTGGAGGTGTAGCAATGATTATTAGATAATTAAGTCATCGTTATGCTAAGGCTAATAATTTTTATTTACCGACCTATGATTGTAGCTTATCAAGTAGTTATATTTATATATCTCGATGCAACTAGCCTATATGGCTGGACAATGTCACAAAGTTTACCTACACATGGTTTTTCTTGGACTAATGAATATATAAACTACATGGATATACCAGATGATTCGCATTCAGGCTATATATTAAAAGTTTATTTAATCCACAAGTATTGCATGATTTTCATTACTGCTATCCTTTAGCTCCGGAGAAAATTGAAGTAGGTGCTTCTGAATGTTCTCCTTACACTAAAAAAATCGCTAAAAATTTAAATATTTTAAAATCAAAATCTGCAAAAAAATTAATTCCTAACTTACGAAATAAAACATAACTTCTTCATTTTAAGGATTTAAAGTTATATGTACAATTAGGCTTAAAAGTAAAAAAAATAAATACATAAAGTTCTAAATTTTAAACAAGTCCATGATTAAAATACTTTATCGATTTTATATACTGCACTTCGGAAACGAGAAAATAATTATTTCAAAAAAGACATTTTTAAACTTTTAAACAATGCTGTTTTTGGGGAAACTATGGAAAATTTTACACAAAAGAGTTCAAGTCGATTTGGTGCATAGTGAGAAAAAGGCTAAGAAGTTGATACATCCCCTGCATTTCATGCTTATAAGATAATTAATAATGATCTTGTATCTATTTCAAGAAAAATTACTTCACTTTTGTTGAATAGACCTATACATGTCGGTTTTTCAATCTTGGACATTTCTAATATTTTAATGTATAACTTTCATTATAATTATGTGAAAAAGGTGTATACAAATCGTGCAAAATATTATTTATTTACAAATACAGATCCTCTGTGTTATTCTATTTTAACTTCAGATATATATTAAAATATGTTTCGCAATTCTACTGAATTTGATACACTAGCTACTCTCAGAACCATTTTCTTAAAATCCGTTAAATAATAAAGTTCTAGAAAAGATTAATTTAATGAGATGGTAGCAACGGAATTCGTAGATCTCAAAGCAAAAATGTATTGTATAAAAACATTAAATTTTGAAAAAAATGCTGTAAAAGGAGTACACAAATCTATTTTAATAAGTAAAATATTCCTTAGGACTATAAAATTGATGTAGAAATAGTTATAGAAGTCGTGAATACTTCAAGTCAATCAATAATTCTCTACATCAAGTGTACACTGTGAAAAGAAAAAAAAAAATACACTTTGTCCCTTCGATGATATAAGAAATATTCTCGAAGTTGGTTCAACGCAAGCCAACATTGGTGAAGTTCAACTTTAGCTTTAGGCAATTGTAATATAAATGAAAGCTTATTATATATGAGAATGTGTATTCCTATTTTATTTTCAATGTGTTATGAACAATACATATATGTGTCTTTAATTTCTATGCATGTAAACTTTCATGTTTCAATATATTTATCATCATTATTATTATTTCGCCATTTTGTATATACTCTCTTCATTATATTTTGATGTTTATTAAATATTGGTAATTTCAATCTTTATTGTACAATATATTTAACAATATAAAATTAAATTGTTTTCTGCTTACACTTATTGTTCCATAAATAGAAAGTTTTATTATTATTAGATGTATGTTAGAAAGTAAGAGAAAGCCATTCTGTTTTATAGACTTGTTATTTAAAACTTATTGGGATAGTAAACAACTTAAAAAGTATAAATATTATGTAATCTTTCTTAGTATGTTCTCATTTACAATGCAGTTTCCTAACCTTAAGCATCTGTTTTCTATGACGATATGTGGACCTTCTAATTCTGGTAAAACTTTCTTTGTTGAACGAAACTCAGACTCAAAATTAATTGAACTTTTTCCTCCGAAAATTATTTGGTGCTATGGAGTTTATCAAAAATTGTTTGATAAGATGCCTGACATAGAATTTCATGAAGGCATGCTTTCCGATGTAGAAAATATTGCTAATGCTGTCATAATAATAGATGATTTAATGAATGAAGAAGGAGATGACAGAAAACTTTCAAACTTGTTTAGGAAAGGTTAAAGGAAGCCATCACAAAAAAAAAAAAAAGGAAGCCATCACAAAAAAAAAAGGAAGCCATCACAGAAATAAATTGGTAATATTTATTTTACAGGATATTTTTTTGTAAGGGAGAATAAATTAGGAATATATCTTTAAATATTTCTTATCTAAGTTGTCTTAAAAATGTTAGAGACAAGCAACAGATTTCTTGTCTGGCACAACAAATGTATCCTTCAAAATTTCTTTTCGAAAGTTATAATAATTCTATAATGGTACCATACGGTTATTAATTCATGGACTTATTATTAAAGCCGGAAACGAATGAGCACTTGCGCATGCGTACGGATATATTTTCAGGAGATAAACACTTTTTATACGTCCCACGATAATAACTGTTTTTAAGGCAAGAAAGAAAACTAAATTTAATACTTCTTTTGTTAGACACGCATTTACTTTAAATATATAGGCCAATAACATATAATACATTTAGAGCTCTTGACAAAAAGCAAAGAGAAAAATACTACAAAAATGCCATAATTCTTTAATAAAGGCAGTATGTGAATGCACTATAAATATTTTAAAAGGTAATGTTCCATTATCAAAGCATCAGAAAAGATTAGCTCCTTTTGAACAGATTATACGTAAGTTGGAAAATAAATATGTCCCTTTGTATGAAAAGAGAAAAGTTCTGATACATGAAGGAGACGGATTTTTAAGTTTACTTATTCCTGCAACTATTTTAGTTATATCTTCACTTATTCATGGAGCACATTATGAAATTCATTTAGTGCCGAAAGAAAGACCAAAATTTTGTTTCAGAACAACTGTCAGAGTTAAATCGACAAATGTTGTGCATTAATTTATCTATGACACCAAAATGTATCGTTTTGTACTCATCTCGGTAGAGTATTTCTACATTTTCGATTTTAAAGTTCTGTTAAATCGTTCTACAATAGAGGCTTTAGTATTATTACTTGCCATAAAGAAAATCCTACTTTTTTTTCTTTTTAAGACAATTCTGAAAAAGTTTGTAAATTCTTTATCAGCATCAGTTTGAAATTTAAGAGGAATGCACTCAAAAAAATATTTGTTCAAATGCCAACAGTATTGCATTTTTATCATGCAAAAGAATAGCCCAAGCATATTTAGATAAAACACATATACAAGTCAGTAAAAATCTGTACCCATCATTAAACTTAGCAAAGGATTATATATCTAATAAATCAGCTTGAAATTGTTGATTTATTTTATCTACAAATGCTCTATTTTTCTTAAATTTCTTTTTAATAACTTTATGTAAAGTATGTTAATCTTTTCCACTTAACTAATTTTTAATGTCTTTTCTAGAAAACTTTCCGCCTGTAGTTTTAAATAAAGCTTTAACACTACAAAAGCTACCCGGATGTTCAGGTTCTTGATAAGTTGTTTCAAGACTCATTCTTAACTTTAAAAAAATAACGTGCTAATTGAATAATATCGCATGAATAAATAAAGTAATAGTAGAATAAACGAAGTATTCATATTATTAAATTAGGATTAACCACTTTACTGAAAATCAAAATTACGAGTTCACCTCCAATAGATCTCGTGTTGCTTCTCAAGACAACGTTAATAAACCATCTTATTCTGACGGCATGGAATTTGGGAGACTGGGGTAGAATACCAGCTCATGTGTCGTCCTTGTCATTTGACAGAGGTTCAGATTTACGAGGTACATCACAAATAATGCACGCGTGTTTATTCAAAGTGCAACATAAAAAGTAATCAATAAATCTTGGTATTTGGTCCGGAGGAGAGTACTTTATCAAGAAGGATATGCTTGGATCCAGTTGATAGAAGAATAATTTGTTAAAGAAATATGTAAAGATATATTATTTAACTTGATTGTTTGGATTATTTTGTTATTTTAATTATTTTTTCAATTAATTCTGAAGTAATTTGGCATTTTGGCTTCAACAAAAAAAAAATTTAGTTTCGTTTTATTGGTTCTATTTTGTAATTTTTGGTACGATTTAACAAAATTTAAAATCATGTCCAGTTAACATTAATTACACTCACACTTATTTCATATATATATATATAACACATCGATCAATAACTCCCGAGTCTAACATTGAAAAGAACATTTTTTTTGCAAAATTTTTTTTTATTCATCAACATAACACCTTTTGTTAATCACCTTTTGGGGTGAAAAAAGTGCTACCACTTTTCAAAAATTTTTTTTTTTTTTTTCCCCAATTTTTTTTTTTCTTTTTGTTTTTTTTTCGCAAGAAATCTTTTTTGTTGCGAGTAAATAGCGATAAACAGCTTTCTGAATCATCGACTCGTTGCTGTTTTTGTTCCATCGAAAGCAATCGCGGCACCCACTTGGAAAAAACCTTTTTCACTTCACTTCAAAAAACCTTTTTCAGTAAATACACTTCCATATGATATCTGTGTCATCTCAGCAATCTCACGGAGCTTCACTTTACGATCTTTCATTATAATTTTTGTCACTTCACTCACATTTTCCGGTGTAACGGCTTCCACAGGTCTACCCGAGCGTTCCGCGTCATTTGTGTCGGTACGACCACGTTTAAACTCGACAAACCACCGACAAATCGTTGCTTTAGATGGACAAGCGTCCGGGTAACATTTTTCAATCCATTGTTTCGCTTGCACGGTGTTTTTACCCATTAAAAAACAATGTTTTATCAGAACACGAAACTCGGTTTTTTCCATTTTTTAAACAAACTACAAAACGACTTTACTCCAACCTCGATAACTCAGCTGTTTCTGGTCCGATCGACTTAAAATTTTGACACGTTTCAAGCAAAGGTTCGTACTCTAGAAAGACCTGGTTACTGGTTTACTACGAGCGCCATCTCTGGGTTAGTCTCGGGAGTTATTGATTGATGTGTTATATATATATAAATATATACACATATTTCTTGAGTGCTGAATAAGATATTTTGATGGATTCATGTAATGTTAGTAATTGCAAAGATGGGTGCAGACATAATGGGTCAGTATGTAAAAAGACTTTAAAACTAAAATATTCAAAAAATGTTCATAGTTGTTCTTCTTTTGATTGTTTTTTAGGTTTTAGAGATAATTACACCAGAAAATATAAAACTAGAATTATTTGGACTAGAAATTTTTGTTGGGAATATATCTAATGACACTAGGTATGTGTATAGATCGAAAAATGATTCTAGTCAAAATGATATAGAGACAAATAATAATATTGAGGCGAATCGTTATAATAATTATTTGCAGAATTCGAGTGAAATAAGATTAAAATATAGAATTTGTCATGATAAGAGATGCAAAACTTGTATCATGATAGATACGGAACAGAGAGATGAAAAATCCCAATTTATTTTTTGCAAAACTAACAATTGTATCTATATGTTGAAATGCAAAATTTGTGAATATAAATATATAGGACAAACATCGAATTTTATTAATATTAGAATGAATCAACACAGATTTGATTCAAAGAAATACCAAAGAGAAAATCAATCTGGTAGAGTTGAAATCGCCCATTTTAATATGCATGAATTTCACAACATTTATTTATATATTATTAGAATTATTCCCAATAGGATAAAAAGGTTATGGTGGGAAAAATTTTATATAGGATTTTTTGGCACTACTTACTCATATGGACTAAATACAATATATTATGATAAAAATTTGCTTCAGTTGATGAAGCGAAAAGATATATTGGAATATATTTATACCGAAGATAAATGTAACAATAAAAATGTGAGAAATAACAGAGGTAAACGTAAAAAAAGGGAGCAAATGGACACAAATATTATTAGGAATAAAATTATAGAATTGGAAAATGATTTTAAAAAGAACTTCAACATTAAAAAATAAAATTTTTCATATTTAGATTGAAGAAGGCTGAACTTAGAATTGCTAGGGAGATACTTGGAAAACTACCGGATGAACAATGTTTTCACCTTATGAAAGATTTAAGTAATTACATAATTAAAAAACTAAATATCAAGATGCAAATAGATAATGAAAATGTAACGGAATATTGCACACTTCGATTTTAATCAATGATGAAAAATTGAGAAATATAATGAGGAAAGGAACAGAGGTTACAGATTACCAATAACAGAGAGTAATTATGTAGCTAAAAAAGAAATATGTATGGATATAGATAACTTTACTATCAAAATTGCTATAAAATATAGTATGCCCTATGAGGCCTTTAGGGAATTTAGGGATAGAGTATGCAATGATCAAAAAAATGTTAATTATAGATTTAAAAATGAAATAAAATTCAAAGATATTAGAACTTCTATAGAAAATTTACAAAAAAATTTTATAATTGTATATATGGATAAAGTTCCTGGAAATTTTGTACTCATTTGTAAACAATTTTATTTCAAAAGGATGAATGAGTATTTCCAGGATAACGAAACTTTTGTTCTCTCAAAATGTAAAGACAGAGAAATTATTAATAGATTAGATGCATTTCACAAAAAAATTGATTTACAGTTCAATAATAAAAAATTCCCACATGTTTTTTTAACTCCTAAATTCCATAAAAAAACAATTAAATTTAGAACTATTACAAATGGATATAATACTTACATAACTAAATCTGGTAAAATCTTACAGAATGTTTTAAATAATATTTTAGAAAAGCTTGAGCAAACTGCTATTATTAAAAATAGTATAGAATTACTTAATTCCATAAGCAATACACGGGTACAAGCAATCTATAGTTATGATTTTCAGGATCTTTTTAATTCAATTGATATAAAGGATGTGATTAAAGTTATGTTGATACTTTATAATCAATGTGGCATAAAAAATACTATAAAAATAAACAAATTTAAAAACCTTTTACAATTAGTATTGCAAGATAATTATATACTTTTCAATAAGCAAATATACAAACAGATAAAAGGCCTAGCCCAGAGAGGACCAGCTAACAACATTTTAGCTAATCTTTATTTACACTTTTATGAATCAAACCACCTTAACAACTCTCTTTATATTTTATATAGATATATAGACGACCTAATAATTTTTAGTAAATGTAAAGATTTTAAGCCGGACATTGAATTTTATCCTAATTATTTGGTTTTATTACAGACAAATTCAGATACGGGTGGAGCTGAATTTTTGGATGCAAAGTTACAGATAAAGGATCATATAATTTGTAGTAATTTATTTGATAAAAGAGATGCATTCGGGTTTAAGATAATTAAAATACCCTATTGGGAAAGCAATATTCATTTATCCATATACAGAAACATTATATTAAATTTTTTGCATTGTAATAAACTGTTAGTTACATATGAAAAAGATATATTCAATAATATTAAAAAATTTATAACAGAATGTAAATAATGTGATTATCCATTAGATTTTTTAAAGAGATATATTCCCAGTGATTTGCATGATGGTTTGTTTTGATGTGTTTCTGGGATTTCCCTTGGGGACTTCGGAGGGTATTGAAGTGACATTGTGTAAATTGTGTCTGATGTCTAAGGAAATTTTTGTATTGTGCTGGTTTCTCAGTGGAATCTTTGTTTCATGATTTGATTTGTATGTGTTTTTAATAATTATAACTTGGAATAAGAGCTTACTATAATATCTTTTAGATTGGTGACATATTCAAAAAGATGGTCTTGTACATAGGAGCTATTGCCTTTCGGGACATTCCTAGGTTTTTGGACTTTCGTTTCAAAACAAATCCACCACACAACATTAGGATTACAAAGTCAGCTAGTTAGTGGTCTAGTTGTGAAGATATTTTGAAACATTTCTGTATTTTTACACATTTACACACACATATTTCGCTCAAATGGATTTTAAATAATTATAACAAATAAAATTCTGATCATTCAATATGATTTCTGGTCATGATTGGTTTATTGGTGGATTTTTATTAAATATTAAATATTATATATTGAAACTTTTTATACTCAAATTAGTTAAGTACTATTGACTTCCAAAATTTATCTGGCAACAGTGCATGCTGGTGGACATCATCACTTAAAAAGTTACTTAACCTATTGCAATCAGATTCATGATCACTTGTCAAAGTTATGATCTTTTGAATCTTTGCCTTTACAACTATGAAATTTGAATTGAACTTCGATGAAAAGCACGGATTCGGGTATGTAGTTTTTAAGGTTTTTAACTGGAAACATTTAATTATAATGTTTTATTGTTTCGAAAAAAATCTTAAATTTTTAATTGAATAATTTTTAATTGGATAATTTTAATGGATAATTTTAATCGGATAATTTTAAATGGATTAGTTTTAATTGGATAAAAAAATTTCTTTTTTTGTTTTTGAAAATAATTAGTAATTGAAATATCTCGCCATTCAATTTTTCTTCTTTGTTTATTGGTTCTTTTCCTTAAATTACAACTTGAATTTTTGGAGTAATCCAATTTTACCCAACAAGATGCATTGGGGGAGGGTTGGTATCATAGAACTAGTTTAACCCCACAATTCAGTCCCCAGTCTGAATATGCATGTTTTGTTTTGTTGGGTATTCGAATTATTCGATTTATTCTTTGGTTCTAATTAATTTCAAATTTTATTCATCTCTTAGTTTCAAATTTGATTCAGTTTCAACTTTTTTACTTAGTTCTATAAATGTTTCTGTTTTTTTGTTGATTTTGGTTTTTAATTGTTCTCTTCCTTTTGTGTTTTTTAATGACAAATTATTTGCTTTATCTTATACATACATATATATTTATTTTGGTTGTTTTGCGCCTAATTATGTGTGGATTTTTTGAATAATATCTTTATGATTTGGATTTAATATTTGAATAATTGCTTATAGTTTATTTTGAATTCTGTTTGGATTCAAAGTTATGATTATGAATGTTTTCTTTTTTTGTTTGATAATTGTTAATCTTGATATTTGTAATTTCTATTCTTTTAATAAAAAATAAAAAAAATTACTTGCTGTGTTCCATATTTTCATTTATTTTTTCTTTCATTTTTACATTTCTTTCTGGATTTTTGTCTTTTTAAATATTTTAAATTATTCTTTCATAAATTTTCAATATATATATATATATATATATATATATGTGTGTGTGTGTGTGTGTGTGTGTGTGTGTGTGAGTGTGTGCGAGCGTGTGATGACCCCCATAACTACATTTTGTTAACTGTCTTTTACTTTATCACAAAATTCTATTTTAGTACTCCACTCAAATACGTCTGTCAACCAACTTCGCCTGTACTAACTTTAGCTGTCACCCTGACCTCAGTTTGGTATAAAAGCTGATGGAATGTTCTTCATGTTTTCTTATTCTTTTCTTTGAGAAATTCCCTGATTCGATGCCGAAGGGGAAGGTAGCATATCTCGCTCCTCCGACCGAGATCATACATACGCTTTATCCCATGCAGGACTTCTTAGGACTAATGGTACAGGAATAACTATGGACACTTTGACCGAATTATTTCGTCTCTCACTACGCATGGTCTAAGATAAATTATCATTTCAAAGTATTGAAGAATTCAGTGCTGCCTTCAAATTATTCCCTCAAAAACTGTTCATACTCAAATTATTAGAGGTAATCATTAGAGGAAAAATTCCAAAAAGAGGTGAGTAAATTTGGCTGTATTTCCTGTGATATACATGACTGCTCAATACATGGTAAAGACAATTCTCTCCAAATTTTAATAAATGCTCTGCAACCTTCTGAAGAAAATCTTTTTCAAAATTTAAATCCTGTTTCTACTCGCAAAAAAACGTAAAAATAAGAAACTCCAGAAAATAGTCTTTGAAATTTCTGATAAATCCATTCCTCCTATTAATTTAACTATTAATCACCTGAACCAGTTTCCCAAAACGAAATACAGATGGAAATCGAATGTCAACCCCTATCCGAACCCGAAGAAGAAAATACGGCAATCGAGTAAGAAAATAATGAAATTGAAACTGAAACCACAGTTACCAAATTAACTGATAAAACTCTGCCTCCACCCATAATGCTAAAGATTATAATGACCAGCTAAAAATTATTCATTAAACTTTCCTCGATATTTGCAATAAGCTTTTCGGATCATTCATAAAACTTCTGAAAATTAGTATGCAAATCTTGTTAATTTCCTCACAGAAAAAACTTTGAATTCTACGTCATTAAACCATTAATTGAAAGACCAGTGAAACTTATAATTAAATGACTTCCGATTTGTATCAAAACTAGTAGTTTAGATGGTTAATTAAAAGAGCCCGGATTCAACGTCTCGAATACTGTCCAGCTCACAAATAGTACTGCTAGGAAACTACTCCCAATATTTATGATAACCTTTACAAGATCGCCTGATGTTAAAGATATCTACAAAGTAAATAAGTTCTCCTTTATGACCGTAAAATAGAAGTCTACAGAAGAAATAGTGCAACTCAATGTCTTAATTGTAAATTGTTTAACAACGGCTTTGCTAATAGTTACCTAAAACCCAGATGTTTGAAATGTAAAAAATCTCATTGCACCAAAGATTGCCGAATCAAAGACTACATAGAAAACCCGTTTTGCATTAACTACAAGAAGTATGGCCATTTAGCATGTTACCGCAAATGCTCAGCCTTCCCGTAAACACCCAAATCCAATCAAAGAGTAAGCAATTTTAATAATTCCCATCCAAGTAAGAAAACGGCAATTTCAATATATTTATGACTCTCCACATCCCCAGAGGGTAAAACGGCCTAATCCCTCAGCTACAGAGAAGAAACTATAGAGGAAAAATGAAAACTCAACTTTCCCCTGAATGCAGAAGAATAGATAAGATTCTAAGGATTATCAAGTCACAGATTTTACTGACATGGTCAATCAACTCTACTTAAAGACATATTCCTCTTTCAAAAATACCCTGAACATGTGCAAATAATTCCCAAGATTGCTACAGAATCAGATGAAAACTCAAAGAAACAACTCATAATCGAAGCTTTATCAACCAGCAACAATATTCAAGCATCAGAATTCTAAAAGCATATACCCCCTGAACTCTCATATCTTAAAATTTTTCAAATTTAATGTTAAAAACTTTTCAGTCAGACTTATTGAAGTTTCTATTTCCATCAAATCTCACTTCACAGAATTTTTCAATTTTCCATTTTTGATCAAGTGGACATTGAAGATTCAAGATTCGGGCTTTAGATCTGCCTTTCCGCCCGGTCGCCTGTAGACAGTTCTGATAGGTTCGCGCTCTCTTCTGTCTTTCGATACAACGAAACTACGTCGCTCAGCGGGCTATATTGGATGCCAGTTCCATTGCTGCATTCCATTATTTCCATTGTGGTGCTAATTGCCGATTTTTATGTCGTAGTACAATGAAGGACATACAACAATACACTCCAGAAAAAGAACACTTAATGGTCTGGTTTGTTTATTTCAAAACTAGACTTTGAAGCTTACGTCGAGATGTTTCATTTAGTCGATAGGATCACAGACCGAGAAAATTCTTAAGCCGAAATTGAACTGACTGCATAAAATTCAGAAAATTATTCGACGGAATCAGCAAAATGACAAACATCAAGTCTGAAGATGATTGCCAGCCTCAGAAAAAGATCCTTCCGAAAACAATAAAAAATTCTTCCATACAGAAATATTGAGAAATGAAAAACATTTTAATTACCAAAAATAAATTTCTTGTCCGAGAAAAATAAAATTCACCATGATGTAAGATTTGTTGCTTCAAATTTAAATACGGGGACCATGCAATTTATGAAGAATTTAATTATCGATAGACATTTAAATTAAGAGCTAGATTTAGTGATCCTTTCAAAATTTTAAATAAATGTTCTGATATAACGATCAAATTGATAGACCAAATGCTTTATCTAAAAAACCAACTAAAATTGTTCCACAGATTCTTCCAGATTACGACTGCATTTTCCATCTTAAGACATGAGGTTATCCCACGAATACTAAGGTTAAGTACTCACCTTGTTCTTTATCTGGCTTGACCAAACCGAAGGCAAATGGGTGAAGTATAAAGCACTTGAGAGGAAGTTCATTGAATTTCAAATTATACTACCATGCAAAGTTATCGAGCTTAGAGGCCATTCTTACATGAATTTCCTTTTAATCATAGTCTCTATCCATCTCTGATAGGGAGCATGGGTAAAAAGGATAGTGACCTTCTTAACTTGTGCTTTGTCCAAATAATTTCCGATATTTCATACACTACTATATATGTTTTACATTTTTTAAATTTTTTACCTCTAGTTTATGTTTCCTGTGGTTCACACATAACCAGCATTTTTCCCACTAAACACACTATTCTACAATAAACGTGAATAACATACCATTGGTTTATTTAATGTGTACCCCTCTAGAATTTTTCAGAAAAAATACGAAAAATAGTATCAAAAACTTACAGTTTTCAATTTTCCCAATGTATAAGAAATAATTGTATATTTATGATATTAATTATGATTATCACATGTACTATTCATTAAAAGTACATGTGCTAATTCAAACAAAAAGAAAAATTATGAATTTTTGAAAATTAGTCGCAAACGTTCAAAAATGTGATGTGATAATATTTCTTTCCAAAACATACACACGTTAGATAAAAAATATAAATAAAATACGAATATATTTTAAATAAAATGTTATAATCAGTGTATCAATATTTTATCATAAAAAAGATTTAATTTCAATTTTACAAACATTTCTGAGTATAGCGTAAATTTAAAAATTTGAAGTATTCAGAGAATTATGCATGACACCTTCCTTTCTGGTTAATGATTTTTCTCTTCGTTTGTGAGGTAATTCTTTTTCCTGGACTAAATTATATAAAACTTCTTTTCCTTTTTTGCGAGTATAATCTTCTGTAACCTTTACATTTTGTCAATGTTTCAGAATATTTGTTTGATGTCATATTATTATTATTATGTATATTTTGTATGCACTTTAAAGAACGTACCAGAAAAGCCACACACATAGCTATTTTGACACGCCTCTTTGTCGCAAATGTTTCTTTAGAGTATTTTCTCCAAATTACACTATGAAGCGTTTCATTTGCATTTTGAGTCGTGCATCGTGGGCAACATTCCAAAAGATCATTTGAAGCAATTTTCTGATATACTTGTACAATTTCTGACAGATGATATTCTTTAATTGGAGTTTTAATATTTTTCACTTAAGTCTTGGATTTACATCTCTAGCTGCAGGAGATTGATAAAAACACCAAAAATTCTTGATTGGAGGATATTTAAAGTGTTATGGCTTCTTATCAGTGGATATGCTGTGGTATAATGTCTCAAATATAGCAGTTTTCATTTTGTTTACATTACTTTTATTGTTTTTAACGGCATTTCGGTAATACCGTGTAAATTTTTTTATCGTTTCATCCTTGAGATTGCCACCTCATGGTAATATATTTACCATCTTATGACAATATCAAGTATTTCTCCTTTGGTACACCAATCTTTCACACATTTACGAAGTGCTGAATCAAGTATTTTGCTAAAAGGGTTACTTTTTTATTGTTACATAAACACCATAAATATTGGATTCTTTCAAATATTGAAAAAGTTTAGAATCTCCTTTTGAAATCATAGTAATATATCTAAAACCTGTTTCTACTGACTTAGCCCAAAGTTGATGAGTTGCTTTTACTACCATGCCCCTAGATGATCCGCAATGTTTTGTGGCCTTCATACCAGAGGTGAAAATCCGCAGATTTCTTTCGTAGGTCACATGTAGCGATTTCATATTCCGTACACTATTTCGGCATATTACAGAAGTACACAACATATCTGATAAAAAATATCAATGACTTAGGAAACACTAATTTAGGATAAATGCCTTCTAGTCAGTTATGGGCTATCAAGTGATACAGTTATAACAATAATTTTATTTTCTTTGCTTCTACATTCTTTTTATCCTGATTTTAGTATCAACCAACTGTTTTTCAGTTGCTCTAAAAGTACCTATGCACAGCATCTTTCTGTATGTATTCAAAGATTTGCTGGATATCAAGTCAATATACAGAATTTCTCAAGGGCTGAGTAACCTCTACTAAACTCATGAAGGTTTGTACAACCTGCATGTTAATGTCGATTGAATTAATTTTTTATCTTGAATACTGGCTATTTATGTTTTAGAAGTAGTTAACAAAAAGATTTACAGCATTACCACATTTATCACAAATAATTTTAATTTCATGAGGAAAGTCAAATTATTTTTTCCAATTACAACAGTTTCCTCAGAGTTTTGACAAGTTATACATACCTCATTTTTGAGTAAGTCTTTCAAAACTGTTACATCAATTATTAAGCATGTTGTCGACTCGAATATCAATCCACTATGATTCACATATTTAAAGATATTTCCTAGTGTTGATTACTTTTATCAAAATCAGGGTTTATCAAATTTAGTTTTAGTTTCGATTCTTGATTCGAAATGTTGCACTATCTTTTCGTTGTCATGGCAGTTGTAGAAGCATATTTCTTTTAGATCTCGGCATTGCAAATAACAATGAATGATTACTAGTAATTAGTGATATAAAACTATAATAATATTTTAAAAAAGAAATCAAAGCAAATTTGATTCACAAATACTCTGAATTTGAATGTAAGGATAAAAAAAATGCACTAAAAGAGCGCCACGAACAGACAAGAAAGACGAAATATACATGGTTTCCTATCACATCACATTCATTTGAATTCGAGTGAAGTTAAAAAAAAAACTCTAATAACTGAGGATTTTCTTAAGGCTATTGTAATATAACTATATGACGCCTGTTGACAAGGGAAAATTGTGGTAACCCCTCCTTTGTATAGGAGAGGGATTGTGATTGTACTGAGAGAGACAAAATCGGAACTTTTTTGTAAAAGGTAGGAGATAATATCCGGTATAGGAAAAGACATTACATGCTCTCTTTCAAGAACCAGAGCTTAATTTGAAACAAAGTAGAAAAGTGAGTTAAAGCTCTTTAGTTAGTTTTAACGTAAGATTTCGAAAGTGGAAAAAAACTGGTACATGTCCGGTGTGGAACGAATGTAGTACGGGAAACTGAGTTTACGTGGAACGTATAGTTTGATAGTGAGGAACTGTTCTGAAAGAATTAAGGAAATGGCTTTCCTTTTGCGAGCATTGAAAGAAGAGTTACAATTAGTGGCTACAGAGATAGACATCAAGGACGTATCCGGTATGACAAGAATGAACTTAAAGAAAGCTATAATTGGTTCGGAAAATTACGAGGAAGAGGATATTAGAGAAATGCTCGTAGGCATTAAAAAAGAAGAGAAGAATCAGAAAGAATGAAGCTAGAAGAGAAAAAGTGGAAATAACAGCTAAAAACAGAAAAGAAAAGGAGAAGAGAGCAGCTAGAAGCAGAAATAAGAAAAGAAAATTGAAATTTCTGTTACAAAAAACTTATATATTAATGGAAAGAAGCCGATACTCAATGGGAATCAAGTGCAGTACTGAGTTTCAAGATGAACAGAGAAAGAAAGAATAAATGCAAGTAAAAATGCAAATAGGAAAGACGAAGCAAGGCTGTTGGAAATGTAACGAAAAGAAGAATTGTATCAAATAGAATTGGAAGGAAAAGAACGGAGAAGAGGAATTAAGGCAGTTAGCTGGATTTGAAAAGAAAAATGAAGAAAAAGAAGAAATGGAGATCGAAATACAAGCAAGGCTGTTAGAAAGTCAAAGAGAAGAAACATAGTATCAAGAAGAGTGTGAAACGGAACAAAGCTGAGAAAAGAAAAGGAAAGGAAGAAAAAACAATGACGGCAAGTAGAATTGAAATATTTAAAAGAACAAAAATTAACTGAATTTCAGAAGCTCAATGAGGGAAATATATTTCTATTGGAGAAAAAGGAGAATCTGAATTAGAAGAGTCAAGTGGAGACGATATTTCTAATTTATCTAATCAACCAGAGAAACTAAGAAATGAATCAGAAGTTTTAAATGATGATAAAGAAGAAATGTATCAAACGGAATTGAGAAGACGGGGGAAATTGAGAAAATGGGGGGGGGTATTACTTCAAGAACACCTTGACAGTAAAAGAAAGCGAGAAAAATTGAAGCGATGGGTCGAAGTGGAACAAGTGATCGCGAATAAAACTCTGATGAAAAGAACAGAAAACACAAGGAAGAATTCAAGTCGAAATATGAGATCAGTGGAGATCTAAGAAAAGAAAGGAAAAGTAATGGAAATGAAGAATCATAACGGCTAGAAAAGGATTTAAGGCATTTGAGATGAACGTGTGAAAAGAAGAGATGTATTGGACAAGAAGACTCTACTACGCAGATAGAAAAGGGAAAAGAAGGAGGATCCGCATTCAAAAACACCTCAAACCTGGGATAGATAATAGCGATGAACGATACATTTTACGTCGTTTGCTTCGGAAAGGGTGTAATCTACACCACAAGACGACTTCTTACCATTCCAGTACAATAATTAACAAGTAGGACTGTTGGTGAAAAGAGCATTTTACGACCGGAGTGGTCTTCGTGACAAAAGACGAAGTCCAAGTAACCCATCACTTCAAGAAGTTGTCCCATTCAGGGCTATGGTCGTAAAGGAGCTTCCACAGCCGACGACAAACACGGACCTAGTTTATGACCATAGCCCTGAATGGGACACCACTGGTCAACTACAGTGAAGGAGGAAACTGTTTGTGTGTTTATGGACTGACTCCTTACGACTCTTCGGTGAGGATACAAAGAGAAGGAGGGACCAAGGAGCTTTCCTCAATGCCATTTTGACTAGAGGAAAACAGCACCAATTGGTGTGATAATTCTGGTTTTATTTTATTTATTTATTTTTGCTACTTGACCAGAGACTGATTTAAAAAAAGGAACTATGAACTATAAACTACGTAACTTTTTATTATTTGTGTGTGATTCATTATAAAAGTTTCTTTTTATAAGTCTTGCATTATTTGCAGTCCTTATCTGAATAGAATATTTGTTAAGAATTAGTGAATAGCTATTTTGTCATGGAACATTTAAATATTTTAAGGACTGAGAATTTAAGGAATTCTTTTTGATTTGGTTATTTTGGAGTATTATTTAAAGTGTTTTTAAAGGGAATTTTATTAAATAAATTTCGGAAAAAGATGAATAATTTTAAATGTGTCAATGAGTGTTTTGTTTTGATTTTATTATGTGAAACAGGAAATGATTTTTTTGTAAGGATTTCATAAGATTCTTAGAATTATATTTTAATGATTGAGTTGCATTAAAGAATCTGTTTTTATTTTTGTGGAAAAAAATAAAGAAAGGAAAAATTTAATACTCAGAGATAAAATTAATGTTTTGAGGATCCAATTTTGATTGTTTTGAAGTATGAAATTAGTAATTTTGAAAGTGAATTTGTTGTCTTTTTTTTTTATAAATATATTGAGATTTAAATGCTATTTATTGTCATGACAATTCTTATTGTGTGCCATTTTGTTTGAATATATTGTTAGAATAATTGATATCTCGAAGTGAATATGTGAAAGCGAATAAGTAATTTTTTAAAAAAGTTATATGTAGCATTGTAAAAAGTGTTGAGATTTAGTTTTATGTACTAAAGTGTTTTGATAATTTTAGTATTTTGATATGTGAGAGAATTAACGTTTTAAACTGTAAGATAGCTAAGACTTTATTAAGTCTTAAATTAGAATTATTTCTTTAAGTGGAGGGAAAAAAAAGATTTTCCTTTATATATGCATAGTGGAATTATAGATAACGCTATATAAATATATGTAAAAGAATAATAATTATGTAAAAGGAAAAGGATAACTAACTTTAACAAAGTAATATGCTCATCGAATGTTTGTTTTGATTTACTTTAATAAAAAAAATAGAAGGCATCGCTCACTTCTGTAAAAATATACCGATTGTTATTCTTTTAAGTCACATATATTGCAGTATGGTTTATGTATCCTTAGTTAAGGATATATGTGTGATTTTGGTTCCGTTTTATTCTAGAAAAATTGTAATGATTTAGTATTTGATATGTTCGTTTTATGGCCATAGTCATCATATATATGTTTTGGTAATATCAGATATGCGATCTCGTATGTCATTTTATTCCTTCCAATCCTTATCTTGAGGGACGGCTGTAATATACATGACGCCTGTTGACGAGGAAAAATTATGGTAACCCTTCCTTTGTGTAGAAGAGGGATTGTCAGTGTATTGAGATAAACGCAGCCAGAACTTCCTTGTTAGAGGTAGAGGGGAAACGAGTCCTGAGAAGAAAATAAATATCATTGTTTTTATTAAAGAGACAAAGTTGTCCTTATGCCCACATGCACACTACTCAACTCTCCAGTAGTAGTTAATAAACCAGATTAGAGATATAGATAAGAAAAAAAGGCACCACCACACTCTCTTACAGGAAAAGACATTACGGTTATCATGTATTGGCTTGAGCAGACGATTTCTGAAGGAGAAGAGGCAGTTGTATCTATTTTTTCTTCGCAATCGACATATAATCTTCAATACATTTTTAAGAAACAACATACAGATATAAACCTTTGATGATACATTTAGATGATTTTAAGCAATTAAATAGACAAATACAGAACTCGATATATTGATAATTTTTTGGCACTGCGTGTGGCTGTTTAATGGTTAAGCCAACATTGCTTTTAGCAATAACGAAGTTTGTATAGAAACAAACACTGAATATTACAAAAACTTTGATTGATGTATTATGCACTTGAACTGCCACCATTCAGCCGTGATTTTTTTTGATTTGCTTGTTATCTTTGAAGCAAGTTTTCTGCGAAATACGAGCCTGCGTTTTCATGAGCGCGCCACGCTCTGTGTTCGGTTGCCTTTGTGCAAGAATAGAACTGGCCTTGTTTGGGAGAGTTCAAATAATGAATGATTAAAATTTATTCTTAAATTACATATGTTTTTTTTTACCTTCCAAGTTACTTAAAAATGCCCTGAAACAAACAGAAGGTTAACGGCATATGATTTATTTTAAAATTTATTAAGCAAGCATTCAGTTTGAAACCCGTAGCAGGAAGAACTTGTAATTATCCGAGTAATTGTATTAAATCTTCGACATAAGAATTATGTATTATTTCTTGTACATTATTATGAGGTTAAAATGAGATAATTCCTGTTGTTGTGGGTATTGGAGTTTGAGTAATCGAGAGCCAATCAGTCAATTTTTTTCTCTAAATATTAAAACAAATTATTTGTTTAAAAAAACATCTATTGAGTAAATACATAATTTTTTACAATTGTTTTCACATTCGGCTTTTTGTTATCAGTTTCTAATTTTGAGATTTCCAGAGGTGTGTGTGTGTATTTCTCTGATGTTTGTCTTAGCACGACCATGGTAAGATATCTTTCTGTAGTAAAAAAAAATTGCCAGAAATAAATGTATGAGATAAAAAGATTTGCTCTTTTCTTTATATTAAGTACGTGTAAATGAGAGTGATGATTACTAATTAGCTTAAAAGGTCTTGAAAATTATGAGTGGATAAACGCACTTTAAAGTAGTAACACTTATATCCCAGTTCAAAGAATGAACTTAATTATTATTATTTTGCGATTTGTTGCTTCAAAATATATATTTGTTTTTTTAAAAGTATCTCAAGCAAGCGTTTAAAAATTTACTAAACGTGAAATGACTTTAGTTTCCATGTCTCTTGAAGACTTTCCATCGAATAAATTACGTTTAAAAGAAAAATATGCATAAAGTTTCCCTGGAGATTAAAACTTTGTTCTTAATTGAAAACTTGAGTGAATCTCTTGTTAAGTAACAGGTAATGTTAATTCATTTTACATCATAAAATCTAATTTTTATTTTCTTACACTTCCTTGTTATTGTATTTTTCTTTTATTCCCGTTTTCACACCATTTATTTCTATTCGCTTTAAAGATAACATTATTGAAATTAATTCTAAGAGAATGACATACAGTTTAATTTTTCATTCAATATTCTTAATTCAGGGTGAATAATTGGCTAAAAAGTTATATTTTAAGTGCGCGACACAATCGAGACAATTTTTGTTCTCAAGGGCAACTCAATTACTGGTTTGATCAACTACAGCTACACTTCGAGTTCTTCGTTTCTCACTCTTGCACGAGTACGTTTTAAGTTTTTAACCCCTTTGTTTTATTCTCGATTATTTTCAATCAGCGTTCAAAAAGCCTTGAAATTTAAATTATAGATTAGATCAGAAATTTTTTTTAAAAAAAACTTTATTCTAAGAAAGAGAAGACAATACTTGTAAACTAAAGACGGAAAATCCGTTTTCTATGAAACCTTATCTTAATTATTATTTTATTTTTCTAAGTATACAGGAACGAAAGAGGTTTTAATTTTTTTTTTTCTCCTACAAGGTTAGAGAGTAAAATCGAGTATGAGTTTAAAATCTGAAAATAAGTATAAATATAAGAGCTTTACTGATATGGGGATTTAAGTATAATTAGCAATTTAAAAAAATCGCACTCTTAATTCTAAATTTTTTTCACTTTTAAAATCTTAATCATAACATATTTTTAAATGTCCTTATATTTTTTGATTGATTGTAGTAAAATTCATTTTTAGAAATAGAGGGTTTTTTATCATATCGAATGATATTTCACTTTAATTTGTATTCTTAACAAGAACAAAATAGGAGAGGAAATCAAATATTTTCCGAAAAAAAACTAATTTAATTATTTTTCATGTTCAATGAAAAATAAATATATCTATTTAATCTAAAGTTATTCGATCTTTTAAATGAAAGTTAGCATTCATTATATATATATACGCATACTTACATATATATATATATATGGCTGAGTGTATGTGTTGGATAAAACAATTAAATTATTAGAATTATAAAAAAAACTACATAATAAATAAGAGAAACAATAAAATCCAAAAATCAAACAAGAGAAGAAAACATAATATCCTATGACATATTAAAGTAATTAAGATTTGCAATGTAAAATATTTAAGCAATCTTTTAAATTACGATCTCCAAAAATTTGCACTGTCGCCAAATATGATGTAAATAACAATAATAATTAATTAAGTAGAGGAAGAAAATTTTTCAAAAGCGAGAATATTTAATAAACATCTCAAAATCGAAACAATAAAACAGAAGTAAAATTCAAAAGAACACATATCTGAATTTTAATTGTTAAATTTTTTTTTTAGTTCTGTGAATAAAATATGTCTTTAAATGTAAGCTATGTAAAAATTCAGGAAATATTCACAGATAGACCACTAACTAGCTGTCTTAGTAATCCTAATGTTGCGTGGTGGATTTGTTTTTTAATTAAAAGATCTTTAAAATTCCCTGAAAGTCCTGAAAGTTAATAGGTCTTTCGTTTAAAGCTGTAATTTCCAAAATCTCATGAATCTAAAAGACTTCAGAAGAAACTCTCACTTTTCAAGATGTGAATATCAAAAAATCATTTAAACCAATTTATAAAATAAGATTTTACCAACAAAATTGTTAAAATATAATTTTTTTTTTGTTTTTTAGATTTCAAATTTAAATCCCAGAAATCATATTTCAATATCCTCCAGAGTCCCTTAAGGACTCATCATGGGAAATATTTAAGGCATGTCTATATGGATCCTCATCATACAAATTACTAGGAACATATTTTTTTTTTCAAAAATTCTAATGGATAATTCCACTTCGTATAATCTCCTACAAATTTCTTAATATTTTTGAATCTGTCGTTATCTTGAGTTGTCAGTAATTTATTACGATGCAAAAAATTTAATATAATCTTCCTGTATATGGATATACGAATATTGCTATTTCAGTAAGGCATTTTAATTACTTTAAATTTAAATGCATCTCTTTTGCCATATAAATTATAAATAGCGTGATCCAGTATTTGTAATTCTCTCTCTCTTCTTCTCTCGATATCTGTATATTCAGCTTTACTCATACGTGTATTTGAATTTGTCTGTAGTAAAACTGAATAGTTTGGATAAAAATCAATGGTCGACCTTTAATCACTAAATTTGCTAAAAATTATTAGGTAGTCTATGTGTCTGCATAAAACGTAAAGAGAGTTGCTAACGTGGTTCGATTCATAGAAAGGCAAGTATAGATTTGCCAGAATGTTGCTAGTTGGTCCTCTTTGAGGCAAACTTTTGATTTGTTTGAATATGTTTCTATTGAAAATAATATAATTTTCTTCCAGTACTAATTTCATAAGGCTCCTAAATTTTATCATTATGCTAAATTTTATATTCTCTAAGTTTTATTTATCATAGAGAGTCAAAAGAACTTTAATAATATCCTCTATATCAATTAAATTACAAAGATCCTGAAAATCATCACTATAAATTAACTGGATTTGAATATTTTCTATGGAACTAATTACTTCTATACTATTTTTTAATAATATCTGTTTCATCAAGTCTATCCAAATTATTTTGAAAAGTTCTACCATATTTAGTTATGTATGTATTATAACCATTTAGGATGTTTCTGAATTTGATATGGCTCATTTGGAATGCTGGAGTCAGAAACAAATGCAGAAATTTATTGTTATTATTGAGTATTCCAAGTTTTTTATGAAAGGCGGCTAACCTATTAAACATTTATTTGTTTTCACAATTTGAAATAATATAAGCACACACCATTGTTTTCAAAATATTCATACATCCTTTTAAAGTAAAAATACATATTATTGCAATGTCCCCAGGAACTTTATCTACATACACTATTAAAAATTTGTTTGTAGTTTTTATATTGAAGGTCTAATATCTTTTAATTTTATTTCATTTTCAGATTTGTAATTAACATTTATCAAATCGTTAAGGACTCTGTATCTAAATTCCATGAAGGCCTTCATAAGGCATACTACATTTGACGATATTTTCGTTATAAAATTATCCATCCGTTTCATCACCTGAAAAACATTTCTATTACAATAAATTACATTTAGACCATTTGGGTAAATCGTTTAAAAAATCATGTGAAGAAATTTTCCTATCACAGTCTTTTCATTTCATTAGGAATTATCTTAATTATAAAAGATATATGTTTTCGAATCAATGCATATTAAAATGTGCAATTTCAATTCTACATAATTGATTTCCCTTTTAATATCTTTTTGTATCTGACCTGTGCTGATTCATTCTTATCTTAATATGATTAATTTTCTCTGACCTATATATTTATATTCACAGACTCTACATTTTATCATGTACACACTGTTGTTCATTTTGCAGAATGTAAAAATGGATTTTTTCATATCTCTGTTCTTCACCCATCATGATGCATGTCTTGTATCTTTTATCTCAACAATTTTTATTTCACAGTTTCAAGTCACTAAAATCATATGTGTAATTATCATAAAAGGTATACATACCAACAGTGTGTACATGATAAAATGTAGAGTCTGTGA
>BMAW01067234.1:215032-229148 GCA_019974015.1 Nephila pilipes | reverse complement strand
GTGTGTGTGTGTGTATGAATATTTGTCTTTATAAACGCTCCGCACAGATCCCTTTTTTAATCTACATCTAGAATTATTGGATATTTTTTTAGTAAAATTGATATTCTAGAAATTTCTAGTTTTGTATTTTCTAATATAATAATCTCTATAATCCAAAACACCATCACGAGAAAAATAGGTATAAACAATTTTTGAATACTTTAATTTCAATGTTTTTTATATTTTGACCATTATGTCTGTACAAATTTCTATATTCATTAATATAATCTAAATCCATTAATATATCTCAATGAGCACTTAAGACTTCAAAAACACAAATAGGGATCAAAATTGCAATAAAGGTAATTTTTTTGTCGATAATACTCCCACCATTATAGTGTAATACCAGGCACTGACAAACAACCCAAATTGCCAGTCTCTATAATGGTAATAAATTTCATATTCATTTATACAAATAAAAATAATTTAGAATTATGGCAAGATATCAAATAAAATTATCCATAAGATATCAATCCCTAAAATTATCCATAAGATATCAATCTCTAAAATCATCCATAAGATGTCAATCAATTGAATGTTCCATATTATAATATCCAAACATATGACAAATTGAGCTCAAGATTGAAGTCCAGTATAATAATTTTTTAATATTTTTTTTATCAGAAGTTAAAAAGCAATTAAATAAAACCCCATAGAGTACAGAAACAACAAAATTTAAAGCCATAAGACACAATTCAAATTTTTAGAAAAACAGGAATGAAACAAAAGACAAAGAAATCATGATAAACAGAGCAAGCATAGGCAAATCTTGAACCTATTAATAATTCAAAAATATATATATATATATATATATATATATATATATATATATATATATAATTTTGAACCTCGATCAAGTAACGAGGACGACACCTGAGCTGGCACTTGAATGAATGACGTACTATCTATTATGTCATTTAAAATGGACAAAGTGTCTCTGATAACTAGAAGACACCGTAGTGTTTTCCGAAACTTTCGAAGAACACCTGGAAAAGTTATATATATATATATGGGGGCCTTTGTAGAAGAAACACTCGATCATAGAGGGCGCTGCCTCTGCCACTGAAGGGAGCCCGCTCTCGAAGGAGAGTCGACTGTGGTCATCAAAACGAGGAAGACGCCCTTGGTGATGAATCAAGACGATTAATGATTTAAGACGCTGAAGAAGATTGTTTTAATGTTTTTAAATGTTATTGTGAAATGTCTCGTCAAATATATGAAACCTTACGTTAATGTGAAACGTCAATATTAAATGTGTGTGTGCTAAGTTAAAAGTTTGATTCTTTAATTAGAATAATTAGTAACACCGGCCATCCCACAAATCAGAAGTGGGACTCTGAATAATCTGAAGAAAGAAAAAGTTAAAACTTTACATAAGTTTATTTTTGATACAGATGGCGATGCTAAAAATACGGAAAGAATAAGACACTTCACTGGTTTCAAATTCACAGTAAATGACTCTAATTTTAAGTCTAAATTAAAAATTATTAATGATACTTTTTCATTACATGAATTGATTACCATTTGCGATATTCTGAATATTGCATTCCAAGGAACAAAAACTGAAATAATCGAGCGTATATTATTTTTGCTAAATGATGTTAACTCGCTCTATCAATATATTCAAAATTCGAATCAATATGTATCTGAAAGCGAAACGGGAGTAGAAACGAAACAAATCCCATCAATGCAGAGCCGGAACATTAATGGGTCAGCAGCTTATTCTGAGGAGCGGTGTTATGATTATGGCGCTACTCGAAATCAAAATATCTCTGTAAGCTTTTCAGACGTTGAAAGTGTTTCTTCCTCTTTTCATGGTGAATTGCATGAAAACATATCAATTTGGTTTGAGCAATTTGAAAGCGCTGCAAATATTTTTTAATTTATCTGACTTACAAAAGTTTATTTTCTTTAAACGATCGCTTGGTGGTAATGCTTTATTATTTTTTAGAAGCGAATTGAATATTACGCCATACCAGGAGTTAAAACGTGTGTTGATAGATTAATTCGAGGTCACTACTAATTCAGCCCGATTGCATTAAATATTGAGTAAGTGTAAAATGAAAGAATCTGAATCTATACAGGAATATAATTTTATCATGAAAGAGTTGGGTAATCGAGGGACAATTGAAGATGCCGCTTTAATGCAATATATTATATGATGAATTAACGATAGAAATGGAAATAATTAGTTTTGTATGGTTGCAGAGAATTAATTGAACTTCGCGAAAAACTGAAGGTTTGCGAGGTTATATAAAATGATTTTATGAGAGAAAAAAGTAAATATAATTTTAGTAAATTAAAACAAAAACCAGATAATTTTGTGGATCATAAACGATCAATTAATTATGATCAGAATACTAAATTATGTTTTAATTGTGGTGATAAAGGACATTTATCTAAATTTTGTTCACATAAGTATAAAGGTTTAAAATGTTTCAGATGTCAAAACTTTGGGCATAAGGCATCTGAATGTTCGAAATTAAATATGGAATCCAAACCCAATGATAACATAGAATCTCTCAATATTGCGAAATAAACATATCTGTTCAAAATGGTTCGTTTCGGTAATTTAAATATTAACTCATTGATAGATACTGGAAGTCAAGCTACGTTAATTTCTAAAAATATATTTGAAAAGTTAAAGTTAAATATTTGTGAACTGAATCAATATAATTCAATTTTATCGGGATTAGGAGAGTGTAAAATAAAGCCCATAGATATATTTACAGGAGAGATACAAATAGATAACTTTAAGTGTACTACTGATATATGTGTCGTGGAAAATGGTACAATACCGCATAATGCTATTATAAGACTTGATGTAATTTTGAAAGGTGAAGTTATAATAAAGGAAATGGATTTTCAATAAAAAATAAGTCTCCGTGTGAAGAAAACAATATTTTGATAGTTTTGCCATTAATGTTAATTGTGATGAAATTGAAGAAAATATAGGTTATAAAATTTAAAAATCCATTAAAGATGAAGTGCGTCAATCTATATTAAATTACTAACCGAAGAAGATTAAATCGACTAACATAGAATTAAATATTTTAACTAAAAATAAGGAACTAATATATCAATGACCGCTACGTTTACCTTTTCAGGAAAATAAGTTTGTTGACGGTAAAGAATTAACAGTTGTACCTGAAAGTATGCAAACTGAAATAATTAAAAATGCTCATGAAAAGGGACGTATGGGAGTTAAATATGCAGAGAAACGCTTAGAAGATCATTACTTTATTTCTAAATTGAAACAAAAAGTTGAAAGAATAATAACAAATTGTGTGCACTGCATTCTAGTAAATCGTAAAAAAGGAAAGCAAGAAGGATTCCTTCATCCGATTCATAAAGACGATTTACCTTTGCATACGTATCACCTAGATCAACTAGGACCCTTAGAAAGTACTGCAAAAAATTATAATCATATTCTAACGATTATTGACACTTTTACTAAATTCATCTGGCTATATCCCACAAAGACATCAACAGCCGAAGTAATTCCAAAACTCGAATTGCAAAAGACTAACTTTGGAAGTCCAATAAGAATAATTTCCGATCTGGGCACTGCCTTTATGTCAAAAGAATTTGAAGAGTACTGTTCCAAAGAAAATATAAATCATCATCGAATTAGAACAGTCTTATTGTGTGCCAATGGACAAGTTGAACGGCTAAATCAAGCTATTATTCCCATTCTTTAAAAATTGTCGCTTGAAAACCCTTCGCATTGGTATAAATACATTAATGAATTGCAACAAACTATTAATTCAACCTATCAATGCTGTATCAACACCACCCCTTTTGAACTGTTATTCGGTACCAAAATGAATACCAAGCATACTGAAAAATTAAAAGAAATTATTGAAGCCGAATTTCAAGCTAATTTTAAAAAACAGAGTAACGATCTACGAAAAGATGCCAAAAAACAAATATTAAAAGTTCAAGAGCAAAATAAGATGTATAACTTACGAAGGGAAACGTCTCATTGCTATAAATTAGGTGACTTAGTTGCTATAAAACGCACTCAATTCGGACCACATCTTAAACTTAAATCGAAATTTTTAGGGCCGTACAAAATTACTAAAATTAGAGGTAATGACGCATATGAGGTCTCGAAAGAAGAACAAGAAGGACCTATAAATACTACAACTTGTGTAGAATTTATGAAAAGATGGTGTGTGACATAAAATATTCAATTATACTTCATTTATTTGACTGTGAATCCACCAATTATGACTTTTTCTCGATTATGACTATTTTCCCCCAAACTTGACTGATTTATCTGTTTTTTGAAGACTTTGGGAAAAAAAAAAAGAGAAGGAAAAAGTGAAGCGGATGACAAAGTAAGACGATGATACTTCAAAAACGACAGTGATTTCTGAAGACGATGATACTTCATAAGCGATTGTGTTTTCTGACGACGATGATGTTCCAAGATTGATAAATGCTGTTCGAATTACCAACTTGTTATTGCTTTTGAATTTTCTCTTTTCAGCTTTATTTTTTAGGTTAAGACTATCTTTCTGTTGTTAGAGTGAAGAAGCTGAGGTCATCTTCTTCCAGGAGGGCCGAGTGTGGGTTTGTAGAAGAAACACCCGATCATAGAGAGCGCTGCCTCTGCTACTGAAGGGAGCCCGCTCGTGAAGGAGAGTCGAATCGAGTCATTCAAACGAGGAAGACGCGCTTGTTGATGTTTCGTAGATAGACTATTAGCTGTTTTGGAAGTTAAAGACGATTTATGATTTAAGACGCTGAAGAAGATTGTTTTAATGTTTTTAAATGTTATTGTGAAATGTCTCGTCAAGTATGTGAAACTTTATGTTAATGTGAAACGTCAATATTAAATATGTGTGTGCTAAGTTAAAAGTTTGATTCTTTAATTAAAATAATTAGTAACATCGGCCATCCCTCACAAACACACACATATATACTGGATGCTGGTAAAGTCCTCCCACCCCCTTTAACTTCCGAATGGCTGCAGCTGAAATCATACAAGTGGTGTCAAGCTAAAATAAAATGGCTCCGCGCTACTAAATGAGCCCAATGCCCCCCCCCCCCCCGATGAAAAACTACGGAGTTAATTCTCCTACCTCAAAAAAGGTACGAGATAGCGGGAAAAAAGGAACTATAAAGTTATAGAGCACCATCGATTTAGTATAAAAAAGAAAACACCTTGTGGACATTAATGATACAAACAGAACGCTTTAAGCGCATGTGTTTGTTCTTGACTTCCGAAACTGTGACTTCATGAAACTTGATGAAAAGGAGAAAGGTTATCTTTCGTACGAAAAGCGAACCCGCATCATGGCACACGGGATCGCATATAATTCCCAATCGAGAGGGTTGTGGTTTAAACCCCGCGGACAGAGTAGATAATATGCAGATCGTACAAAATTTTGTTGCAAAACGCATCAACTCAAGGCAACTTCCGTTTGGTGTGCGAAATTTGTGTATTATACAAATACGTATGAAATGTTACACCTGTTCACCTGAGACAGATATCTCCTCAGGGTTGCATGCTAAAGCTCATGGTTATGAAGAAATTTTCCAAAAATGAATATTGAGAGATTGTAATGGCTTTATGATGAATGTGGGCTCAAGGCAAGATCGGTAGTGCGGTCGAATCGGTAAGGTTTCCCCGAAGGCCCGCATCCTTCACGGAAAACCATACTAAAGTTTATGAGACGTTTAAAAGATACAAAGTGCGTGACTAACCGACCTCAATCAGGCAGACCAGCTAAGGTAGGATAGCAGGTAAAAACGGAAAATGTATTATATGCCCTCACGAATACAAACAGCAGCACAAGAGAGATAAGTGAAAAGTGTGGCCTCGTAAAAAGACGGGTTTGGAAAATACTAAACAAATTAAGTGTTCATCTATACCGGATAACACCTCATCAGGCATTACTGGACGGCGATGCTGTAAGACATTACGCATGATGCAACTTTGTCATGAACCAGATAGAGGTCTAGCCAACATTCTTGACAGACTCGGAAAGGATGGCTGAGGCATGCTTTTCGAGGAAAGAAATGTACGATAGGCAGAACACCCATTACTGAGCTCTGAAAAACATTCCTGCCGAAGTTCGATATCAAAACCATTAAGTTAACCATTATCTTTTAAACATTAAGTTTTAATTAATGTTTGGTATGGAATTTACAATAATAAGCTGATTAGTCCAATATTTTAGTAAGGCAGTTTAATGAGCGCACAATATTTAGAACTTCTGCAGCGGGACGTAATACCCGATTTTGTATAGACCCCGCCATTGCTTCAAATACGGAATGTATGGTTCCAATATGGCAACATTCCTCCGTACTAGACGTCACAAGTGAATTGGTGCCTAGTGGAGACATTCCGGGTTCAAATAATCGGGTATGGTGGTTTCGAAAAGTGGACTCCAGTTTCACCAATTCTGACTCAAATGGGCTTTGTCCTGTATGGATAACTCAAATAGCAGGTGTATGCGACCCCTCCTCCAATAATGCAGGACCTTTGACGACGTTTTACGGATGATTGTGCTAACGTGTCCCCCGCTCTGCTACAGCGTGTGCAACATGAAGCTCAAACTAGGGTCCAGATGTACATGGAAGCTGATGAAGAAAAGTTTGAACGTCGAAAATAAAGGTTTCTTGTGATAATTAGTTGTTTTTTCTCTGTCTAAGATCGTCTCATCACTTCACAGTGTAGGAAATCGAGCAAACAAATGTGCGTTTAAAGTGTTCCGTTGTTACCATTAATATCCATAAGGTGTCGTATAGTAATAAATCGATGATGCCTTATAACTTTGCAACTCGCTTTCCCCTTTTCTTATCTTGTACCATTTCCGAGATAGGAGCACTTTCTCCGCAGTTTTCCACCAGGGAGGGGGTTGTCAGTAGTCTCATCTAGTAGTGCATAGCCACTTTATTATATCTAGAACCACTTTTATGACTATAGCTGCAGTCGTTTGGAAGTATAGAAGAGAGGAATGGATTTTACCGGAGACATGCAGACACACACACACACATATATGTATATATAATTTAACACTATATGAATAGCCATGGTAACAGCATCGATATCATCAAAGTTTTTCATAAGTTTATTAGTAAGTTTGCAAAACTAAAGTTACCTCTATACTGCATGGAAGTGGTCAAAAGAATGTCAGCAAGCTTTCCTGTATTTAAAGAATTCTATAATTTCCAAGTCAATCTGATTTCTTTTTTTTTTTTTCTCATTCAAATTGTAAATATAATTTATATGTAGATTTGTCGCAAGAAGCTCTTGGAACTGTTATAAAACAAGAACACTCTGATGGCTCCCAAAATCCTATTTCTTTTCATTCTAGATATCTAAGACCTTATGAAAGAAACTATGCCACCGCAGAACAAGAATGTCTTACCGTAGTAAGACTTGCACTAGATAAGTATTATAATTATTTACATAGGAAACACATTTTACACTTTTTTTAAGCCATTCGAGATCATGCTGCTCTCGTATGCCTTAAAAGTGTAAAGCGATAACTGGAAGATTACTTAGATGGTCACTTAAATTATGTATTTTCGAATATGAAATTAAATACAAAAATGGATCTTTTAATTATGAAACAAACCTGCCTTTTAGAAATCCTGTTTCTCACAACACTATTTAAATGGCTCATTTACTTCAAAAGGAAAAAGTAATTGAACATAAAAATTTAGATAATGTAGTGATTTTGTTTCGTACCTGAATGCCATTGACGACGGTATTCCTCCGATTGCCCCCTAATTTGACGATATTTGAATTAGTGTAACCTTGGTTGCCAATAGAACTTGTATTATGATCAAGAAGTGAATCCGCTTCGTGTGGCCGCTTAGCCTAGTGGTCATGGTCCGCCGACCGCGAGTTCGGCGGTTTTCGTCGAATTGCGGGTTCGAGTCTTGATGCCACTAAAGACCCGCCGTGTAGCCGGGGATGATGCACGTTAAATCTGTAGGGACCAAAAGTCTTCCCGTTGGCGTGGTGTGGAAGTTAGGAGAGGGAGGTGCCAGTTCAGGTGTCGTCTTCGTCACTTGACCGAGGTTCAAAATTACGAGGTCCGCTGCCAATAGCCAATTCCCGGGGGTCCGGTTTGCAGCTCTAAACCCTTTGGATGAGCTCGGTCCCCTTGGGTATTCTGCCATTAGCCCTCGTGTTGCTTCTAGCGCGACTTTAATAAAAACCAAACCAAACCCAATCCGCTTCGCTCGTATTGTAACGGATTGAAACTATGTCGTCCAACGCTATGTAGATTTAAACAATAAAACTATAGTAAAATTCAAATACAGTCCACAGTTCAAACTCCCTTGAGTTCTCATTTTCGGAAACAACCTAACGTTTAACCCTAGCGACCCGGAAGAACTGTTTTGTTTTTTTTAATCGAAGCAAAACTGAAGACCAAAATGGCGGAAATTACGACACTGAATCGTAAGCGCAGTAGTTTGAAGGATCAACTTACGAATATCTCTAACGCTTTAAAAGGTGACATTATGTGGATATTGCCGAATTGCAGGCGAATCTTGAAGTGGTCAAAAAAATTCAAGATAAATTTGAAATCTTGAAAAAGGAACTTTACCGAATTATATCGGAAGATGAATTAGAGGAAATAAAAAGCTTACTTACAGATGTATGATGAAGTACAAAGAATAGGAGTAAGCTCAAAACCTTTATAAATAAAAATAAACTGAATGTATCTGATCGTACTATAACTTCTGACTGGTCTATTATTAATCATCACCCAAAAAAATCGTCTATTAAATTACCAGAAATACATTTTCATACATTTAGTGGCAATAGCGAGGAATGAAACATTTCAAAATCAGTTTGAAATTCTAATTCATAAAATCCAAGAATTATCAGAAAGTAAAAAGCTTTTTTTTTTATTTATTTAAGTGGATTATTAAAAAATTGCAAAAACAATTGAAGTCTCTGATGACGATTATATTTCCCCCTTATCCTCCTTATGTTACCCCTTATGGGTATGGTTCACGTGGCTTTGCATTTCGTGTTGTTTTCGAATTTAATATGGATTTATATGCAATTAATCTTTTTTGAAATTTTATGTAGTTGTTTTAATATTATGTTGTTTGATTTACCAAATGCCACCCACGTATCTTTGTTATTTATTTATTTTTATAGGTTCAAGAATTCATGTTAACAAAATTACTACCGAACAAATTGATGTTAGACTTAAGCACAATACCACACATAACATACAAATTTTGTTTACATTTAATATTTAATAATTCGATCATCTTATTGAAATTGATTATGTGTTTTGTAAAGGTGAAGGGAGTTTTATGCATAAATTTTAAGGTGTCACTCTTTTTAAGAATAAATTATTAGGTATAACTTTTGATATAAATTTTAAATTTGAATTTTTTCTTTGACACTCCTGTAAGGTACGACTGTGTGTAAAAGCTTAACGCACACCTGCGTCTTGTGGAGGGGGGACTTTGTAACTATCTCTCATAAAACTATTTTAATTTTGTAAGTTTTCTCGTTCTCTAACTCAAAAGTAAAGAGTTCATTCCTATTTTCTTATCCAATTCCAAACTATCCTTTTATTTATTAGATCATGTTCTCATAAAATCTGTTGCATCAACTTGCACGTAATCATAAATATGTCAAAAATAATCTCTATTGGACCGATAGATGTCTTGTAAAATCCCTCATTATCCCTTCATCTTATGGCATGTGAGTACCATGTGATCGGGAGAAATTCCTGCTATAAAATCAAATGCAAGGTAAAATTCTGTCTCTGCTTCTCTCTACTGCTATCCACTAATGTAATCGAGAAAGCACAAATACGTCTTTTGACTTCTTCAAAATTATGAATATTTATATTGCCTCTTTCTCTCAGCAGAAATGAGTAATCGATCTTAATTGCGCGATGAATTTGTAATTTCACTTTCACAGTTACAACGACTCAAATCTTGTTCCCCTTAAGGAACTTTAAAAACAGAAATAGCTTAGCTCAAGATCCGGGGAATAAGGAGAATAGTCTAACACTAGGATGCTGTATGTGGTTAGAAACCTCTCGACAGACAATGTAGAATGAGCCGGCACATTGTCTTGGTGGAAAATTTTGCCATACAGATTCTTTGTCGATTCTTACAGTTTCCGCCATCGCAAGAAAACTTAATCGACGGTCAGACTGAACCAGATTACCGATTTCTTAGGATGTTCTCATTCGTTTTTGACGTGGAAGAGTGACCAGGGTGTAAATAATCTTCAACGTCTTTTCGGCCAACTTGAAAACGCTCAAACCACTCGAAAACATATGCACGTGATAAATATTCATTACCATACACTTATTTCAACAAATTTTTGTTTCAGTAGCACTTTTTCCAAGTTTCAAGAGAAATTTAACAACAATTCGTTGCTTATTTATCATTTTTTCCGGCAAAACAAAAAATAACTCAATGCGAACGAAGGTTTCAGGCAAACGGTTTAATTTACAAAAGCGAAAAGCACTGCATTCGGGAGAGCAGGCATCACGCTGTCGGTCGCTGGTGTTTGACGCAAGCATACTTCTTCTGTAGAACGCCAGTCTCATTATTTAATTGTCACATTTCGAGTATATATATATATATATATATATATATATATATGAGTGTGTGTGTGCATAAGATATTAAACGTTTGTTCTACATTAAATAAATATTACGAATACATGGCCGAAATGAACAGTCCTTTTTTTCATAACAAGAATATTTATTGATTCTAGCAGAGAGAGCGTTATGTACTGATGAACTTAGACCAACTTCGGTCACCAAGGCCGAAGCGAGAGACCATATATATTTGATCAGCATAAGAGAAGAGTATAAGAGCAAGATATTATGAGAGAGCACTTTTTTCACTGTGCAACAAGTTTTATAGCAGGGATTTTTCACAATAGGCGTAATATAACACGTGGTACAGGATTAGGTATATTATGGAATACCAACAAAAGACAGGGAGTATAGTAAGGATTATTTTGGCAGATTTATGACCTTCGGAAAGCGGATTAAACAAATTTTATGAACTCGGGATCTAATAAATAAAAGGATATTTGGAATTGGATCAGGAAATAAAGATGAACACTTTACTTTTGAATTAGAGGAATGGGATAGAATAGTATATTAAATTATTATTGAAATAAATTGTTAAATTAAAGTTAAATCATTACATATAAACATACACATACAGATATATCTCTCTCTGTATGTATACAAAAACATATATATATTCAGTCCCCAGTCTGAATATGAATGTTTTATTTTGTTGGGTATTCGAATTATTCGATTTATTCTTTGGTTCAAATTAGTTTCAAATTTGATTCAGTTTCAACTTTTTTACTTAGTTCTATAAATGTGTTTTATTTTTTGTTGATTTTGGATTTTAATTGTTCTCTTCCTTTTATGTTTTTTAATGATAAATTTATTGCTTTACCTTATATATGCTCTAAATTAAAATTGCAGAAGAAGCCAACTCTATGTTAACTAATAATGAAAATGAAAATCATAATTTACTGCAATAAATATAATTAGAACTAATAAAACTCATTAAATAAATATATATTTCATAATTATTATCCAATTATGGATCTAAAGTTTAAATTGTTGTGTCTGGCTTTGGACATGAAGTGTGGTTAAACGTGTTTTATGGATGCAAACTATCCTACTCAGAAAATAACTTTATAATAAAGTTTTGTAAGAATTATAAATCGAAAGAACAAGGACAAGGAATCCTACGGTTTTGAACACAAGATTCAGAAGAGAATATTAATGTAAAAAAATACATTTAAATTATATCAATTTCTACTTTAACTTATTAAAAATACATTTTCAAGTAAGTTCTAATCCAATAATAATTCATATCGGAGGATTTTAATATTAAATCGTACATAAAAAACACTTTACTACTTCCAGTAAGACGACGATAAAGGTGCAACATCTCTATTTCCCACCCTTTCTGCCAAAAGTTATAAAAAATTCTACTATAATACTACAACGCCTCTGGATTATTTCTTTTCCTATGAATCAATATTTAAAGCAATCGCAAATCACAACAGTTTTAAATTGAATAATCAGTCTAGACTCTTAAGAAATCAGGCAAATTAGATTTATTATTAGATTTATCGCCACAGCAAATGTTTAGAATCAGGCTTGCTAATTTTCGATATACACATCCAAACCTAAAGATTAATATTACGATTAGATGCTTAATTGTTACTGACTAATCAGGTTCGAGTGAGTAGAATAACTTGTACGGTGGGTCCGTTTCACTGTCCATTTTCGGATTCTATATCTCTTTACTCTTATTAGTTTAGGCTTAATGCGAAGTTCGTTGTAAACTTCTCACTCTTTCTACCCCTAATACTTACTATCAAATTGTCTCAGCAGCTTTATAAATGCTATCTCTCTCATCGATCCTATTCATTACAATTCAATATATCTATTCAATTTGCATAAGTCACTATTCATTTACAAAAAGAGGTTATCTCAAGTCAATTAACATCATATGAAAGTCTAAAGTATTAGATGAAAAGAAATACGAGAGAGAACTATTATAATATCACATAGAAGAAAACTTTCAAAAATTGTAGAATTTTCTTAAAAAAACTATTTATTGCAATTTAAAAATTATTAAATTCATATATTTCAATATATTTACATGAATAAATTTTAAAAACAAAATACTCGCATTACAATCCATAACTTTAGTTAGAATTAAAATTATTTCATTCCATAAAACAAAATTTATTTATTCTCTACTACATAGTAAATGTATAAGCCTTTATGCTGACTCTTGAATTTCTTAAAAATTGTCAAAAAAAAAAAAAAAAAAAAAAAAATCTTATTACTCCAAATTATAATATTCACATTTTAAATGAGTCATTAAAAATTAATAGGATTAAGGGATTTAATACAATTATTGTAATATTTATTGTAATTGGCTTTAATTTCTAATTTTTTTGGACTACTACTTCATAGTGTTGAATTTCCCCTCTTAGAGTGTAGTATGAAACTATTTGAAGTTTGAATTTATTTATCTTTTCAGATTTCTTTGTACATATATAAGCCAAAAAGTCTTTAAGAAAAGCAAAGCTTTTTTTTTAACAAACATTTTTTTCAATTCTATCGATTCCTAAATTTGAAACCATGTAATTATTATTTTTTTAATCTAGCGCATGTTTTACGAGTGACTTTTTTTTTAAAATGAAAATGAATTGATGTTTCGAGATTTTTCCCAAAATATGAAATTATTTTTTGAGAAGGGAAACAAAGTTGCAAGACCAATTAAAATAAAATATTGTTTTTTTACCAATAAAATCGAAGTAAATTTTGAAACTGTAAGTGAAACTAGTTTTATTTTGGATCAAGAGTAGTCATAACATTCGATCGAGCAACGATGAATTCCCCGGTATTCAATGATTCACTTTAATAAATATTAAGCAAGTAATAATTAAGTGCGCATAAATTTTCTTCGAGGTTAGGAAACCAATTATTCATCGAAGCGCTTTCTTCCTTGAGAAGCCATCGATAGGACTGCAGTTGAAGTACGTGATATCTCAAATTTCATTCAGAAGATCCTTACAGAGCATACGCGTTACTATACTATCGAGGTTATAACTCATACACAAGTGAATTATTTCCGCTAAAAACCTACTACATTTTTTAAATGATATTTCTGAAGGGCGTTGCCTTCGAAATTGCTCAAACGAATTGCCTTGTCCTTGTCAGGCGAAGATCTATTAATGAAATGGAAATTACATCTAAAAATGTAGAGATTACTATGTTGCACTTGTAATACACTGGTTGATTCTACATTATAAAATTAAAAAAAGAACTAGTCTTATGTCTCCAGTAACATCGGGAAAATTTATTTATTGTATTTTATAGTTGTTCCGCAATTATTTACACGCACACAATACGCATTAAGAAGAAAAAAATGTGACAAAAATAACAAAAACGAAAATCGGAAATTTTGAACATTGATTCCCAGAAATTAAATAGAGTTGATTGTTAAATTGTTAAAATGTTTTGCATATATATATATATATATATATATATATATATATATATATATATAT
>BMAW01067234.1:122203-214932 GCA_019974015.1 Nephila pilipes | reverse complement strand
ATATATATATATATATCCAAAAAAGATCTATCATTTAAAAATGCAGTAATTATTTAAATGTCGCGATTAATGAATATGAAACTTCAGGAAGAAAAAAAACAGGACGAATTACTGTCTTTCATTACCTTTACCCGTTTTAATATTTTTAAGTTTACATAAAATACATACATAATGGTTACATAATTGTATTTTAGAGCATCAGTTGAAAATTCTATTAACTGTTCCTCGTAGTTTCTACTTTGAGGGATTTTTATTGCTGAATAATTTTTTTAAATTTACGTAAGATAATTTGTTGTAAGAGATATTTGTTAAATATAAGTACAATTTTTTTAAAAATCCAAAAAGGCCTTGGTTGAAAATTTTGTGATAAATATTTTTAAAAAGAAAGCTACTATTCAAGAAAAATCTCATGAAATTGTGAAATTTACTCTTGTTTTTAGTTTTTTCATTCTGTATGGGATTTTACTCTATTTTGTTGAATCTATTTCTTTCAGTGAGCCCTATATCAATTTTATGAAGTTTGTTTATACAAATGTGCAAAAATATAAAGTAAACTATATTTTTTTAATCTAATATATAATGATGTTCTTGTACGCTGACGAGAGAAAAGATTTATGCTTTGAATTGTTCCACTTCTTAAAGAGGAACAGTAGCCAATTACCACAGAAATCTTAAGCGAATTTAAAGTATAATATGAAGGTTTAAACTTAGGGTATATCTAAATTGCAGAATTATTTGATTGAAATTTCCATACCTTACCTTTTTTTTTTCCTACCTAAATTGTTAAATTATTGTATTTATTTCTAGTCTTGAGTGAATGAAATCATTTAGTTTATTAAAAAGAACTATATTTTGGTGACTTTTTGAGAATAGAGCTTTAATGAGTGTAGGAATAAATGCTAAATTTTAAAAAAAATATTGAAAAATGATGTTTGGTCTTATAAAATGGAACTAATTTTTAAATGAATTAATGACATTAGTTAGCCATTTTACTATGTATCAATTAACTATTACTTTTCGAATTCCAAATATATACATATACATACATACATACATACATACATACATACATACATATACATATATACCTATATACTCTCTATCTCTATATACTATATATACTGAAAAGTATAGAAGAATAATTTAAAATATTTAAAAAGACAAAAATCCAAAAAGAATTGTAAAAATGAAAGAAAAAATAAATGAAAATATGGAACCCAGCAAGTCAAAAAGCAATCCGAAAAAGCGGGGTTAAACTAGTTTAATGGTACCAACCTTCCCCCTTTGCGACTTGGTAGGCTGAATAAGGAAATCCAAATTGCAAAAGAGTTCAATGATTAAAAAATGCAAAAAAATTCAGCGATAAAATTTACAAAAATAAAATCTATAATTCCTGGTAAGCTGAATTGGCAAATCCAAATTACAAAAGAGTTCAATGATTAAAAAATGCAAAAAATTTCAACGATAAAATTTACAAAAATAAAAATAAAATCTATAATTCTAAAAATTATCAACAAATCAAAATATAAAAATTACTTACAAAAATTCAAAGAAATGAATATTCAAATAAGTGAGTAGTAAGACGGAATTTTCTTTAAGCTTCAAGATGTATAAAAATGTAACACGTCATCACCATACAAATAGAAAAAAGATTTTTAAGTCATTGTTTGATTGGTAATAAAATGTAAAAGGATGCAAATAATTGGTTGGTAATAAGTTGTATGGTAAAGTATTATTTTGATATATATATATATATATATATATATATATATATATATATATATATATATATATATATATTTTTTTTTTTATTTTTTTTTTTATTTATATATATATATATATATATATATATATATATATATATATATATATATATATATATATATATATATATATCAAAATAATCATTACTTCCCTCTTTGATTTAACTCTTTTTGAAATTGCAGAAGACATCAGCGAAGATTATCTTCAAACTTAAGACTTTCCAGAAAAGAAATAAGATCAATTGTAATTATAAAAATGTAATACCGATAAATAACAAAAAAGGGCTTCGAATATATTGGTATCCAGAATACAATGTTAACAGCATGAATTTGATAAGCATTGCACATTTAAGTCTCAATAAAATTTTGATCTTGTTATTTATTATTACTCATCGTAAATGTTTGTTTTATATGTGTCTAACGATAAAAAATTTGAAAATGGATAGAAGAAAAATGTTTTTCGTGAATTTATTAGTTAAGCTTAGTATTTTTATTACGTATCCTTCGAGTATTACGACATTCAGCCTCTTAACACTCAAAGAGGTTAAATGTCTGTAAGTGTTAAATATTCTAATGTGAAGAAGATACTCAAATGCTGGTAATCGCGAGATTTTCTTATATTCAAATGTGCTTCGTTGACTTCAAAATTTAAGCTTCTGACTTCCAAGGGGTCGGTACTGCCCATTGGTGGGCGTTGAACATATTTAAGGGGGCGTTTTAGCCCAAGGTCAATTCATGGGGCTTTGAGGACCAACTGCCGCCTCTTGGTCAATATTCGCAAGAAGGCGCTGAAATTCTTGATTAGTACAAAAAATCATCGGAAGCATATTTCAGCAAATAGTTTTAAATGTCTATAAGCAAGATCAACCTATATTTAAAGTAGGTATTTATCATTATATAGCTTTGTTCCTAATTTCTTTTGATTAATATATGAACCTTTGACTGAAACCATCCTACTTTTTCAATATCTCAGATACTATCGAGAAATTAATTACCTAGAACAGATCTGATGATGATGATTAAATGTAATAATACTTATAAACAAATATGTAAATGTGTAGTTCTTAGGAATCAGGAGTCAATTCGTGACGACGTCCAATTACCTGTCTCGTCTGTCATTTTAAATGTTATTCGACTTGAGAACAAGTAAATAAAATAATCCATGATATCTAAAGTATAGCTTTTATTGATCCCCTGAAAAGAAGAATGCTCTAAAACGGCTGTCTTTCTCTATTCTCGAGTATTCAAGTTCTATAACATCTCAAAGAAGACGCTTACTGGAATATGATGCGAGTACCTCCTTTAATTGTTCCAACTGTGTTGCCGTGAGATTTTCGTGCATATCCCACTAACACTCTTCTAAAATCAAAAACTGTATCCTCAATTCAGTTCTCTATCACTTTTATATGACTTTATTATATCTATTCACTCCATTTCGAAAGGTGGCCGTGGAAGTCTAATAATCATGATCACGGGCTCGCTGCCGGTGGTTTTCCTTTGAGTCGTGGGTTCGAGCCTTGATGCCACTAAAAACCCACCGTGTAGTGGGGCTGACGCATGTTAAATCAGTCAAGATTTCAAGACCTGCCATTGGCGTCGAGCGAAATTTTGAAGAAGGATGTGCTGGATCAGGTGTCTTCCTCGTTTCTTGACCGAGGTTCAAAATCACGAGGTCCATCACCAATAGCCCTCGTGTTGCTTCTAAGTGTGACGTAATAAACGATCGATCAATTATAAGTACTGCTTCACTAATTGAGATGTTGGCTACATTATCCATTTTTTTCCAACCACATCTGATATACTTTGGGATGGTATGAAATCAGTGATCACCACTTGCTTATTTTGGCGGGTATTTACTTGAGAGGGAAAAATTGCTTCTATTTAAAAACGGTATAAATTAAATTCCGTTCTAAACTACGAAAAGTTTACTTAATTTGCATCACATTTCATTTGATTGGGAATAAGCAGGGAAGTTAAAAATAAAATCAGAAGAAAATCACAGATGTTAGTTGAAGGGGGAAATTCACGAATAGCCCATGTTACGAGTTCTACTAATTTGAAATTTAGGTGTGTGTGTGTGTAGATAATATTCTTGAATATTAAGATAAAAAGTAACAATTCTTGAAGTAAACTTTGAAACTATCCGAAAATTCAGAATATACACTCTTATATCATTTTCTATTTAATAACAAATGATATTTAATGCATTTTTTCTCATAATACCGAGCTTTAAGAAATTATTTGTATTCATAGGTAGCACACTAATAATTTTAATATGTTGAGGAAGATAACCAACACATATAACAAAGAAATTACAATTTTTTTCATTAATCAAAGACAATCAAGAATCATAAAACAATCAACTCGTAAGCCAAAGAGAGACTATTTTAAGAAGGTATTTTAATGTATGAGGCATGATATTAATTCGTATTATTGTAGTGCCGCATTTTTTAGGATGACAGATGCAAGAAAGTAGAATTAAGAACTAGAAATGTTCTTATTTAACTAAATGGCGTCACAGATTCTTAGCTGTATAATCAAAGTAGGCTACAGATTGAGAAGAATAGAATAATTTAACAACAGAAAAGTTGTAAAGAATAGCGCAATTAAGAGTCAATTTGGAATTTCTTAAAAATTTAAAATCGCATCATCTTGAAATCAATTGACCCAAACAGCACCTTATTCATACGGTATACTCAGTTCTCTCTCTCTCTCTCTCTATTTTTTTTTTTTTAAAAAAGAGAAAAAGAGAACTTAGCCATTACTTGCGGTTCACTTAAAATCACTCAAAATACTTTAAAATACTGGTCTTCATTAAACACTTTTATGCTTCGAGCTGAATCGTTATGTTTTTCAATTCTCTCGTGCGAAGAATGGGTATATCAGCTATTTAAATATATTTTATGAGTCGTCTTTTTTGTTATTTTAATGTTATAGTGTTAGAATTATAATGAAACTACAAATCGATGAAAAAGAATATATTAATAAGAATGAAAGGATTGATTATTTTGGTAAACTTTTGCTCAACATATATTCAAAAGTCTACATTTAATGTCTTAGTAGGTCATATGTGTTTTTAAAGATGCAGATTTCCTCCTCTTTTCACTGACGAATAGTATATCAAATCCAAATACGTTTAAGTATTTTATAGAGAAATTATGTCTGCAAGAAATGCAACGTCAAAAGGAAAAAAAGTACTCGCGTTATTTTTTTCCAAATGAGAAAAATCAAGAAGGAAGTGCATTTTATTAAATAAAATTTGATATGTACACGATAAAGTATTTTAAAATGTTTTTTTAAAAAGAGATATGGCTTTTTGGTTGACAATTCTTAACATTGTTAATTTACATGCTTTGAAATGTAAAAAAGTAGACTTGGGTCATATTCTTATGAGGAAAATCTTATATAAAGCTTTTTTTTTTTTTTTTTTTAAATTACAGTCCGGCAAAAATTTTGAGCTACATTTGAATAATTAAATTTTCGACTTAATGTTGAAATTTTTTTAACATTAAATTCCTTCTTTAAATTATATTCATTTGCATTTCCTGTAATTTTCTGGCACTCCTTTCACAGAAGTGTTCTTTAGATTTTCTTATTTCCTTACATTCCTACTTCCTACAGGAATTAGAATAATAGAGGAAGTAATGTCCCACAAGTTTCCGTCCTTGGAAGAGATGTGTCACTAGATAATTAAAAAAAAAAAAAAAAAAGCGTGAGAGAGAGGGAGAACATTTAGATTCTGTATAAAAATCATTTAACTCTTTCAAAAATTCTAATCATTTTTAAAAAACGTTTCATTTACTTTAAGGGGACACGAGACACAAAATACAGAAACTTCTAATTTTTGTTCCATTTTCGTGAAATTCAATTAGAATATTTTTTTTAATCTGTATGTTACAATTTACACAATATTCTTTTAAAATATTTACTACTTTTTAAGTTATTAAAGCTTTCCGCTATTTTTACGTACATTTAAATTGCTTTTCACGATTTAAAATATAAAATAACATTTTTATAAAGTTTCTAATCAAACTTAATCATGATGTAAAAATTTAATACTCGAAATTTTGAATAATTTTAATAGAGAAGGAAAAATAGAACTTTGTAATAAAATTTTTTCCTTAAAAAAACATTTCAAATTCTTTTTCGGTTAAGAAATTTTACATGAAGTCTGAAAAACAATTTAAAAAACTATTCTGAGATTCTTTTTACTGTACAGCTCAAAATATATTTTCAATATACTAAGGATTTCAAGTTCTGACGTCTGTTTGCTACTGTAAGTAGAAAAGGCTTCCATTTTCGTAACCTCTTAGGGAGAAGATAGCAATTATCATTTTTCGACTCTGTCGAGCAAAAATTAATTCAGAACCCTGAACTGCGAATTACTGACTGAGTGTTTCTTAATTTACCATTCTGAATCAAAGCACTTTGTGGTTGTGATTTCCCCCCGACTGAAGGTGCTTGTCATCCACGGATTAACGACCCTGGATACAGGCAATGACGATGCCTCAATCTCATTCCTTGAAAATGCTGAGTCACAAACAAGTAAGTCGCTTCATTTATACATAAAAACGTTGAACTTGGATGGTGTAACAATTGAACTGGCTAATACTAAATTCACCTCCGATATATTCTAAATTTGTATTCTCCTTGACGAAAAAATCAATGAATTAGATAACGATAAGTCAATAGCCCTCTTGGCAAAAACGAACTTCATGAACAACTGAACAATTTGTCCTGATATTATCGCTATCCAAGAAACTTTTCTCCAACCGGCAAATTTTCGAAATTTAACAAATTACTCCACCTATTACACAGACAGGATTTCTCATCGAGGAGAAGGAACAGCAATAATAATAAAAAATGCAATAGCACATCATTGTCTAAGTGTCCTCACCACTACATTGGAGACTACCATCATCAACCTGGAAATGGAAGACGGCGCTCCCGTTACCATTTGCTCAACCTAGAAAAACCAATTTGTTTATAACACCATCAAAATCTTCGAAAATAGATAGCATTGCTTAATTTTAGGTGATCCTAATACAAAATATCAAATCTGGAATCCCACCTCAAGAAATAATCCGACAGGAAATACCCTTCTCAGATTCTCTCAAAATTATGAAGTTCACATTATTACACTCAACAATCCCACTTATTACCCTGTAAATCAGTATTACCAACCCTCTACGATAAATATAGGTTTAACCAAAGGGCTCCAGAACATCACAGTTTTTACCTCAGAAGACCTCTCCAGTGATCACTATCAGATCGAATTTCTTGTGGGATTGGATAATCAAATTCTTCTATTTAATTGGCAAAAATTCAACCAAAAACTCTCTTACACTATGAATGGTAACCTGCCTATAGATAATTTAAGCGATCTCGACAAAGCAGTTGATAACTTTGCATTCAGCATTCAAACTGCTATTAATCAATCCAGTAAGGCAAAAGTTATAGAACATCCATATTTCAATATTCTCTTCCTCACTAAAATCAAAATTAGATCAAAAAGCAGGCTAAGAAAAATTTGGGGAAAAGCACGTTATCCTCCATTAAAAATGAAACAGATTACGGAGAGAAATGAAAAGAGAGATTTACCAAGTTAAAAATGAAACCTGGGATGCTCTCCTACAAATGGCTAATACCGAAAACCTTTCCCTCTATAAACTGGTTGAAACCACAAAAATACCCCCTTTTCCATCCCCCACTTATCGATCCAAGAAGTCTTGTGTTAGATTCCCTGTCTAAAGCAAATCTCTTTGCTGACTCACTGGAGCATTCTTTCCAGGAAAACGCAAAATTTTAAAACCACAAACTTACAGAAAAAGATGAACGAAACATTCTCAGACTTGAAAATAATCAAAATTCACCAGCCATCCCTAAATTATTTAATCCATCCCTCCCCCAAGAAGTTATGGACATAATTTAAAAACTAAATAATAAGAAATCACCAGGTCATGATCAAATAAAAAATGTTGCGCTTAAATCCCTACCCTTGAAAGTCATCACTCACCTAATTAAATTTTATAATAAATGTTTAATTCTTAATCAATTCTCAAAAACATGGAAACGTGCAATTATTGTTCTCTTCCTCTCTTTAACTGGAAAAAAATAGTAAATATCCTGAAAATTACAGACTTATCAGCCTCTTCAGCACAAAAATTAATATTTTTGAAGAAATACTCTTAAATAGAATCCAAGATTTTGTCAGAACAAATAACACACATCATCCCTCCACAGCAGTATGACTTAAAAAAAAAGGATACATCCACCTGTCATCAATTGCCTTCGAAGGCAAACTTAATAACGAAAGGTTTCAATGAAAAAATGGTAACGGTAGGCGTCTTCCATGAGGTTCAAAAAGCCTTTGACAGAATGTGGCATGACGATCTCATATAAAAATTAATTCAACTCCAGTTTCCTACCTATCTCATCAATATCTTCAGGATTTCCTCTCCTATAGAGCCTTCCAAGTCCTTTTCAACAAAAAAAACTATCAAAAATAGGGAAAATCCAAGCCGGATCAGCACAAGGAAGTATTTTATATATAAGCCGATAATTATTCATTTTATTCACTTCTGATAATCCTCAGCGCGAAAAACTCGAAATATGTACATTCGCTGACGATACCACCAACATTTCCTAAGGAAACTACCCCAATAATGCTTACAAACGTGTCCAAATCTACCTCCCCATCCTTCAATTCTGATTTATAAAAGGGATAATTGACATAAACACCGATAAATCTCAAGACATAGTCTTTAAAAAAGGAAATTATTGAAACAAACTCGAAAAAAAAAAATCTTATATTCAACAAAAGAATCGACTGGTGCAATCAAATAAAATATCTCAGTGTCCTCATCGATAAAGCTCATCTACCGTCTCCACATTCTATCAATCGAGAAAATATACAAATCTGTTTTTTCCAGCTCCAAAACTCCTGGGTAGAAGGTCGAAACTGTCGCTAAAAAAAGCTTTTAATATGCCTAATTTACATGCTTCCAGTCATCACTTATTCAAGCCAAATTTGGGGAATCTCCCCAAAAATAAATCAAACATTCTTCAGACTGAGAAAATAAAATATTACGCTGTATTGCAGATGCACCTATTTTAGTCAAAAGAGAGGGAGAGAACTCATCTTCATAAAGAACTTCAAATAGAATCGATCCCCACCCGAATCGCAAATTTAACATCTTCATTTCACAACGACATTTCAAGCTACAACAACCCAACTGTCAATAGCCAAGCTCAATTTCAAACTCATATCGGAAAATATAAATATTCTTTTAATGCATCCGAGTTAAAACCGACATTTTGAAGTGACCCTTTTTTTAATATCTTTCTTTAGAAAAGGAAATTTTCAGTCATCTAGTAAAATTCTGCTATCTTAACTCCTAAACTTTTCATCTTTTGATTTTCTTCAATAGGAGCCCCAAGATCAACCAATCAAGAAATAGACTACACTCGCTCAACTATCAAACTTATAGACGATTCCTATCTGCCCCAACCCCGAGGAGTGAAAGAAAGCAACGACATTGGCTGGCTGCCAAGTGAAACTACTTCTCCCACCTCTCTCCTTGTTCATACGAGAATTCTACCATCACATTCGGTGATTCTTTCTAAAGTTTTCTTCTCTCCTTAAATCATGTAACATTACTCGTACTGAGTAAGAGAAACTCCAGGTTCCTGTAAAATCGAAATGTATACATAGCCAAGTATCCGGAACTCACTACCGTTGCCTTCGGCGACTTCTTCGATTGACTTTTTCTACTTTCTATATCATGTTATTTCACTCAACGGAAGCAGTCTTCTTTTAACACAACAGAAGTAGAATAAATCCTGATGTTCCCATCATCCACCAAAAGCTCACCTGGTCTCCCTACACAAAATACTTAGGAATTATTTTAGATAAGAAACTCACTTTTGAACAACATATCACTCAAAGCATTGAAAAATTCTGAGTCAGCGCGTGTTCGGTTTACCCTTTAATTGCTCAGAAATCAAAATTAAGGGTAGGAAATAAGTTACTTATCTATACCCTATGCGTGGGGGAATCTCAGACTAATCCTAATCTTCAGCTGTCCAGTTTGGGCATTTGCTGCCCAAACACACATAAATAAACTAGAAAACGCAAAGAACAACATTATTAGACAAATTGTAAACGCGATATGGTTCATGAGAAACACAGACATTTACACCACCCTTAATTTTCAAATCATAAAACACATTATCCAAAAAATCTCCCTTAAATTCTATAATAATTTCATGAACAACAACAACACCTTTCTAAATATTTCTAATTATTATCCGGAGTCAAACATAAAAAGAAGAGAGAGGCCAAAAAAATATCCTCTTAAATTTCTAAAAATCAATTTTTTTCCCACTAAATTCTAACACAAACACTGAAACACCTTACTCCACCCACCTCATTTAACAACTGACGAATCAGAACACATCCTCTCCCACCATTTCTCCCCCACAGATCTTTCTTCCCTTCTTGACTCCCCTTAGCTTACAACCTGAAATCAGAGCAAAATTTCGCCACAGAAATGAGTAAGGGAGGTTTTGACAAATTTCAAGAAATCCGGACCACAGATTTGAACTCCGTTCTCTCAATCGTGAGATAACGAGAAATAAAAAAAAAAACACACTTTTCCCAAGAAAGATGAGAAAAACCCATTGAAGCAATTTCTCTTGAAAACAATACACTTCGGAGGGCGATTTCCCGACTCCGGAGGCCTTTTCATCCTCCTCCGCCCCTTGTGGGGCGCCCTTGGTAGTATCGCGGTACTACCTCCTATTGAAAAAGCGGAAGTTATAGGAGATAGCTTTAGAGTTAGTTTGACCCCAACACTGATATAGATAACCTTCGGTTTTCTGCACACACACACCAAAAAATTGAATATTTTTTGACTTCCCCTACTGTCTTGATCTAAACTGCATTCATACCAGTGAAATACAGGAATTCATACAAAAATTAAGCATCAAAGAGGCACCTGGATTGGACTTAATCACAAATCGCATCCTCAAAACTCTCCCACTAAAATTCATTTTCTTCATTATAATGCTTTTGAATATGCTCAAATAGAACTGTCATTTCCCAAACAATTGGAAAACTGCCGTGGTAGTCCCCGTTCTTAAACCAATGTCAGATTCAGAAAACCCTCAAAATTATCATCCAATATCTTTATTCACCTCCCTGAGCATATGAGTACATTCATCTGAAACCCCTTGAACCAGAACTATTTATTCAGGAATATTATTATTCCGCAGCAGCACGGCTTGTTTGGCGCTACTTGGTCACACCTGGCTTTTGTGCCATTTCACAAATACTATCACTCAATCATTCATTCAAAGTTATAGATCATAGTTACACCTTATTTGGCGCAGCAGGGCTATTTATGGCTCTTGCGCCGTAAAACCTCACCATCTCCAGACATTACCTCGTATTGATGGAGACATAGCCGTATATTGTAAAGCAAATAGTGTACATACAAGAGTCCTCATTCCGAGGTTACAATATTTGGACGCATCGATTCAAATGATGAAAACTCTCAAAATTATCGTCCAATATTTTTACTCGCTTCCCTAAGTAAAGCATACGAGTTCGGTCTTCTGAAACGCCTGAACCAGCACTGTTTATCCATAAATATTTTTTTTCCACAGCAGCACGGCTTTGTCACTAAGTGATCCGCAGTAACACAGTCACTTCGTGTCACTGAGCTGATTCAAGACGGCTTCTCACAGAACCAAGCCGTGGATTTACTATTTGAGGACATAGCTAAGGCCTTTGATAAAATTTGGCACAAAGGACTAATTTCCAAGATGATGCAATTTGGTTTTTCGGACCAACTCATCAAAATTATACACTCTCACCTGGACTCTCGCAGCCCCTAGACCAATCCTCAGTGCTGTACCAAAGGGGTAATTCTTTCTCCTTTATTATTTTCCTTATATGTAAACGACATTCCGAAGGCTACAACATCCATTTTACCACGTATGCTGATGACATTACCATAACAACCCAAAAAATCTGTAATCGGAAAATTAGAAACAGATTGCAGAAGTGTATTTCTCGTCACCAGCTCTGGTTCCCAGTCTGGAAAATTAAAGCCAATGCGTCCAAAAGCGCTAGCCTCCTCTTTACGAAGCATGGCTATTTATGGCGCAAGAACCATAAGTAGCCATGCTGCGCCAAATAAAGTGTAACTATGATCTATAACTTTGAATGAATGATTGAGTGATAGTATTTGTGAAATGGCGCAAAAGCCAGGTGTGACCATGCTGCGCCAAACAAAGTAAACGAAATTATATAAAGTTGGTAAAACGTAAAACTACGATCTAGACGAGTGAAAAAAAAAAAAAAAAAAAAAAAAAAAACATTTTGGTTGACAAAAATTAGGGTTGAAAATGGAGAAGGATCGCTTGGGTACCCCGGGGTCATGTCACCCGTGTTTACCAAAGACAGTAAACTCCAAGGGAAAGAAAAAGCCTCGGGTGGGTCCATCAGTATGAGGAGATAATGTGATTATATCGTCTTTAGAGAGATGATAGTTGACAATCTGGGATTCGTGTCATGGTTGGAGCTTTGTTTCCTGAACCAAAAACATATTAATATTTTACTATAGTACAAATTCCCTGACTTCTAATTTTGGGAAGCAGTCCATTTGAGTTTCAGAAACCTATTAAAATTTCATGCACGCTATGTTTGAATATTAATGTTAGGAGAGCGGAAGGCGCGGGAAGTGCGTCCGTGCTTAATTGTGACATAGGCCTCAAAATTAATGCAGGCTCTATGTCATCATCCGCTGACACTGTGAGGAGAGCAGATAGAGATTCCCGAAAGACTCGAACGAGAATTTGCTCATCAACATTCGTGTCGTTCGCGTTTTCCATGATTGACCTATATCAAGCCAGAAAATTTCCATTTGCTTAACTGGGACCGCAGAATTTTGAATAGTAATTGCAGATTGCTCCTGGATTTCTCCTGTTACAAATTTTGAATATTAGAGAGTATGTGTTGTAGTGCAGTAAATGCTAAAAAGGCCTCTGCGTTGTGGACTCAACCTTCTGATTGGTTGAGGGTTAAAAATATCGCAAGCGTTTATTTTCCAAAAAAAAAAAATCGCTGCAGTGAAAAGAACTGATTTTGGAAAAGTGATTGTTTATTGATGTCGTATTGAAAAACAGCACAAGAGCTGCATGCAGTGGACCTAGTAATTTTGAACCTCGATCAAATGACGAGAATGACATCTCATTTGGCACCTCCATTTCAAAGTTTCCATACTGCACCACAAGGACTTGGGATCTTGACTAGATTTACGTACATCAGCATCAGCCCCACTACATGCGGGCATCAGGACTCGAATCCTCGACTCGATGAAAAAACAAATGCTATGAATAAAGTCGATCTTCGATGAACAAAGTCTGCAACGAGCTCGTTACCATGACCACTAGGGGCCGCGGTAGCCTAGTGGTCAAGGTCGTGGATAGCGGCTGGCGGTTTTCGTTCAGTCGCGGGTTCGATCCTTGGCCACCAAAGACCCGCCGTGTAGCCGGGGCTGATGCACGTTAAATCTGTTCGGGGCCCAAAGTCCTCCCGTTGGCGTGGTGTGGATGTTAGGAGAGGGGGGTGCCAGCTCAGGTGTCGTCCTCGTCACTTGATCGAGGTTCAAAATTACGAGGTCCGTCGCCAATAGCCCTCGTGCGACGTTAATAAAAACTAAACTAAACTAAACCTATTCTAGGACATATATCTTATTTTTCTGTCAATTTCAATTTATTAAAATACAACATAAATTGCGAGGAAAACTGTGTTCAAGAAAAAAAATCATTATATTATTCTGTTAAAATTTCTAAAATTTCCTTTTGAATTTTCGACATCTAAGAATGTATTCAAATATACCACTTTTCTACAATTATGAAGAAATTCATTTATATATATATATATATATCTTTGAGAAAAAAAAAGGGTAATTGAAACATTTTTGTCAATCTTTCAGACATTCGAATTGTTTTTTCTGCAATGGTACTTAACTTTTTATAAACCAAGAAAAAGGCGTGTTTTGCTATAATCATTAAAATACTTCCCTTCTTATCGTACTAAGTATGCATTAATGTAGGTTAAAGATTATTTCCCTTCGAGAAGTGTGTCCACAATACTCCATGGTATCCTGCGATTTAACACTCGTTCGGCAGAACACGATCATTGCGTGGGTGATAACTGCTGAACTTCCAGCTCATAAACTTCGAAAGGAAAATATTAACACCAAACGGAAATACTTCACTTACATCGTAAGACTCTCACACTAGCAAAAAAAGCGAAGGCGCTCGACGTCAAGGTCAGTAAATGGGTCATGAGCGCTTCTTCCAAGAAAAACTTATTCTTCGCTTAGAGGCGATTGCGTTCTGAGAATACTAATAGACAAATTGTTCTCAAGAATCCGTTAGTTAGGAATTAATTTAAGAATTTCGACAGATTTGTGTGTTGAAATTATGACAGTTTTCATGTGTTCTGATGTTCCCAGAAGTCACGAATGCTTGCCAAATAGATACAAACTTTACAAGTTGCTTTAAAATACTCGTATAGATTGATTAGAGGACATACGAAGAGTCTACTAGCTGATTAAATACATTTCTTATTTTTCTAGCCTTTTGCTGTTTGTTGGTTATGTAATAACTACAAATATGAAAATTTCTTACTTATACTCGGAAAATGAAGAATTTACTAAAGCGCTTATTAATAAAATAAATTTCGATTTGTGATTTTGCTAATGTTTCTAGATTACAAGTAAGTATCCATTCTGTTCATTCCAATGATATATATTTAAGTGAATCACTCGCAAAACCACCTGTCGTGAAGACTGAATACATTCTCTTTTCTAAACAGTTAGAATACCAATACAACCAATATAGTTCAGAATTTTTCGTAATACGGAATTTTTTTTAAAAATAAATCCCCTTTAAAATAAATTAAATATTTATTTTGAAGGACTGACTTAATATTAATTTCAAATTGTAACAAATTCACCACGGTTTTCCTATTAATCCCCTTTAATATACTTATTAAGTATAATAGACCTTTTTAAAGTTCTATTTTTGAAATCTATACTAAAACGATTGCACAAACAATCGTTTTAATATAGAATTCAAAAACAGAAGAACTATAATAGAACTAATAGAATAGACTTTTATTGATAAATATATGAATTCTCAGCTCGCTGATGATATTAAGATGCTTGTTGGTTGTGAATAAAATTGGGGGGAAGAAGAAAAGAAAGAAACGGAGAGATGAATTTTGTAAATGTGAAGTTTTATAGATCTGTTGCGACATCAATTACAAATATTTCATTTAAAATTAACTCACGAGTAGTTTGATAATTATTAAATGTTATTTTGTAAATAGTTTTTAATTCAATTTGGCAACACTGATTGTTGACTGTTGAAAGCTTCGTGCTTTGCGTTTTGCGTGTGGCGAAAGATATTTGACTCTTGTGCCATTATATTTTAATTTCTTCAAGTTTCGTTCAATCCTTTTTGAGTTCCTTTCTTTGTCCACAAGAAGTGAGGTTTCTACTATTTGTTATACCAGCATTTTGGTAAGACTATTTTTATTTCTTTCTTTTTTTCTTAACGAATAGATTCAATTTGGGTCTTTCGCATATTATGACTACAGATATGGCCGAACAGTTGCCGCCTCCTGTGGAGGTAATGATAGGGACGGTAAATGAAAAATTCGACAAACCTTGAGTGATAAAGAACTTATGAAACGAACACAAAGCAAAAAAATATCCGAGATTAATATTCTATCTGAAAATACTCAGGGATAGACTCCCATTCCGAAGATTAATCCCCTAATATTACACACAGAAATTAAGAGTAAAATTTCAAATCATTCGAACATCCTAAGCATGTCCTTTACCATAAATGGTAAAATTAAACTTTCTACTGCAACCCCTGTGTGTGCAGGACAAATTTTGTCAACAGAAAAAATATCCAAAATCTCAATTAAGGCCAACGTCATATGGGAAGGAATTACTTCTAGATTTCTCCTTTTCGGAATTCCGACTAATGTAACACTGACAGATTTAGCCACAGGTTACAAAACGCAAACAATATAGAGATAGTAGAGATACGTAGATTTATCAAATCCGGGACAAGCCCAGACATTTCACCTGTATTGATAACCATTCTAGGAATAATATAACCAGAAAACATCAAACTCTGGTTCATAAAGCATAATATTCAACTTTTCATCGATAAACCTAGACAATGTTCTAAATGCTTTAGTTTCCTTCACAAATCACAATTTTGTCAAAAACCTGAAACTTGCGTATTGCGGCGCATCTCATACTGGTGAATATACAGCTAATAAAAACTGCATCAGTTGTAAGGGAAACCATCCCGCTAACTCTCCACAATGTCCTACAGTGGCACAAACAATTGAGGATACACCTTACTTTTACTTGATAAATCCAACTTTCAATCAAAATAACACCTTAACCAGAAGTGCAAACGAATTTTTATTCTTAGACATAACAAAAGGTTTAATTAACAGTAAAAATAAAGAAAAATCAACGACAAAATTCTGAAATAAAACTTTTTAGAAGCATTTCAAATAAACATAAGCAGATTTTTACCTCAAAAAATTGAAGATACATAAATGAAATTTTTGTTTAACTACCACTTGATTTCTTTTTGCTTGCTACTAATAATCTAAGTTTGGGAAATTTTATTCTAAACTTTTTCAACTGTTATTTCTGTCTTTTGAAGTTGATTATGAGAATATAAAGCTGTAATTTTAAATGGAAAATGGCTCCTCGGAAAGAGACTAGTATTGATGTAAGAAAATTTATATTAAGGTTATTTAAGAAGGGAAAATCGTATCGTGAAGTAGCTGAAATTGTCGGTAGAAGTCACTCATGTGTCCAGAAAATCATTGGGAAATTTAAACGCAATGGATTAATTCAAAATAAGAGTGGAAGAGGAAGGAAAAGTATTCTGAGTGATGTAGCTAAAAGGAAAATTTTAAAAGATATCAAGATTAATCCTAAACTTAGAGCAGTCAAATTAGCTGCAGAAACTTCTCGAATAATCTGCAGAAGTGTAAGTGCTGAAACTGTGAGAAATGTGATTAGACATGCTGGATATAGCAGTCGAGCAGCTAGAAAGAAACCTTTCATAAGCTTACAAAATCAGAAAAAGCGTTTGGAGTTTGCAAAAACTCATCAGTTGAAGACAGAAAAACTTTTGGAAGAAAGTTATATTTAGTGATGAAAGTAAATTCAACATTTTTGGAAGCGATAGTAGTCACACCGTTTGGAGAAAGCCGAACACCGCTTTGGATCCAAAAAAATTTACGTCCTACAGTTAAACATGGTGGTGGCTCCGTCATGGTTTGGGGTTGTATGGCTGCAAATGGGGTAGGAAATTTAGTTTTTATAGATGGTATAATGGATCATAAGCTTTATATAGACATACTCCGCAACAATCTTAAAGAAAGTGCACAAAAATTGGGTTTAGATGGAAATTTTATATTTCAGCACGACAACGACCCCAAACACACGGCACGTAATGTCAAAATGTGGTGTCTTTTTCATTGTAAACAGCAATTGCACGCACCGCCACAGTCCCCTGACATCAATGTCATTGAAAATTTGAGGGCCGCACTAGAAACAGCGGTCCAAAAACACCAGATTAGAAACAAAGCCCATTTAAAGCAAGTGTTACAAGAAGAATGGGATAAAATATCTCCAGATACCACTAAAAATTGGTCGAATTGGTACCAAGACGTTTGGAGGACATTATAAAAGCCAAAGGACATGCAACAAAATACTGATACTGTCTATGCATGTAATATATCGAAAAAATTTCATTGGTGTATCCTTAATTTTTTGAGGTAAAGATCTGCCTATGTTTACTTCAAATATTTGTGAAACTTTTAATTTCAGATATTTTTTTGTTGATTTTCGTTATTTTTACTGTAAATTAACCCTTTTATTACGTGTAAAAGTAAAAATACGTCTTCTATTCTAGTTAATGTGTTATTTTCATTAAAAGTTGGATTTATCAAGTGAAAGTAAGGTGTATCCTCAATTGTTTGAGCCACTGTATATATAACAAAGAAAAGCAAATATTGGAATTGAAAAGCAGGCAACACTTAACACTACCGAAAGCAAGACGAAGATTTCGAGCTACTAATACTGAAAACTATTCCGATGTATTAAGAAATCAGTCACAAGCTGATAATATGCTGGAAATCTTGGATAAAAAATTTGAAAAAATGCTAAATTCCTTTCAAACTATATTGGAAAAATAAACGGTATTTTTAATGGAGGTTTTTCAAAAATCCCTAGAAACCATGTTCACACATTTAAGCAATACCTTGGAATTAGAGGCTCGTTCTACACCCCCAACCAGAAACAAACAGACACATACAGGTTCAAAAAGTATTGGTAATCAAATTCCATCTATGTCTTATATTAAGGTTACATCTAATAACATACAAAAAAAGGATAAGAATGGATTAAATAAACAAGTTTGTATATATGTTCTATACGTCGATCCGCATTGTACTTTGCTTTCTTTTATAATTTAGTGATATATTCTTGAGGGAAGGATATAATTTACGAGTTGTGAAAGTTTTTTTTTCTCTTTCATTTACGAGCTTTTTATAGTGGAACTGTAGAGGCCTAAAATATATCTATATGGTTAAATATCCCTCCCTTGTCTCAAGTAGATTTTTGACTGTTTAAGGAAACATTTTAAAAGACGAGGACATACTCAATTTTCCAAACAAAAAAATTTTCAGATTAGACAGAACAGACGGACACGGAGGAGGACTGCTAACAGGAATTCAAAAGAATATCTCTGCCCGACAAGTTCCTACTCAAATAGCGCAAACGCAAGATCTCGAAATACTAGTTGTCAAAATCGAAATTAAAAAAAATCTTTCTTTCTTTTTAATTAATATCTACTCACCGAAAGGATGAAACATCTCATTAGTAGAATCATTCTTTGATTCGATTACAGATACGGTTTTCATTATTTGGGACTTTAACTTCCATCATCCGATGTGGAGATCCGATCATTTTTCTAAATATAGTAATGACTTTGTCGATTGGTTAACCGACTCAAATTTTATTATCCTCAATACTATGTTTCCACGCATAGAAGTAATATAGGTACAGTATCTTTAATAGATCTTACTTTATATTCATCAACCTATTCTAGCCACACCAATACTTACGTTCTAGACTGTTCCTTTGAAAGCGATAATTGCCCTATTGTTACAGAGTTCTCATTATTCCAACAGAATAAGCAATATGTAAAACGAGTAGATTGGAAAGAAGTAATGAAACAAGCTTAATATGCATTTGCCAACCAAGAAAATGACAAGAAACAACTAACTGAAACAATGTCTAAAATAATTAAAAATAATACTAGAGATATTAGATTACCAAACAGATCATTTCCATCATGGTGGAACAGTACGAGTAATAATTTATTCAAGCTCAAAAAATATTTCCGAAAAAATGCCATTCGTGATATTTCCCCTCAGTTGCGAACAAATACAAGCAATATTCAAGTAAGCTCAAATTTCACCCAAAAATTGCATAAAAGATTACATTGGGACACAATATGTAACAATATTTCTAATCCAAGAATATTCTACAACATTCTGAAGAAATTTTCTACTCATAAAAATCCTGAATCAAATTTCAATATTCTACAAGTTAATAATAGATATATCACAGAACCTCAAATTCAGGCCAATATTTTTGCCAACTACTTTGCATCTAATAATATTTCCCACGAGCCACTTCCTTTAGATTTACTCAACAACGAATACAATTTACTAAATAAACCGTTCTATATCTCGGAATTAAATAGGGCTATACAAGCATCCAAAAACACTACTCCAGGTGCAGATCACAATACAGCTTCTTTCCTTGAAAATTTGAATAACAGTCAACGGGCAGTTGTTCTTGATTATTTTCAATATTTATGTGAGAATTCGATAGTATCTCAATTTTGGAAACATTCAATCATCCTTCCGATTTCAAAACCCTGCAAAGATAAAACTACCATACCTTCTTTTAGACCAATAGCTCTAACTTCTGTTCTATCTAAAACTTTTGAAAGAATTTTAGCTAGTCGCATCTCTTATTTTATGACAATAGAAAGAAAATTTCATCCACAACATTATGGATTTGCTCCGTTTAAAGACTGTAGAACTGCAACTTACCTTATACATAAAGCTATAGTAGATGCTAAACAGCAAAAGAAATTTTTTGTAGGAATTAGTTTGTACATCAAGAGTGCTTATGATTCCGTGCATTTAGATGGCCTTGTATATAAATGTCTACAGCTAGATATAACAGGAAAAATAGCACTATGGATTTTCAATTTTCTTTCACACAGATATTTTCAAATCCGATAGAAAGGATGTCTTTCACCAAGGAAGGATATTTTGAATAGAGTCCCTCAGGGTAGTGTTCTCTCCCCCATATTATTCACAATCTACATGTACGATATCTTTGAAACTTTAGAAACAGGAGTCGAGTGCTCAATTTACGCTGATGTCCTTTTTATATATATATTTATTGCTCTCATCATTCTCTCGATATCGTTTATAAAAAAAATACAAGGTACTCTGGAAAGAATCACAAAATGGTGCAATTACTGAAAACTTAATTTATGTCCCGACAAAAGTACAATAGCAGAACTTTCAAATAAGAGAATTTAAATATATCCTACTATTATGTTGGCTGGGTACTTACTTCCATGGCAATCATCCATTAAATATTTAGGAGTATATTTTTTTAAGCGCAAACAAAATAATTTTATGATGAATCAAATGAAAAATAAAGCTTTAAAAAATTAATGCCCTAAAAGACATGGCTAATAAACACTATGGAGAGAACCGTGGCTAAGAAACCAGTTTTCAGAGTATTCTTGCAAAAGATGAAATATTTTGATATTTATTGAAAAAAAAAGAATCTATGAAAAAGGGGATAATAGTCATTGTTGCTTCATATCCCACAAATCAATCAATCAATTAGATGTTTTTTAAAACAATACTAGCGTTTTAAATAAAATACGTTGCTGTTAATTGAATAATATTATTTATAATGTAGAAATTTTGCTTGCCTTCAATTTTGTAAGCCCAGGGACAACAACAGATCATTGGCTACAGAAAACTAGTAAGTTAAGTTACCGTGCAGTTACAAACGATGAAAGAGATTCTGCTTGAACAATAAAATTTGTTGGCATTCGATTGTAAGCAGAAAAGTTTCCGTCGATGTGAATACTGAACATTTTTTGGTATATCTCGAAAGATTAGAAACATGTTGCATTGAAACTGAAAGAAAAGAAATGATTAATATACATAAATTAGAGAATATATCTAAAAAAAGTTCAGAATTCTCATTACGGGGCTTAAAACATCAAAAAATTCGTATATCTTCCTCTACCAAGAAAATGTATAATAGCTACAGGAAATGTTGTTCTCTCTTAAGCCACAATAAACCACAGAAAATTTAGAGAAAGTCACCTAGAAGTGTACACTTTTCTCTATTGTCTATATAAAAAAGATGGGTTTTTATTAGACTATCAGAGTAACCACTGAAGTTTGGAGCAAAATCACGAGTTTCATTTTTGTGGTCAGATTTGCAGTATATCTACATACGAAAAATTCGTTAGAATATATTTTAATGTTGTGGTTTGGTAAGAGAGAGATATAAATAAAGAAATGACTCATCTATATCTTTTTCCTGGAGTTTTAATACATGTTTTCATTGTTGCGTCAACCCTTTAATTTTCTCTTCGGATTTTGTCTGTTTCTCCATTACAAAATATTGGATATACTAGGAATTTGTGAAGCTATCATGGAGCAGATAAAGTCCTGAAACGGCTGAATATTATTTATAAAACTATCTAGACTAAAGATTAAAGACTTTTTACTCATATAGAATCCATCAATTAATTTTTCAATAATTTTCATTCATTGTTTAGAATGAAGTATTGGACAAGGCATGAAATATCTAAATGCCTAGGAACCCCTTCGAGATTCAATGCAGTTCTTACCTAAACAAACAGAACTATTTGAAACATATCATGAGATCTCTTTCATATTTTAGTATACTAGAGTATTATTAAGACATATATAAATATGCAAAAAGCAGCCATGGTTATTAATGTGTACTAACTTTCAAAAAGTTTAAATGTATTCTTGTGTAATATTGTGCATTATACTTATTTCTGAACTTACATCATTAAAGAAAATGCTTGTTAAAATATGAGGAGACATAAAAATTCTATATTAAGAAATGCAACAGCACACACACGCATATATATATTTCTAAAACTACTTTTATTTTGTTTCTTCAAATATTACCAGTAGAATTGCAACAGATTCATCCCCTTCTCTTGGCAGAAGTTTTTTGAGCGAGAAGTAACGTTCATATGCTTTGAAGCTGATAAAAAAGCTGATTTCTTGTTCGATTGTTATTCTTCATCTGAACATAATAAGCGTTATTAAAGTACACAACGTTTCATGACGTTTCTCAGTGCTTCCATGTCCTCGTCTCTTGGGAGTCTGTTGCAGAAGTGGGCGAAGCGCAAATGTAAATGTTCTCAATATTTCGTAATAAAAAAATATTTCTCTCGCTCTAAGCCCAACACACCCCTCCTGCGAGTGACACATTTTTTTCTTCAATACAATCTCAAAGACAAACACATGCATGTACACAATAATAATAATAAACACAAAAATAATAGTTAACCATACAACACAAAAATAATACTTAACATACAATACAAAAATTAAGATTTATAAGATACATTTTCCATATAATAAATCAATTTATCTTCATTCACTGCTTTAGTTAAAAAGTCTGCTGTGTTATGTAATCAATCTGCACATATCTTAATTAAATTACATTTTCCGTCAATAAATCTTTCACATAGTGAAAGCGTAAGTTCATGTGTCTCGATATATCGGATGATCTCGTGCCTTTTATCCATTGAATTGCTGCTTGACTATCAAAATTCAAGATTACAGCAACATTTATAAATTGTTTACATTTCAGTCCGGACAATAAATTTAATGTCCAAATAATGTCTTTGCAAATTTTTGAAATGGAAAATAATTCAGCTTCACAAGTAGAAAGACTTACTTTTTTGTTTATGACATTTCCATGAAATTAGTGAATTACCCAACAAAATTACTTCACCAGAAAATGATTTACCGTTTTCTGCATTTCCTCCACTAACATCAGCTCACAAGCATTCAGTAAACTCAAGTCATTGTTAAAAATCATTTTTTTTCCCTTCGTGCCCATTAAACACGTCAACACTATTTCTGCCAAAAGATAATGCCTTCCTTCTGGTTTGTGATTAATCTGAGATAAGTAAGTTATGACAAATGATATATCAGGACGCGTTTTATTAGATAAATAAAAAAGTTCACCTATTAATTCCCGATAGTTAGATCAATAACTTCATTTGCAAGAGGGAAGCTTTCATCTTCTCTCTTAACAATTGCGATTTACAATTTTCTAAATTATATTTAATCAATAAAGATTCAATTATTTAGTTTGTGATAAGCTGATATTGTTTTGTTTCTTACAATTTCCATACCCATAAATTTATTGTTCTTATTTTCATGCAATTCAAATGTACTTATAATTTAAGAAATAATATTTTCACACATTTCACTATTATTACAAGAAATTGCTAAGTCATCAACATACATGCATAGCATAAAAATATTTTTGTCATCTGCCTACAGGAATATACAATTATCAGAAGCTAATTGAACTGACTCATTTTTTTGTAATTCGCTTCCAAAACCCAATTTTTTGTAATTCAACACCGTTCTTATTATCAAGTACAGATTTCTGCCAGATTGCGGCAATCCATAAAGACCCTTTTTAAGCTTACAAACTTTTCCATCCTCTATTACTTTTTCATACCCAGATGGAGGTGATATATAAACAGATTCCTCCAAATCACAATATAAATATGAAGTTTTTACATCGAAAAATTCAACAATTAAGTTTAATTTAGCTGCAAGTGCAATTAATATTATGAAAGATTCTATATTTACAACTGGCGAATACAACTCTGAAAAGTCTATATTTTTAATTTGATTAAAACCAGCTGTTACAAGCATGGATTTATATTTCCTTTCACCAAAATCATTTTCTTTTAATGAATAGATCCATTTACTTTTTATTAGCTTAGTTTTTTGTGTTGAGATACAACTTCCCAAACTTTATGTTAATGTAACGAATGTAATTCGTTTTCCATTGCTTGCTCCCAATTAGTCTACTTAACACTACTCATCTCTTCTAAGTAATTGCTGAGAATGTTAATCGACAAATTCACTATGTTTCTAGTTTTCATTCTCTCGGAGATCCAGACGTCAAGTGCTTGGGTTTTATCACCTTTTCCGATTGCATCACTTGGTGCAAATGTGGAATCGTTCTTTCGCATTGTTGAATCTAAGTCATCATTGATTGCTTATTTCTTATATCTTGATTCTATCCTTTTTCTTTTACAGAGGTTTCATTTATTGACTGAATATCCCAAGGTTCTGAACTATTATTTATTCCCAAATAAGTGCTACCCTTTAACGATTCGTCAGATTTAACTGACCGTTCTTCAATAATTTTCTTACGATTTATATCATAAATGCGATAAGCCCTTCTTTCCCTAACGTAGCCTTACATTATACCCCTCTTTCCAGGAGCATCAAACTTATTTTTTAGTGCTTTGTGAATGTGAAAATATGCAACACAACTAAATTTCTTAAAGATAACTGTTTAGGTTTCTTTCCTGTTTATATTTCAAGCAGAATTTTATCTTTACCCTTATGCGGTGTTACATTAGACACTTGTGCACTAAAATTAATGGCTTCTGCTCAGAATTTTAATGGAAGTTTACTTTCAAATAATAACGTCCTAGTCCTTTCTAGAAATATTCTATTATCGCGTTCATCTTTCCCGTTACTTTTGCTATTATAAGGTACAGTTTTTTCACGGAATATACCTGAATTAGTAAGTTAATTATCAAATTGTTCCTTAACAAATTCTAACCCATTATCACTCATAAATTTTTAAATTTTTTTAGCAGTTAAATTTTCGTATTTAGATTTAAATTGGGGAAATACATCAAATATACTTCAGTTTTACTTTTTAAGAAATAAGTAAAATACATACCAGAAAAATCATCCTTCAGTATTAAAAAATATTTTGCACATCACAATGATTCAATTTGCTTAGGACCAATACAATACTATAAAAACAATCCTTGGCTAGATGATTAGACCACCTACAGGTATAGCAGAGTTTTGTGGCGGGACTTCTAAATTTTCTGGAATACAGCACCTCCGCGTTGGTCCATTCAGCACGAATATTTTTTGGATAACTTGCGTCTTCTTCATGTAGTATTTCTTAGACATCATTCATTGTTTTGTCTCGCTGGGTTTTCAGAATGTCTCTCAGTTTCCCAAATTTTCCTCTAACAGTATAAAATAAAGGTTCTCGTGGAGAAATTTCTAGTCCTAGAGATTGGCAATTAGGTACAATTTCTCTCTTGCGCGCAATGTAATTCATGGAAGATTCATTACTTTTCATCTCCAGATTTTTCAGTTGATTCACAGCTTCTATTTTTCTGATTTCGGCCTGTCCCATATATATGGATTTTATTCTTCCTTCCCCAGACTTTTTGCATTTTCTTTCTTTGTATATTGGGGCGCTTGATCGTCCGATAGTGACAATTTTATACAGTCAACCTCATCGGAATTCTTCTGGTCCTAATCGCTAGAGTCCGTTTCATTTAGTTCTTCGGGTTTTATTTTCTAATATAACCGAATCCAATCTTTTCAACAATAACAAAGCTTTAATTATTAAAGCCCATATAAAATTATTGGTTCCTGTAAGTTCAGGAACTTTTAATTTATCAATTTCGAATTCTGCACTGAGTTTACTTCTATTCAAATTTCTCAAGCCACGTTGTGCTAACATTTTGTTGTTATTTTAAACGGATCGAATTGTAGTTGTTTTCGGACAAGAGCATTTATTTACATAGAAACATATGAATAAGAAAAATAAAGGTTCACTTAGACATAGCAACAGCATAAAAAGCGTTATTAAAGCACACAGCCAGCAACATTGCGTTTCTCAGTGCTTCGCGTCCTCGTTTCTCGGGAGTCTATTGCAGAAGTGGGCGAAGCACTAAAGTAGATGTTCTTAATACTGAATAATAAAGATAGTTCACTCGCTCTAAACCCAACATTTTTTGTAAGATGTAAATATTTTTATTTTTTAAAAACAATTTCCCATTTAGCAAGAAGTAAAAATGTTATTTCAGAATTTATATCTGTGTTAATATTGTAAATCGTAAAGCAAATGAAAGTGTTAGTACGTCCGTTCTTCATTATTTAATTTAAAGTCCATTGCTCTTTTTAATTAAATAGTTATTAAATACGAGGTTCCAATTGAAGATACGTAAGAACAAGATAAAATACTTTACTTATCAATGATGGATAGATATTGTCGTTCTTTCTCGAATCCCACTTAATACGTCAATTCTAAATTAGGATCAATTAATAAATCCATAGCTACCAATTCACTCGTTTTGATTCAATCACTTCACATAAACAGCCAATTCGAAGTTAAATATTTTAACTAGAATTTCCTTCTAAGATGCTTCAATCCAAAGTATAAATATCTATCAACAAGTCGTTATCCTCCATTTCCCTTCTGTTCTATTTCATTTATATATCATTATCTCTAATTCGCAACACTTCATTTTTGTTACCATATAATTTACCTAATTACGTTTTATTTTAGTTGGGTAGAAATTTTAATTTTATGTAATTCAAATTATCATAAAGTCCTCTAGGTTAATGAAAAGAAAATCACGAATAGCCTAACCTCAGAGTAAAATTTTCAAAAAGATCAATTTTTCGACTTTCTAATAACATTGCTACAGGCGTAAATCGGCATATTTGGGTTATAATGTAAGACTCTATTGAAGCCTTTTTAAAGCTATGTGTCGCGAGTCAAGTTTTGGTGGATCACGACAAGACTTTAAATGTATGTGTATTTTTCCACAATTAGCAAAAATGTGATCTTTTCACTAATCTTTCAACTTGTGGAGGAACTTGTTAAAAGGTTTTCATCAATAAATTATAATGCGTAATTACCTAATTTTTTTTCTCGATACACCGCCTTTAAATTTCTTATCCCAAGTCTGTAAGTAACGTTTTCGATGTGGGATTAGGTGAAAATTTTTTTGCTTTATGATTTTAAATTTATCTAAATGAGAATATACTGCGCAAGAGTCAAGAAAAATAGCTTAAGTTATAATTTTAGGTCGTAACGAGTAAGTCAATTCCCAAGAATTTCGGAAGTCATCCGTGCATTTTTATTGGCATTGTACTCTACTGGTTTGCTTTCCATTTTTTAATTCTAAAAGCATCAAGATTAAGCATTTTTTTTAGATTGATTTCTGAGAACTTGACATATTTACAGAGCATTACATTACAAAGCAGTTTATTAAAGGAAGTGCATTGCACTATCTTTTATACAAAGATAGTGCAATACACTTTCACACAGAGAAACGCTTAGCGTATCATGTTAATGAGACCAGTTTCGTTAGTGCTGTAAATGTTATTTGACTGAAATCTGCTAAAATGTAAGAACTTTCGTATTTTTCCATTGTCCAGAGCTTTATTTTTCCAGCTGTCATTTTCACCGAACGCTTTTTTAACTTTTATAATGTGACTTGCCTTTTTTTTTTTTTTTTTTTTTTTTATCAAAATAACCAACCATCAACTGCTTTAAAACAACCGTGGGTCAGTTTCTTAGCGTTCCTCTCTGAATTCGCTTTCAACGCTGGGACACTGATATTCTCGCCTCGTACATTAACAATAGAAAACCATATTGATGTAATGTTTCTTCAGTTCTGAATTATTTCCTTCACAGTTTTCTTTGTGGATGTTCCTATTAATCCTTTCTCTGTGATACCTTTCATTGCGCCTTTTATGATATTCTTGTTGTAAGAGATACACTATGATAGAATTCAATTCGTCAGTCCTCTCTATAATAGCCTGAGATGGCTTGCATTAAATGAATTGATTTAGTGAATGATTTTCAGTGATGCAGTGAATGAATGATTTCTGTTTTATCAATCGAAGCATTTTTATTTGAAAGTGCAAAATCATTTTTATTACGGACTGTAAGATTTTAAATGAAATCAACATAACAAGATAAATGCCTTACTTTTAAGCAGTTCAAAAAACTTCAATTTTTCATGAAAATGGATTTCTTTTCTTCGCTTCATAAATTTTGCAACGGTAAAGTCATGTTTCCTGTCACAATAAAATCCAAAATTAGATGTTTTCTTTTCAATTCCGAAATCAACAGATTAGCAGCCGTATTTTTCTTTTTCAGTTCTTCCTTCCTCTGTGTTTTTATTCCTTTAACAACAAGGGGGATGAAAGGGACTAGATGAGTCGTCCAGGTTGGAAACTTAAGGTCAACGTTGTTTGCGTCGAGTTTTGGGTTCATGTCCTGATGCCAATAAAGACCCTTCGTGCAGTGGTGCTGATGGACGTTAAATCAGTGTAGGATCCCTCCAGAGCATGTCGTGGAGATTTCGTGAGAAGGAGCTAGTTGTGATGTCGTCCTCGTCACTTGACCAAGGTATAAAATTACGAGGTCCATCGCCAATAGTCCTCGAGTTCCTTCTAAGTGCGACACCCTTTAGTAACTGATGTTTAGTCTTTAAGGGGCTTAAAAGTCTTCCAATGGCCTCAGGCAACCACCTGTTTAGCATTTACGTTGAAATTTAATCTTTATTTCCTATTTAATTCATAATCGATATAAATTCTTGCAAATCTTTAATATTTATTATATTCAAATTCCATTGCTTTGCTGAAATTGTTTTCATTGAGCTTATTCCAGTATTCCATCCAATAAAATGTAAGCTTTTCCCGTTTTAAAAAAAAATGAAAAAGTCTGATAATGCTAGCGTCCCTATTCAATTTGCATTGTTCCAGTTGAATACATAAGTTATGTATTAATTTATGAGATTGACAACTGTTTTTTGACACACATATGGATGGATGGATTGGATTGGATGAATGGAAGGAAGGAAGGAAATTATTTTATTTATAAATTTATGTTAATGGCATTTTGTTCATAAACTCACATACATGAATGCGAATATAAATCAAATTTTAAATAGACATCGTACTCATCGTGTCTTATACGCCAACTATCAATTGACTAAGAGAACACGAATAGAGACCAAAGGACAGTGGCCGAAAGTTTTGTACTTAGAAAAGGAGATTTTCCCTAATTCAATATTTAACTGAGACGGGGACAGCTAACTGGTGAACAAAGTCTAAAGGGAAAGTTTAAATAGGTTTAAGGTTGAAGAGTGACTTTAAAAATATAAAAAAAAAAAATTAAAAAGGAGAAGATAAATTATTGAACTTATCCCGCAAAACACAAGCTATGAAGTTATCTGAGATAAGGAAGCAATATTTATTTCAATTTGGTTATAGTATTTTGAAAATAAATAAAAAGCAGAGAGAGAGAGAGAGAGAGATGAAGTTTTTACAAATGTTGAAACTTGTATCTATAGTTTTCTTAAGACCTCAAAAATAATTTTTTTTCTTCAGAACAATCAGATAAATTTATAGAAACATGCAAAAGACATATAACTCCCTCAGATATGAATTTACAAGGCCCGGCAACCACTATAACATATGAATTTTTCATTCATGAAATTAAGCAAGTATTTTTTTCACAGTTTCGATTCCCTTAAGACATATTCGTAAAATTGCAAAGTTATTCAATTTAAGCTAATTTTATTACATTAATTTTCTCAGCTTAATGGAATATATCAATTTCTCGTATGAAAGTAATACTAAAACAAAATTACATAATTTGGATAACATGAGTTTGTTCCTCTTATAGCTAAATGTTTGTGCGAAAATAAATAAATAAAGATATGTAAGGTCTTGCATAAACGCACAAAATATAAATTTTTAAATTTTTATATAAAAAATAATTTCTTCTACAGATTCTAGAGACTGATTATTTATTTGCGTCGCATTTAAAGCAGCATGAGGGGCATTAGCGACGGTCTCTGTAATTTTGAAGTGACAGTCAGATGCCGAGAATAGCATGTAAACTAGCACTCTACTCTCTAAACTCATTTCAGGGTGAGGACATTGGGCTTCGACAGAATTAACATGCATGATCCTCACTACGCGATTGGTCTTTAGTAGCATTATGACTCGAGCTTTCAACTCGATAGAATAAACGCCACCCATGAGCTTGCGACTCTGAGTACTCGACTAAGGCAGCCGCATATAACGTAGAAAATTTTATTTATAAGTGATTCTCTGCGTAAATTCATCTTGTACATGTTCAAGAAATGATACTATTTCTGAACGGATATGATCTCTGAATGTTCTAACAGAATTTTTTACATTATGAGCTTCCATCTATTTCTACATTTCTGAAAATTTTCAGAATTCTTCTTCATATTACTATATGGTCTGAACATATTACTGAGTGATTGAGAATAAATCCTACGAGTCAATTTTTATCATTTTAAAATCCGTGATATGAAACCGAATTTTTTAAATTTCTTTATTACACGCCATGGTTATAAAGTTCTGGAAATTTTGAGCTTCGCTCCCTCTGATTTGCTCATTGCTTGGCTGCTTCTTTATCTGTAATTATTGTTTTGTGTTATTGGATTTCAGATTATCAACCAACTCTATGTGGGGTTTGATGCTTTTTGTACTCTAAATGTTATTATTGCTAATAATTGTGTCGGCTTTTTTGACAACACTGTGACCGTATTCACGTCATTTAACTAGCTATTTTTGTGTTGTTATTGTATTAGGAATGTCAACATGAGTAATTCTGATTCGGTAACGTTAAATTAATTGTCATGAATTGTAGGATCTATTGTAATACACACAAAGCTAATGTATTGTTTGAACGAAACAATATGGTTGTATTATGAGGAATGGAAATGGCGTACGTCAATGTTGCTGAATGGTCTCCTGAACATGTTGCCGAATGGTTGAGAGGTAATCCTAAGTGTCATTTTTATCATTTAGTAATCTGTGTAAAGAAAGTTTTAGTTTTTTTTTGTCTGTAGTCAGTGCCAATTTCTTAATGATCATGGAATATTTTCAACATTACATGTAATGTGATGATTTTGTTTGACGTTAATTTTTAAGCCGCCTCAATTCAAAAACTGAAACTTATACGTATATACTTATGTTTCTGTCAACTTATGTTTTGTTAACTGTATGAAATTTGGACGTTACTTATACGTATATACAATAACACAGTAGTTTTAATACAAATTAAGATGTCCATTCTGTGTTGAATACGTTTATATGTATTATACAACTTCCTATTGCAGCTAAATCTTTACTTCTCAGGGATGTGGGATATTTAATTTTATATCTTTCTGGAAATAAATTTTTTTTATTGCTTTGCTGTATTGAACAGGGCCTATAGTAATATTTCTGTGTAATGTTGCTCCCTTTCTGATCACTAATCTATCTCACATTTTTATAAGAGGTACTATATATTTTGCTTAAGGAAAAATATATATATCTAACAATCTGATTCCCCCTCAAAAAAAAACAAAACAAAACAAGGTATTGAAATATGTTTTTTCATGTAATACCATATTTATGTCTAAAATATGGAAATATTTCAATGTTTTTTCTGAATATTTTGTAATTTATATACATGTTAAAAATAATGTGTAATTAACATTAATAATCATAGAAGTACTTTATATATATATATATAGCTCTTGGTTCTTATTGTGAGAAAATTGTTGATTAAAATTAATTTTAAAATTGGTGTATTTAAAATTGTTGAATAGGTAAATAACTGGTGCAATTGATTGTTGTTGTTTTTGAATTTTTTTTTCTATGACTGATTTATTTCTATATATTTTTCAGAATTTTTCTGTTAAAATGTTTCAGAATTTTCGTTTTAAAGGTTTACGGTAGCAGTACATCTTTGAAATATCATTTTTGTCAAAATTTTCAATTTTCTAATTTTAATGTTGTTTTAAAATTTAATCTTTTTTCTTTCCAATGGTGTTTTAATCTCACTCATACCATATAGAGCTTAAGTTACAGTATTTGAATTTTATTTGGTTGCTAATTTCTGAATCAGGAAGTGTGTATCTGGAGTCAGGAAGTTGGAAAAATGTTTGCTTAAATTTTTTTCAAAATATTGTATTTATTTTGTACTATTGTAAATTTAAACATTATATAGTATGAATCTGAGTTTTCAGATTGTTTGAAAATATATATGACAACATTTTTTTAAATATATTTTAATCCAGAATCTGGTAAGAAAAGAATATGTTATTGTATGTTTACATCAGTTTTGGTTTCTTAGTTCACTGGATACCAAAAATAGTTGTTAATCAACTAATGCCAGTGCTACAAAGTTGAAAATTTCTGCTATTTTCGATAAAGAAATCACAAAGTATGAAAATAAACCAGTTATCTTATAATTGAATAACTGATGTAGAACTCCTCCTATATTCATTTTTACAACTTTGTTGTTCCAAATACTTCCACAAAGTTGGAAATATTTGGAATAAATTATGTAAAAAAATTATGTTCTTCGCTAAATTTACAGACTCGGTAAAACTGCATACACCTATCATGAGAGTATACTTGTGTCTTATGATTTCAGAAGTAAATGAACTGTCTATGCAAAAGGCAGCCAATGAAGTATTGTTTATGCATTCTTCTAAAAATAAAGTAGCTGAATACAGTGTTTCAGCCTATGAAACATGGCAGCATAGAGGTTATGCTTCTATCAATAGGTGTGTTGCTACTTTATCAATAAACATTAGTAAAGTAGTGGACATTAAAATAATGTCATATTGTCTGACCTGCAGAATGATTTAAAAATTGTCTAAATGCATTGAATCTGAAACGCTTGAAGCAGATAATTGTGTCAGAGTAATTTTAAAGATTCAGCGTTAAAAAATGTAAGCTGTTGGCTCTAATAGAATCTTCAAACGATTGATGACATATATATTTTGATATATCCTATAAATATTTTGCAATCGTATAAATATTTTGACAATAATAGAATTTTTGATGCTGAACGTCATTCAACCTTAAAATGTAAAGCAGTGTCCAAAAATACTAAGAGCTCTTGAGTAAAAAAATTAATATGTTAGATAGCAAAGAATGCATTATTTATATACCAGGAGCATTTTAAATATTTGTTTTTTATATTTTGTTTTTGTTTAAATTTTTTTGTTTTTGTTTGTTTTTGTTTGTTTTTTATTGTTTAAATATTTTATGTTTCTTATTGAAAATTGCATGTGAAAGCTTGTTTTTGATATTTCTCAAAATGAGTTTTCTTGACATGTTTGCATAAAGCAACGTAGATATCAGAAAAAGTTATAAGCCAAATTAATATAAATTTTGCAAGTATCTTTATATGGGTAAGAACCCTTACTACTAACATGGTTGTAAAAATTGATATGTTTTTAGTAACAAAGGTATAAATCATGTATTGTAATAACTTTTTTTTTGATTTTCATTGTTATTTGACTCAAAACACAATAAAAATATTATTTTCATCATGAAAATAGTTCCAGCCCTAAAAAATTTTTATGATACTTAAGATAAAATTCACAGAATAATGATATTTTTCTTTACTTTTGAATTATGGCATTGTTCTGATAATTAATTTATGTACTATTTTCACTATGTTATCCACTCTAAAAATGTTTTTTGAATTAAAAGAAGAGTATTAAACATGCTTTTCATAGTTTTAGGTTACATTTCAGTATAAGTCTATTATGTTTTGATGATGATATATTCCAGATTGTATTATTGAAAAGCATTGATATTCATGCTTGTCTTTTGTATAATGATTGTTTGTGCATTTGTGAATAGTATAAAGTGTTTGATACTATAGTCTTTAGTTCTAAAAAAAGTTTGAGATCCATGGTTTTCTATCTCTGGTACATAAAAAAGGTCTCATGTTAGGAAGGTTGCACTTAGCCTTGCCTGTCCATTGAATATGTAAATTCATCAGCTTTTGCCTGTTGAAGTCTCATACTTGGTCCTACTTGTGCCTTCTTAAGTTCAGTATTCCCTCCCCCAGACATTTTATAGACATTTTTTCTAATCATACCTCCCAGAGTGTTAAACTATTAGACCTTTTTGAAACCTTTTTAGAAAGTTCAGCGTTCACTTGTTTCACTGCTAAGGTTTTAATAAGGTATCTCATGCTATATTTCTCAATGTCATCAAACTGAAGTGAAAAGGCATTTAAAGCGATGTACTATTCCTGTAGGATTTCTTGTTCTCTTGTATAAAGTGAAATGCTGAAGAAAACTGATGGTCCTTTTTGTATTATTGATCATAAAAGTCAAATGAGAGAAATTAAATGAAGTTCATAGGACATTGTATTTGAATGTGTTGGACTCTATCTGGAGTCATTCTCAAGAAAATATGCAGTTTGTTTCTGCTTTATTCAAGTTAGTTTATGAACTTCTCTGCATAGCGTTGTATGTCTGTAATGTATAACATTGCTTCTTAAAATTGTGGGTGGCAACCCCAAATGGGGTCACAAAGCAAAAAGTTGTGGTCCAAAAATTTAATTTAGATACATGAATTTAAAGAAATATTAATAGGAATCTGATCTCTTTAATGTAACATTATCTTTAATGTATTATATTTTTCATGCAGCGAAATTATAAAATATGTAATATAGGCTAATTTGAGCTGTAAATCATATTTACATATTGAAAAAATACAAATAAATTATTATAGCTGTATCACATTGCAGTTTCAGCATATTTCAGAAGCAAAATGAGATCACAAATGCATTATATGTAATGGACTGCATCATGCTGGCAAATGAGTCTCGGTGCTGCTGTTAATAGTGCAAAAATGCTTTTCTAATATAATCAGTTGTTTTTGTTTCATCATTTGTGTTTCATCACAAGAGCAATATAATATAGTATTTTACTGTTTTATTCGATTATCTCAACTATCTCTAAATAATTATTTTAAACTTCTTCGCAAAAAATATTTTAAAAGATGTTATTTTATTTATATTTTAAGATAATTTTTTTTTATCCTTGTATAGTAAAAATTATAAGTAATTCATTTTAGTTTTGAAAAAAAAAAAAAAAAAAAAAAAAATAAGGGGGAAAAAAATTAAAATTTTGGTTTATTTAATAATTTTAAAATTAGAAATTAAACAGCATAAATTTTTTTCCTACATGATTATTGATTGGGAGGAACGGTGGTCGTTTGAAAATTTTAAGCATGGGAATGGGGTTGCAAGACTAAAAAGTTTAAGAACCTTGCTCTACAACATTGACACTGTAAGACAATGCTTTTCTCTTACAGTTTCAAATAAAGCAAGACTGAGAAGAAGAGAAGTTATTCATTAGGTAGTGTAAGGATTAAGAAACAGTGAAGAAATTCCAACACTTTTTTTATTGTTTTTTTCAATTTTAAACCTTTTCTTAAAACATATTAGTAAAGTAAAATTTAAATTTGTGAGCCTTTTTAACTTAAATACAATTAATAATAGAACAGAATTTTTTTTATTATAAAGGGGGGGGGGAGTGGCAACATTGAATAATTGCAATCAACTCAACGAACATCTTTTTTTTTTGGCTATGTAATATTCTAAGCATTTTTTTTGTCTTGTATTTATTACATGTAGTTTTTTGTCATAAAATTGCTTTGGTTCTACCAAGTCCTAATTTTTTCTTGCAATTTGAATAAGACAAGTAGGTTAAAGTGAAGTATCTGGGTACCTCTTTGCAGTTTGGCAAAAAATCTGGCGAGTTAGAAAATAGCTTGCCTAAGTAATCATATGCAAGAAATAACATCATAACAACATCAGGTGTGAACAATAAACTGAAAAACTGATTTTGATGAAGAAAATGGTAGGTTTAAACAAAGAGAATGTTAAGATCGTAGTAATTTTAATGAATAATTAACAGTATTTAATTATAAATAATTATAATTATTAATGACTCAAATTCTTTAAAATCATAATTATTTATAATGATTTATAATTATTAATAATTATAATATTGTATAACTATAAACAATTATTAATTATCGTATAGAATAAATAATTTTTGAATAATTATTATAATATAGAATTATAAATAATTATGCTTATAATATAGAATTATAATTATTAATTATAATGTTTTAAAATTATATTTTATAATGTATAATTATAAAAACCTAACTATAAGTAATAATTATTATTTATAATTTTAAGTGATAATAATGTAGAATTATAAATTACTATAATTTTAACACAGAAAAATAAGTAATTTTACTTACAGTATATAATTATAAAATAATATTTATAATGCATATAATTATTTTAACTTTTCTTATATAATATATGAAGAATGAAATAAATAAAATCTATGTGAAAAATATAATTCAACAAATTTATACAATGTACAGTAATGTTATGCAATAAGATGTATACAAAGATATACTTTTCTTAGAATAATTCCACTATAGGGGATAAATTTGTTCATTCTTTGTAAGCCAAATATTTAATTTTTTTTAAAATTAAATCTTTATCATTGTAAAACATATATTTTAACCTTTCACTCTTAAATCATTAACAAAAAAAAAAAAAAAACTGGAAATTAAAGAAAAACTCCCAAGATGTTCAGCTATCTCAAAGAACAATAAATGATGTGAAAAGAAAAAAAAGGTTAAAATGCAAAAAAGAACTATTTAATGTATTTTTAAAATACCTGCTGTTTTTCAAAAATCTTCTGTCGCTTTTAACAAATAGCAGTCAAGAAAGAAAATATGTGACCTATGTAGAAGTCCCTCAATAATAACAAAAACCTATCAGGATTACAAAAAAATTATTGTGCCAGATTAAAATTTATATTGCACACAAAAATCTTCTGTCACCAAGGGGAAACTTCACTTTAACCAGACTAGTAAAGTAACATTCATTATCTTAAAATCACAATCTAAGCATGGGTACTTTTTGCTACTCATAGTAAAAATGAGTAGTGAATGCTGCCAATCCAGATTTATCTTAAAATTTGATTTTATTGTTTGGAAGGGGGTGGAAGCTATTTTAAGTATATTTTTTGTATGTAATTAAATTTTTGTAATTCATTTTATTACTAAACATGGATTTAAATAAAATTAGAGCAATTATATTTATTTTTAACTGGCATTTTATTTAAGCTTGTATATACTTTTTTTTTTTTTGCATAAAACTGATATCAAATAATTGACAATAATTCATTTATCAATTTATTTACTCAAAGGCACATGTAAGGAGGGCTATTCTGTGATAGAAAATACATGGGGGTGGAAACCTCATTACCATAAACAGTATAAAGCATTACCAGGAATTTTAATTTATTTTCTTCAAATTTTCACCTTAAGAATTTTATAGTTGAAATTTGTCTGTACATAAATAATTAGTTTTCTTCTTTAATAAAATATGTAATTACACTGCTAAGAATTTTTGATGCATATGTAAAATTCCATTGACCATTTTCACCAAACCAAAAAAATGTCACCAACTTGTTTGGAATTAAGCCAACTTTCGTGTTCTAAGATTTTACATAAGTACTGATTTTTCATATTAATAGTAAATGATTTCATGCCATTACATTATTTTTAACCAATAAGAATTCTTGTTAATTAAACAATTTTTAGTGAAAACAGTTTACAAAAATTGCTCTCTACAATATAGCACTGAGGAAATAAGCATATTTTAACTTGTTTGATTTATTACACTCAAATTTCTAATTTTAAAATTTATAATTAAAATTTGGATTCAAGAAAGCTATGGTTAAACCAATTTTTTTAGTGTAAAAGTCAGAGAGAGATGTTTATACTATACCATATACAGTTGAATATAATTAATAGTTACACTTTCATAAGACTATAAAAAAAAAGAACTAATGGTCAGAAGAACCTAATATTTCATCTGAGTATATGTGAAGCAATGTGAATTTGTTTTGTGAAAGAAAAAAGAAGAAAATAAAGTTCAAAAGTGGACTAATAGAGGTTGCTGTACTAGTCATAAGAAGCTAATGAAAAGACAGGACATGTTCTTGTGGCATTCTTAGTTCAAAACCCATCCACATGATAAGATGCCATCACAGAGGATAGGAAAAAATTGATTTTTAGTTGTGCTTTGGAAAAAAGTCATAGAAAAAGCAAACTGATGAAATCACCAAGTAAAGGAAGTCTTGAATTAAATGCTATAACTTGCTTAGGAATTGTTCAATATGCTGTTCACCATTTTCTGTCTTGAGTTGAAAGTGCAAAACAGCATGTTCCACAACAGTTCATAGTGTATCAATTGTGTTGTTGTAAATTTGTTGTGTAATGCATGTTTTCAATTCAGCTAAGTTTGCAATCAGAGCCTCGTACACAATGTTTTAGGTAATTCCACAGCTAGAAGTCACAAGGGTTCAGGTCAGGCTATTGTAGTGACCAAGGCTGTATTGGGAAATTGTGACTGATAATTCTGTCATTTTCAAAATGCATGCTTAGCAGCTGCTTCACTGGATTTGAAATGTGCAGAGAAGCACCCTCTTGCATAAAAATTATGCTAGTTTTTTTTAGTCTTTTGAAAGTTCAACTTTAATTATAATCATCCTGTATAGTACTTAAAGGCTTCATAAGGCTTTGAAATGTTTATTTAACAACTTATTTTTTGCGAATTGATTTAAATCCATATATATTTATTAATTATTCAGTTTAACAATTATTATTAAATTTTATTAATTTTTTAAATTTAATTTTTGTTACATTTGATTTATTTTAATGTTAGATCTACTAGAAAGTTATGTCAATTTTTAAACTAAAAGAAAATGAATTTTGAAAACTTTTGTCTTCTGAACAATATAACTACCATCATAACTTATGACCCCTTCCCAGCAGGATAGTAATTTGTCAGTTCTATTTCTGCAAAAGGATTCCTGTTTGAAGGTGGAGAACTTGAGCCATATTTAATTTACTTCATATTGGGAATTTTTTTCTCATCTAAAAATTTTTGAAATATAGATACAGATTGTAATTTCAGACAGTGATAAATCCAGGAAGTGTCTTGGATGTTACAGAATTCTCAGTGTAACTCTAATTTTCTGGTGAGTTGTTAAAGCAGCATTTGACTTTGGGTTATCATTATACAGTATGCTTTGTTTCGTATTGATTAGTGTTGGTCTCTTTTCTTGAATTTCCGGAACCACACTCCAGCAATACAATGTCCAATGGAACTGTTTGTTGGCTATGAGAAGCTCATAGTGTATGTACATGTACATCATATTTTCAGTTTTGAGGTGATCAAGCTGAAAAGAGGTCATAAGTAACAACGGTAATTATGTTGTTCAGTAGATCTTTATAAAAGTATTTTAAAATGTATTATTTTCTTTTATTTCAAAATCAGAGATAACTTTCCTGTAAATCTCATATGTAAAAATTAGAACTATACAATATTTTTTTAAACAGTAGGCAAGTAAAACCAAATTTAGATTTTATACCTTCATAATTCAAACTGAGTACTTTTACAATAAAATACCCCTTTCTTTATCAGTCTAAAATATAATCCTGCATGAAGGCCTTCCTAAAAGTAAGTGAAATGTTGAAGAAAAGCAAAAAAGGAACTCTTGAGTAGCAAAATGACAAACCTAATGATAACCTAATTTGGTCAGCAGTGAGAACTGCAATCTGAGAATATCAACAAGTTATCAGTATGTTTTTTAAGGAAAGTGATTCTTATTTCTAAGCTAAAATGATATATATGTAAAATAGGAGAGCCCATAAGCTTCAAGTATCTTAAAGCTATTATCTCTTTAAAAAAGTAAATTAAAAGATTTCATGTAGGAGAGGGGGTGTTATGGCAACCTAATTATATTCTCTCCCCCATGTTAATATATACCCATCTGATTTACCTTCTGAAATTTCATACAGCCACTAAGTTAGCCTTGGCACTTAAAAGGCTCTTTATCTTTTGTACATAACCACATTTAGATAAAACTTCAGTTGTGATGGTTTGAAAAGTATGGTGCAAATAAATTTTTGATTTTTTTGTGAAAACTCAGGACTACTCCCTTATCGGTTGGCTTTTTTCAGTTAATGCCCCCACTTCTTAAAATGGGCAACGATAATTCCTCTTAGTATAAGCTATTCAATATCAATCAATCAAGATCACACCAAATATTATTCTGCTAGTTTTGATATTCTTTCTTTGCATCTTTTTTTTTCTTTTTTAAAAGAAAATAGCAGTGTAGTGTACCACTCACAGCAGATCAGAAATAGGTCTTATTTAGCTTATATGTTGCATTATCAGTTGTCATTGAATGTCTCAATTTTTTTCAAAATTACGAACAATTGCAACTGACTTGTTTTGGAAATATCCATTGAATCTCACATTGAGAATTGAAAATATCCTTAGAAACTTGTTGAATTTGGAATGTTTGAACAATGAGAGGAATATTAATTATTTTATTTTTTTAGTTATCTATCAACAAATAAAGAATAAATAAAGAATTTCCAAACATTCCTCTTTCATGAAGAATATTTTTATTGGAGAAACAGTTATATTAATGACTGTTTAGGAATCCAGCTATATGTGTGCGTTTGAAATTCTCGAGTTCACATTATTATTATTTATTTGTGTGATTTACACAGAAAATAAACATACAGGATAATAGCCATTAGCATTGTTTCTAAAATTTTTTAAATGTTTTTGTGCTCTTTTACTTTTAGCAGTAAAAGTTTTTCTCAATTTTCAATGCATGCAGGAATTAAAAGTTTCTTTTAATTATCTTTTTTTTAAAATTTTTTTTGAAGCAAAGTTGCTTTTTCTTTTATGTATTATTCCATAGTTAAATAGATTTACAAAAGTATGGAGTATAAAAATATTAATGAAATGTGTATTTGATCAATTGCAAGAAAGAGGCACATCCTTTTATTGCATTTTTTAAATGCACACAGTAATTAGGTGTCAATTTTGATCACAGCATTAAAGTGTTTTTGGTAATGATTATATTCAATTTTTTCTTAGAAAATATTTTCATAATTTTTTAATTTGTAAGAGATTGGTCAGTTTCTTTCATAAAACCGTTCTTCCATTCAAATTACTTGAATTTTTCTCTATCACTTACAAATCTAAAAATATTTTCTATTTATAATGAACTTATGTATAAGAATATATATTTCCATTAGTTTCAATTTGACATTGCATTTCCTCTTAAAACTTTCTGCTCATAAGTCAGGTATAGAAACTATTTTAGACCTTGAAGTTATGCTTTTCGCTTTTCTCAATAAATACTTTGGATGTTTATAATTGAAACTTATAAATGTTTATGTTTGGAAAAAGTATGCTAAGAAATAAGAAATGTTTACTGTCCTTTTCATAGCAAGCTCATGGGAAAAGTGCTAAAATTTTTTTTTTTTTATTGAATATCTAGAGAGAATGTTCTGCATTTTTTATGGGTATTTTTAAAAATTGCTAAAGAGAGAATATTCAATCATAGAATTACGAAATTTTTTTTTTTTTCAATTTTAGCCTAAAAACTTTTTGTGGAGGAAATAAGTAGAACTCCAAAATAAATGATGAAAAGTTGTAACATTAAGTGTTGTTGAGGTTTGTGGCTGAGGCAAATCAAGCGGAAAAATATTCATAAGAGTTGGGTTATAGAAAGCTTGATTCACAATAATGATAGAAAACAATAAGTTTAGTCTTCATTTCCTTCAACATTTTCTGAAATGTAATTGTTATTTGTCTGAGCATTTTCATAAATTTGTATTACACTACATAATGAATCATAACTTTTTGTTACTGGAATGTAATTTAAGTCTCATTGCTCAAATGAGATCTGTAATGAAAAGAGTTTTTAAAAATTTTCTGATATTTCAAGAATAATATCATTACAACATCTCAGAAACTTTGATTTACATTAAAACCAATACAATAGTTTCTTAAGTAATAATTTTTCTTTGTTATTAGTTTGTTAGTAAAGTGCTCTTTATTAAGAAATTGATGTTTTGGAGAAACAATATTTGGCAATTTAAATTTTCAGATAAGACATTTGTTACATTAAAATTTTTAACAAAATCTTGTATATTCCATATGTAGAAAGCTGAATTGGTGTAGAAATTTGTTATAAGTTTTGGAACTCTTACTCCATTATAACTAAAGTAAAATAACTGTTTTCAGTTCTTTTCAATGAAAAGGAATGTCATCTGTATATAGGAATATATCATCTGTGTATATCTATATGTCAACTGTGTATAAATTTATATGTATCATCTTTTTGTTTTGAAATTTCTATCAAACTTTGGCTAGTGTTTTTTATAAGAGAAATGATTTTTATTATGTTCTATCTTCCAGTCTAATTAATGATTTGTGAAGTATTTGGTATCACATAATATTGTTTTGTGATTAAAATTAAGTACCTTTGTTTCTGTTTTCTTCATTATTGAGTAGTTAGCAAAAAACTGAACAAGATTTTCTGAATTTAAATTAGTGTTGCAAAATTCGTGTGTCATGAAATATCTTACTTTTGGATTTGACTTGAGAAAAAGAGCTATTTTAGAGTAGCAGTGCTTTACTTTCTTCTTTATATTTTTTTATATTAAACTTTTATCTCTTAAAACTTTTATACACTTCTCAGTATAATTTATTATTTTAAAATAAATAGAATGCCTGATTTTTATTATTTTTGAAAAGAAGGCCTAAGAACCTTCATTTAAAAAAGTGTTTTTCAATGAAACTGTTTAGGCCCCCCCCATTAATTTAATAAGGGTATTCTATTTGCTTGATTAGTGTAAACTTTGAATAAGCTAAATAATTCACTCGATATATTCAGGTGTTGCAGTTAATCTCAACATTCATTCATACAACTGAAAATTTTTTGGATTCAAAGCAACATTCAAGTTACATTCTTCATTCATTCAGTACATTTTTTGTGTACTCATGCATGTATCTTTTTGCTTAAATGAACCCTGATACAAAAAATGTGCAAAATCAAGTACCAAATAAAAAAATGCATTTCTCAAAAGTTTGTTATAAGGTTACTTCTGTTTAACTGTTATTTTAAATTCTAATAACCTTGAAAATGTTTGTCTTTGGTCGTTATTTTTTGTAAAGTGTGGCTACAATACTCATCTAAAAAAGGCTTTTCTGAAGGTTTTACCTTGTGGAGGGAAATTTAGCTACATGTTTTAGCCAGGGCATAATCTTTTTTCTTAAATGAAACAAATTTACTGCTGTCCAAAAGGTACAGATAAACCATAAAGCATATATCTACATGGATGTAAGCAATTAGTACCTTTTTTTAAAATTAGGCTTTTCAAAGCTATGGGGAAACATTCTTGCCCCAGTTATAACCTTTTCAATATTGCATACCAAAGTCACTTACCAAACCTTGCAAAGAAAGCGGAAGTAATTTTATCATGTTTTTTTTGAGGGTTTGGTTAAAAGTACCATGTAAAAATTCCAATACCTGAAAGGAAAACTTTTAAATTTTGCTGAAGCTTTTTGATTGAGTTATATAACAATGAATTGTATATAATAGCTTTAGCAAACAAACTGTATTGAACCTAAGTAGTAACATTTTACAAATTTTGAAAATTTATTTAAGGCAAAAATTTTTTGTTAAAAAAATGAATGAATTAGTCGAAAGGGAGAATCAATTTAATTTATTGTTGCTTTGTTTTCTTTTTATGATCTTTAAAGTCATATGTAATGCATATTATCTCATATATAAATTTTTTTGCCAAAATAATAGATATTGTTGTGCTGTTAATGGAAATTAATGTTTTTAGAAAGAAGTAATGAATTTCCCACTTTATAGAGAATTATTTTTGGTTATTTGTCAAAGTTAATTAAAAATATTTTAATGTTTAATTTTTGCATGTGTAATTTAAATTTATAAAGTATCTTTTATGAGAGAAATATTTACAAATAAGTGTGATTTTAAAATGAACTGTTATTTATACTTTAGGACTTGAATATTCATTGGTACCTTATGTTCAATTCTTTTTAAATAATGAAATTGATGGTTGCCATCTATTGAATTTGACAGCTGATGATTTAGAAGATCTTCATATTTTTAAAATTGGACATCAGCTTCTCATCTTGGAAGCCGTTGAACTTTTAAGACAATTAGTAAGTATAAATATAATTTATGGAAAATAGTCATTTTCTCTTATTATCTTTCTTTTTATTATATCAGTTCTCATGTAATTTGGTAACATTTTGTTATGTTGGATTATAAAATTTGAATAAAATGCATTGTTTTAATATCCTAGAGCTGAGCCAAACTTATGTATATAAAGGCAGAATAGATTATTTTGTATTTTTTGATAATAAAAGTGAAGGACATTTTTAAAAGGGCATATTTATGCTAAAAATAAATACTTCCTTCAGTATTCATATGAAAGGGAAGAAAAAAAAATATTTTACTCTGGAAATCTATATTTAGATTCTTGTAATTTATTAGTGTATTATTTATTACATTTTGAGGTTATTCGTAAAAAAACTTCCCTTTTAATAATTTGTTTTATTAAACTAGGTATGTAGATCTAAAATAGGCATAGTATTTTCATATGTGCTTTAGATTGTTGAATTTTACTTATCTGCACTCAATTTTAAAAGCCTGATGAATAGCTGTATTCTGTGTTAAACATTCATGTCAATATGATAAATGAAATGATTGATTTTCTTCACAAGCAACTGTGTAGATTTCCCCCCCTCAGCCTGCTTTTCAGTTAACTCTTCTGTAATTTTACTATAAACATAAATTTAGCTTTTATTTATTGTATTTTTCTTCACTAATAATAATTCTTTATTTTATTTTATTTTATTTTCAAAGTTTGTGTTAGTAGATTTATTCTTATTATTACAAATGTTTTGTACTAGAGCACTTTCTCCATTTTTGTAACTGATGTCATGTGGAAAGTTCTGCTATATTTATCATATTAATAGAGTCATAATATAGTTAAAACTGTTTAGAAAGTATGCATTTCATACTGATGAATTGATTTATAATTCAACTAAAGAGATTATTGTAATAGTGGTTGGTAATTAAGTTATGAATTATGTAAAAAGAAAAAAATTACAGAATTTTTTCTGCCAAATGTGTATATGAGTAGATGGTTTTTTTTTTTGCTGTTTTTGAATTTGATTTGGAATTTTTTAGCCATCCAAGGGGTTATTATTTTACTTGATCACTTTTGGCATACCAAATCACTTTTCAATTTTTTTTTATCTTTTGTTTCAATTTTAATTACATTTAGCTTAAATATATTCAATTTAATAATTTATCATTGCCTCTAATTTTAATATCAGAAAAGTTTACTATTGTCTATTTATCGATATTTCATCATTTACTTTCATTCTTATATTTAACTGAGTAATTTAATAATAATTATGAAAATTCGATATAAAAACCAACGTTTTTAAAAACGTTTTTATATGGTGACAAAGTTTATTAGAGAAAATTATTGAAATATTAGTTAAAACTGTTAGTTATTTTTAACTTTAAAATTTACTTAAAAAGAGACATTTGTGAGAGTATTAAAAAATTCATAATACTCATAAAATCAAAACATGCATTTGAAAGTTTGTAAGTCATTCTATTAAAAAAAGAATGGGAACCAGAATTCAGAAAAAATTATTGTGATAAGACATGGCGCCAAATATTGGAAACCTTCTTTCTTGCGAATGATTACTGACTAAAAGTCAGCAACCCTTACTATCTCGGAGATAGTAAAGGGGAGATAGTATCTCCCCTTTGTGAGTACAAAAGGTTTACGATACCTCATGCTGCGTGGGGAGTGCCCGGTGCTCCCAGAGGGGAAAAGAAATTTTTTCCTCAATCCTAAAAGCGCCGAGAGGAAATAATATTTTGACTTATTAAAATTATTGAAATATTAGTTAAAACTTGTCGCAAACGTCTAAATATTGCATTGTTAGGCGAGTACGAACAATTCCCAAAATTTCAAAGCTCTAGCTTGATGGGAAGTTGGTTAAATTAACGATCGAAAATTTGATGACACACACACACACTCACACACACTCTCTCTCACACACACACCAAGTGAAATTCAGAAAAACGTTGTAATAAAAAAAGTGCACCTTGGGTGGCTAAATTTGTTCTTAGCAAAACTTTGCATAGAACTTTTTGTCTTTTTGTTTTGAAATTGTGGAGTGGGGATTTCCATGAGAAAAATGTTTGTTCTACTCGATATTAGATTGAAATGAGTAAATAAGATTTATCTTTATTTTGTTTTTAATTTCTTTACTTAACTTTCTTTACTTTTATTATTTTTTTCATTACTATCAGCTTAATATTAAATGTATTACATTTTAAATTTTTGGATTCATTAAAGATTTCTTTTCTTATGAATTTCTTATTAGTTTTTTGTGTAGTTTTTGAAAATATTGAAGTATTGGGAACATTTATTGTTCTGGATTTTTTTATTTAGAAAGTTTGCAAAATCTCAGTGTTTTGAGTTGTGGAGGAAAAAAACAACATAATAATTTGTTAACTTTTTATATTTTAGTATTTAGAAATAAGCAGAACCTTTAATTTACTAGAGTTATTGTTTACTAAATTTTACTGTGTTTTACATTAATTTCAAAACATTTTTTTACTGAAATTCAATGAAAGTTTTGGAGTTTATTCAATTGCATTTCATTTACTTTCAAATTGTTATTCTTACTGGTGGTACTTAAACTTTTTATTAATTTAATAACTTATATTTGATCCTCTGAAATTTTTTTCATATTAATTTCTATATACCTTACTTAGAATATTGTTTTCATATTAAATTTATATGTATGAAAAAAATGCACTTTCTCTTTTGGGATATTTATATGTAATTTTTCTTTCAAAAAGTAATGAAACAATATTGTTTTTCATTTTCTCTATATTTGGATGGTATTTGTTCTATTCATCTTGGAAATGTATTTTTTTTATAGCATTATAGTCTCAATTCTGAAACATTACAATCTCTTGCTGTTAAATTGGGATGTAAAGCTCGTAGTCTATATAATGATTTAAAGCTCAATGGTCCCCAGGATCATTTAGAGAGTATGAGACAAGAACGTATTTCAACTAATGTATTGTCAGCTGTTTCCGAAATCTTAACATCTGTAAAAGCATTAGTTTCATGGTTAGACAGGTAAGTTATAGTATTTTTATGGATTTAAATGTGTATATTTTTTTTGTAAATATTGTTTTCTTACTGAATAAAAAACGAATGCCCGATGTTATGTAAAATCTTATTCAGAAAATTAAAACTGAATACTACATTTGATTAAACTGACAAATGTTGCCACACTTTTTAGGAAATTTGTGTCATTAAATTTTTTTGAACCTTGAAGTTAAATAAAATAAATTTTCAGGTGATTTTACTATCTATTACAATTATATTTTATTTTTGACTTAATCTGATTCATTTGTAATTAATGCAATTAAAAATATTACTGTGCTTTTGAATGTAATCAAGTATCTATTGAGAGTATTTAGTACTCAACTTAGTAAGCGATGCTTTTATGACTTGATTTTTTGTAGTTTTCAATGTATGTAACATTATGACTCTACAAACTCTATATTAATAAGATGGTTTGATCCTATATATAGGATTATTTGTTAATTTCTCTCTTCAGTACCGCCTTCAGGGGTTTTCTTTTTTAAGGCAAATATTGGAGCAATTCTAAGGTACTCAAGATCTCTCCTTTCCTTCATTGAGTTTTCTGTCTTTGGTAACATGATTAACACACCCCTATGTTCAATTTTTAAACTTCTTCTTTGTAAGCAGATGCTTAACTCTTATCTTTCACATCACATGGCTTTGATCACACCAAATACACTGTAATAATTTTACTATATACTTGTTTATTATTTAATGGGTTTTTATTCTCATATGATAAAAATCAATCATTGTTTTGATTTAAAATTTTGTCATTCAACTGTTTTTTTAATTTTTTAAAATTTTTTTTCTTCTAAATTTATTTTTTTCTAACACTATTAGCTTACTGATTCGTATGTTTGCCATGTGCAACATCCTTTGAGGTGGAAAGTGAGGGGCAGGAGACACCTTTTGTGTTCTATTTGGCATATATTTCACTATTAGACAGGTGTTAAGATTGAATCCTGTGGCTGAGTTTCCTTCATAATTCCCAAAGAAGAATTGCTTTATGACTAGTACTGTACCTGAGGAAGACTTGTGTTTAAAGGCAGATTCAACCCCTGATGCTGTAGTAGTATATTTTGGATGACATGTTTTTGAGAGTGCTAAGCTTAACAGTTGTCAATTGGTTGACAGATTGCTTTCCTCTTTAGACTCCATTGTGAGTTGAGATGCATCAAGATGAATTCCCAACTCTTATGGATCCATCTCTTTAATGTCTGTATAAAGACCTTGTTTTTTCCCATCCTTTTAACATAGATTGAGCTGTATTTCATGCATGGATTTTTTTATTCTCTTCTTACTGGGCTATGAAATGTTTTGAAAATCACAATTGCTATCCATATACCATTTCAAGAAATAAAAGATGAATCAAAGATTATATCAAGTTACAAATCATATTTTTAAAACTGTATGAGGCTTGACAGAGAGAAGATGCATTTGTTTTCCTCATCACATTTATGATTTCTTGAAGAATTTTGGTCTTATGGACTTGATCTTGTTGAGGACTAAGTCACAATACTGAACAATAAAAGCTACAATCAAGCGATTTGCTTTCTGCACCTGCTTTAGAATTTAAATAATTTTGTTAGCAAAAGCATTTCTAAATTCTTCCTTTACTGTTAGCCTGGGAAAATCTTTGAACTCATGCCATGAAGTAATTTCTGAACCTGATCTGTTGTGCATCCCTGAACCGGAAATCTTGGTAAGATTTTTTAATGTGAGTGTCACTCAGGTTTGAAAGATTATAAGAAGGATGTAATCATTTTTTCCCAATTAAACATTTGATTTTAACTTTCAACTGCCATCAATTACCATAAAAATTAATACAGGGTAGCTTAACTTGGGAATACAACCGTACATTATAAATCCTCTGTGCTGTTTTAAATATCAGAGGTTTGGATGTTCACCAATTGCTTGTTGGGGATAACTGACATGCTCTAAATCGGGTTTTTTCTAGGGTCCTGAAAAAAATGCCATGTTGTTATGTCTTTGCTTATCACAACTCACAATGTGATGTGGAGTATCTTTGTGATATTTTCAATTTTTTGAATAATTTCAATTTGAACTTATAAGGTAATGTTATTGTTTTTTAAAGTGCAAAAGAAGGCTTTAGCTGCTATGAAGAAATCAATTTGTGGTCATGTTGTGCAAAAGCTAGTTATTACAAAGCTTAAAGAATTTGCTTTTATAAAGCTTACAGAATTGCAGAATAAGTATAATGTGAGTTCATTGAAAAACAAGATTTCAGCTGCTATCAAGGAATATTTTCTAGGCCTGAAGATTAATCTTAAGGAATATTTTCTCTTAATCAACACCAACAAAGAATATATAAGAAATCCTTTTTACATTTAACTTAGAATTCAAGACAGAAATGGTAGATATAGATATTGGACTGTAATTGAACTGTTTGACACAAAATCACAATCACACAATCAATCACTCAAAAGACATGAATGAGAGAATGTTATTAATGAATTTTTGTTTTTTTATGAATAAAAAGAATACTGAATTGTTATCGAAGTGTTACATTTCTGATGCCTTTTGTCGTAACCTATAAGTTTAAAGCCACATTTTTAATGCTGGTTTTCCTTAAATGTATAGAAACAGATTGAAAATGGAAATGGATCTGAAAGTTAAATTGTCTTTTCTTCCAAATGTGAAGTTTTTAGTTAACCAGAAACAGCTTCTGACTTTTCGATAATTATTTGATCATATAAAAATCTTTTTTTTTTTTTTTTTTTGCAATGATTTTTATTATAATTTCATGTAAGCAATCATTAAAGTGTGTGAAAATTTTAATGACATATGTAGAGGGAAAGTTTTATTTTACCTACAAATCTCAAAATAGGCAATAAGTTTTTTAGTAGGTTACAAAAAAATCTTAAAAAAATCTGAGTCATACAATTAAAGTTTGGTAAACACTACTCTTGATGTATAGCTGTATGGCAATCATCCATAGATTGTAGTTGAGAGAGTCAGAATGCATGAATTGTCACCAGTCATATCTTTCTAATTTTATTAAATTGTATAAAATTAGAAAAGAACTTGACATTAAAATTAAGCAAAATATTTTCTATGTAAAAGCTCCTTTTTATAGTTTCATAGATATTACAAATATATGCCCAAGTGCCTAAATCTTCAACAGTCTCTACTCCCTACCACTCAAAATGATGTAATATTACAAAAATATGCCTGTCTTTACTGTGTCTGAAAAAAGAACATTCATTACATTATGAGGATATTTTAACTGTATTCACTTCTACTATTTTAGATTATGCTGTTTTACTATGTTTGGTACATATAAAAAACTCGGTTATATTTGACAAATTTCAAATTCCTTAGAACAATATAACAGGAAAACTATATTAAAACAGAATCTCAAAACTATTTCAAACCTTACCCTTGGAAGTCAACTCAGTATAGAATTAAATCTGGCTTCATGCAAAATGATGGAAATGTGCTCTTACTTCAAACATTTAAATGAAGATAATTGCTTTGGTTGTGGATGAACCCTTTCAAAAACTATTGTGGATAGATATGGAACATTCTTGCCCATTAACACTTATTAAGAATGGGAAATCGAAGCTCTAGTTTTGATGTTTTCCAATTTTATAATTCACATTTTTAACATTTTATGTACTTTATTCTCCACAAATCATTATTTAAACTTTTATATATTGAAGCATTTTATTTTTTACATGATTTTAATGAGGCTCTCCTTTTAATGTAATGTACAGTTTTTATTATTTTATGGCAAAGTTTTGTTGTGTTCCAGTATCTATTTTTTTTCTCTTATATAAATATTATACATTATTTTTCTTAAAAATTATTTGTAAATCTAATTTTTTCTAACCATATGTTTTAGTACAGTATGTCCCATGAAGATTCAGTGCCATAAAATTCTATCCAACCAATCAACCTTCACTCTATAAGAATCAAGTTAATGTTAACATTTGCAGTCTATCCAGCTGTGCAAAAAATGGAGTAAATTATCAATTTACTTACCTTGTATTCAGTTTTAATTTTCATAAGAAACAAGACCCGTGTGGTGACTGGGAATGACAGAATAGTCCCACTGTAGCTCATGCATATCGTAAGAGGTGACTAAAATGGGTATCCAGCATTTGGGGGTATAGTTGGGCACCCTGCTCCTGGGAATTATATCAGGGGACCTCAGGAACTTGCCTTCTTTAGGTAAGTGCTGGCATCATAACCCTGTTTTACCCAAGTGATCTTTTCTTTCCCTATGGTATTTACTGTCTTTAGTACTAGCGATTCTTCTCTATTTTTGACCCTCCTTCTTGTCTTCCAATTTTTGTCTTTTTTTTTTTTCCCCCCAATTTCTTCACATCTTGACTTCAGTTGAATCTTGTTAGGCACAGCATAGCCATATCTGGCTCTTGCACCAATAAACTTTACATTCTCTCACTCGCATTCATAAGAAATAAAATGACTTATCCCTTGTAAAATATTTTGCTTGCTGTAGGAACAGGTGGAGTAAAATTAAACAATTGATAGAAAAGCCCAATATCCATATAGGGAGTGTTATTTACTTTTCATTTGGTGATTTGTGATTCTGTATAATTAATAAGTTAAGCAGTCTTTCCAAATAAGTAATATTAATTTATTTACCAATTATTGGTTTTAGTATTTTTTGATATTAATGTTTATAAATGTCAAAATGATTGCAAAAATTTATCTATTGAACCAATTTATCCATTTATGTCCTTTATCAATTTATATCCAATTAATCCATTATCGTTTGTCTGAGAGTTGACTATATTAAAAATGTTTGGCACATTAGTGTTTTTATATTAAATATTATTTTTAAATTTTCAAATTTATATGTTTAGAAATAGTTTCTATGATTTAGATGTTTTGACATATTGCAAAGAATGTATAACAGTATTTAATCTTCTAGAAACAAAAAACTATATTTTATTTATCCTTTTTTTTATACTTTTTAGACTTCCATTTCTGCATGATACATTATGCTTGAAGTTGAAGAAGACAGTCCTTAAATTGAGTATTGAACTTGCTTCTACCACTCAGCGAGATCAATTTGCTGAAAAACCCCATACCCTAATTAAAAAAAATGTAAGTTTGTTATATATATATCAGCTTTGAAATATGTCTCAGATTTTATAATTTGATAATACTTTGTGTTGTGTTATATGATTAAAATTTGATATATTCAATATAGTCCCTAAATTGACATACAAAATTTACTTAATTAAATTGAAATTTAAGTTATATAAGGAATTACAGTTTCATTACTGTGAAAACTAGAAATATAGATTTTGTATAGCAAAAGCACTAATTTATTTTCAGAAGGTATTTTTTTAATGCTATTTTTCATAATTTGAAAATTTTAATGTGGTATTTTTGTTTATTTGTACTGCAATAGAATTTTAAAACTTTTCACATATGAGTTCCTTTAAAGCATGACACAATCTTTAAGAAAGTGAAATTAATGGGCTTCATAATTTGATGGTGATTTGCTTTTATATAGAAAGAAAAAGAAATGGATTTTGCATGGAAGATCCTTGTGTATTACTAATAATATATCAGTGGTTTATTTATAATTTAAAATTTGAAGAAAAAACTTCCATTGGAAAGAAGTGGCGTTTGTATTTTATCATAAAGAATGGCATTGTCTCAGTCCTCTGAGTACAATTTTTGGATTAGGGAACAAAAAGTTGCTTGGGGCTAGATTTGGTGAGTAAGGAGGGTAGTCAAGCAATTCAGATCATAATTCCTGGATTTTTGCCATGACAACTACTGTGGTCTGAGATGGCACATTGTCAAGTTGAAGCAGAATTTTTTTTTCTGCAAATGTGGCCATTTGTGCCTTCAGCTTGTCAAGTAATGATGCATAGTATGCGTCTTAATTGTTTTTTCTGTTTGATGTTAATCGGTTAAGTTAGCTCCATGACTATCCAAAAAAAAAAAAAAAAAAAAAAGGCATTCATCATCACTTTCCGAGCCTAAAAAACAGTTTTGTGTTTTTTTGGAGCCTACTTCCCCTCTTTGCAGTCCGCTGTTTGGACTGTATTTTTGTTTCGGGTGTGTAATGGTGTATCCGAATTTCATCTATAAAGTAATTAATTGGTGTCAAAACTGATTTATTGTGCCAATACAGCATTGGAAATGTTCATTCAAATACTTTTTTAGTCTAATGTGAGCAAATGTGGCAGCCAACACACGAGCAGCTTTGTCATGCATAAATCTTGATTCAACATGTGGCAAACATGTTCTTTGGATATATTCATAACCTCTGCTATCTCTCTCATTTTAATTCAATGGTCCTCTAGCACCATTTGGTGAATTTAAGCGATGTTATCGTCAGTAGTTGCAGTTTTTGGACTTCCCAAACGTTCAATGTCTACCAAGCTGGTTCGGCCACAGTTCGCTTCCCTAAATTCCTTGGTGGTAAATGATGGTGCAGAGTCTCCATATACAGCGTCCAACTCATCTTTGATGTGCGAAGGTGTATTTCTTTTTAGAAACAAATATTTAATGACAACTTGATACTCGACTACCAATTTCCACAAAAACACTCACATCAACTTGCTCAAAGAATTAGTAAACAGCAACTGTGCATCCAAAATGGCTGAAATTTTGGTGAGTACCTGTCAAAAGATGCACAACCACTTTCCCTAGCTTTTATTGACGAGTGTTGCTATCTTCATGTTTAGATTGGAATCTTTTCAGACCACCCACATATTTTTGAATAGTGCTAAAAAATTTTAAAGCTTTCAAGCATGTATGAACATTCTTTTGCTTAATTGTGATACAACAGTGAATTATATAAGTAGCATTTTTATGTATTGTTGCAGAGCTGATTTTTCTTGTGATACCTCATTGTTTAGAAAAATTAACTTTTTTGTTGTTATTTTATTAATTTTATTTTGCATTTAACAATTTATATTTGTTTAAAAAATCACAATTTATGATAGCGAGATATTTATTAATAATAAGTAATTAGTAATTATAGAGATATTTTGGTATTTTTTGTAAAATGATTATTACTACATTTTGATTTTATGTTAGAAATTAAATTCTATTTTAGAAATCTGCATAGAATTCAAGTGTATTTTAAATTTTCAGTCTTTGCATATAGCTGAATTATGTGATAAGTTTGTCCAAGACTCAAAAGATTCTTTAATACTTCAACCTGCATCTTTAGATATAGCGATGATCAAGAAAAAACCTGATGAAGAATTGGTAAGTTCAATTTTTTAAGAACTTATAACATGAGAAAACATAGTCAAGATATTCTGTAATTTTATTCACACTTTTATTTTTCCTTTTATTGAATTGCTATACTATTAAACTCTTTGTAGTATTCATATTTAAATTTTATAATTGTTATAGTACACATTAAAATTAAGGAATTTTAATTTTCTATCATATTTCTGGAATTTTTACCTAGACTCAAAAGAAAATGAGTGTTTAGATTAGATTAGAGTTAGAATGCAAGATTAGAATGCAAGTTAAGATTGTTCTCACCATTAAATGTAAAAATCATAATGTATATTTTCATATGTTATTGTATAAATGTTCTTGTCATGAATAGAGTATTCTGATTATGCAGATTGATTCTGAATAAGTGCTTCAACTCAAAAACTGTGGTATGTGTACTTTTAGGAGTTCATCAATGATTTAGAATGCAAGTTTAGATTGTTCTCACCATTAAATGTTATCCTAGAAATACATTCTGTCTTTATTTTGTGACAATCCTTCATAAAAAGTAAACAACTATATGCTCTTTCATATTGTGGAGATTAATAAGAAGTTATAACTGTTATATATTAGCATTCAAGTATTTATAGCACAGTGATTTGGCAGCTTATGTCTTAATAGCAATTAACTTCATTTTGAAAAAAATTACGCCTTGTATATTATCCCAATGTAAATAAAAAATAAACATTTAAGAAAGACCTCTGCTATAAACATTTTAATGGTAGCTGTGTCGATAGTTATTTTTTTTTAATAAAATTTCATGTTGTTTTACTATTTTGTTCTAATTTTCTCAACTAATAAAGTTTTCTTTTTGTCTCAAATACTGATAAACGTGGTATCTGTTTTGTGGTATTAAAGAAACTCTTGATTCCTTTTTTTTTATGATCAGTTGTAATACAACAGAATTCATTTTTAATATTTTATCTAAACCCTTGTCAGAATGTCTTATTGTATAATTGTATTTAAATATTTGACTTGTTTAGAACTCATTGCAACTTTGGTGAATTGATATCCATCAGTATTGTCTGATCATATATTTTTACTACAAAACCTATAAATGAAACTTGTTTTTTCTTTCCTCTAAGAAGCACTTAAAACCAATTGCTGTTTTATTAATTGTCTCGAATGCATTACTCTTCTAATCAAGACCAAGAAATAAATGAAAATGTAAATGATGCATAACTTTATATAGTTATATTTATAATAGCATCTTTTTATATATTCATTTGGTATCAACCAAATTTTTTATAATATTTTGAGTACATGTATTGTTCAAGACAGAGTTCATCTGATGACAGTAACAATACAGTAGTTATACTTGCTCTTTATCTTTATAAAACACAGCTGTTTCCTGTTTCAGTTTGTTAATATTTATTTAAAACTTATTGATAAGTAAGCATGCAATGAAATAATCAATAAAAACACTGAATTGGTATGCAATGTAATTGATTAAATTTATTATTAATTCTATTCTGATGAAAATATCCTAGTCTCTTTAATGTTTTTCTGCACTCAGTATACATAGTACGGTTGTAAAGTTAAAGCTTTAATGCTAATTATCATACTTATATGTGCTCAAATCATGAATAAATTGCATTGAGTACTTTTTAAAATATTATTTTAAATGCTCTTATTTTTCACTTTTCATTTATATATATAAAAAAAAATGATGCACCAAGTAGGAATTGTCCGATGAAGTCAAAAATTAGTGGATAGGAAAATTATGTACAGAATAGAAAATGATTAAAATTTCAGAAAAATTGAATTATTTATTTCAGAGTTATATAGTTACAAAGTAACGAGCTCATTAAGGTGTTGACCCACCTCTAGCCTGGTTACAATCTGCCACACGACGTGGCATAGAATAATAAATCTCCTTCATAGTAGTATCCTGCAGTATATCTTGCCAGATTTTCTCCAATTGTTGGGCTAGGTCATCAACATTCCTTGGTTTTTTAGGGAAGGTGATACCAGCATTGAAGACATACCATGAACAGAGTAGTCATCTGTTGTGGATAACCACCATCTGTTTGGTAACATTGAATTACAGCTGCACCACAACACTTATGCATTATTGACAAATCTTGGACCTTACCAAAGTACCCTCAGTTGACACAAATACTATCTCAGGTTGTTGCAGTGTTGCGAAATTCTCCATTAATGTACTCTATTGTGCTGCAACTATGATGAGTGAAAGTGTGTCAACAATTGCTTTCCAAAATCTATGATAACCTATTTTAGTGCTGAATTATGAATTCTTTTCAGAAATCCAAACATGAGGAAATAAAAGTTATATCTCAACTCCTTCCCCCCATAAATCAGTTGTCAAGATGGTGCAGAACACAAGGTTTTGTTGTGTGTTTGGTGAAAGTTTTAAAGAGGAACTGGACTCTGAGTGTTTTCCATCTGATCTTGTTGTGGATGCTGACCTTCTCGGCAATATTCTGAAGGACAGGCTCTATTCAACAGAATGCATGGGTTCCTGCAGCAAGACATCACTATTGCATATCCTTGATTAATCAAGTGTTAAGTTTAATCTCCATTAATTCAAAATGTTAGCACTTCTTGTGTATAACTTGTACTTTGCACCATCTGATTGCCATATTTTCATGTTCCTGGCTCATTTTCTGCATGGGTGGTGATTTCTAAATGTGTCTGATGTCCAGAACAGTTGTCATAAATTCTTTGCCTCTATACTGGCCAGGTGATACCAACTTGGATTGAAAATTATGGTAGTGATGGCAATAAAATATCCAGCTTAGTGAAATTTACTTTGAAGTATGTTTTCTTTATGTTATGTCTTCTTATTAGTTGTTGATTCTAAAGAAAACAACTTTTGATTCAACCTTATGTATACAAAATAAGACTTTTATGATACCTTGATTTTTCAAAGTAAGTTCAGGTTATTCCCCAGAAATTTTTGTTAAGGCCTTCACAAGAAATTGATTTTTGTTAATTTTTTGACTGCAGTGGTAGCCAGGTAGTTATAGGCTCAAACTTGTGGTCAATAATATTGAAATTAAATTGTGTTTTTAAGTCCTGTTTTTCTTTATAATAATCCATCTTGTGGAATATTTGAGCTGTTTCATGTAAAATAGAATTGTGTCTCATAGTCATTATGTGGTGTGGTGTGGTGTGCAAGTTAGGAAGGTGAGGTACCTGGGTTTAGGTTTAAATTTTCCATCAAAATTTTGATAAGTTTCAAATTTTTGTAAAAAATTCTCTTTTGTGTGTGTGTGTAAGAATCATACTTTACTAAATTCAAAGATGATTTAATTTATTTTCTGTAAGAAAAATTTTGTTTACCTTTATTTTTATTACAATATGTAAATTCTAATCTTTGATACTATATTTCATTGTAGCACTGTATTTTTTTTATATTTTAGGGTATACATATTAAATCAACTTATTCTGGAGTTCACATTATTGGTGGTATAAAAGATCAGGTTTGTATTTTTAAGCACATAATTTCTGGTTCATTTTCTTAAAGATTTATTGTAGTTATCTTAAATTATGAATATCATTGTAAATCAATATGGTTTTGAAAAATGAATTATAATTATAATTAAAGCAAATATGTGTTATCAAGTATTCCAAGTTAACTATTAAAAGCAAATATTTTTTGTTACATTTTCTATTCAAACTTTAACTTAAATTATAGATAGAACTTTTAAGTTTAAAGATTATACTATCCATTAGGTAAAATAATGCATTATACTTAATGTAAAGCCATCAAATCAAAGATTAAGGGATGTCACTCTTAATAACTTTTGTCATTCTCATCATCATCAAAATTGATATTACTTTTAATGGCTCAGAGAAATTATTGTGCATTTTAAATTTTGTAAAATTTTGCTCATAAGTTTCTGAGCTATGTGAATTTAAAAATTGTATTCTCTATTATTAAATTACTTTTTTTAAACATTCAAGGATATAAAATTTTCATCACGAGACTTTTCATGATATTTGTACCGATCTATAGATAATTATTTAGCTATTAAAAAAAAAAAATGTTATAAAATATATGAATTATCAAATACAGCTATGAAAGAAAAGGAATTTTTAACATAAATATTTAAATATTTGGATTTTTTTTTTAATATTCTGAAATCCCTGAGTTCAAATTATCATGCAACTATCTTCAATATTGTAGGAAATAATCAAAGATGAAAGTTTGATATTGAAAACGAATCCTCTTAAGGGACATGATACTACAGTCATGTCCAAAATCATCTTCACATAAAATTATGGATTTATTAGAAACTGTAAACTCGCATTAAATCACATAAATACAGAGGAAAAATTTAAGAATGCTGCATATGATATAAAACAGTAGCATGGAACAATAATAATATGTGACAGTGAGTATTCAGGGGAAAAAAAATCAAGAATGAAAAACTCTGCTATTAATTTAATGCTGTATATAATTGCCCCTGACTTGTTCTCACATATAACAGCTGGATTTAATACCAGTAATAATGTTATTAATCTAAGTTTGGGAGGTTAAGTTCCTCCATTCCAACATTGCAGCAGTCAGTGCAATTATATCTCTAGGAAGGGAACACCTCCTTGTAATTGCTTTTTTAAAATTTTCCCTTAAGATCCCTATCAGGTTCATGTCAGGAGACTGTTGCTCCAGTTGTAAAAGCATTTAAAATCTGATGTTAACACATTCATAGATGGTTTTACAATGTGGGTGGGAACTAAGAATTTTATATTTTCATCTTCTGAGTTAAATTGACTTTTCTTTCGAAATATTTACTGAGTAATATCCTAGTGGGTGGGACAACTAAAGAAACACACTTTTGTAATTTATTTTTATTGCTGGGTATAACTGCCATCTGTATTTATGACGCAGTTAATCACATATATGCAAATGATGGTTATAATCGTAATGACAGTTAAGAATTCTGTTACATTTGTTTTGTACTTCTGGTTAGTATTTTATTGTAATACTCAAATAGAAATTAATACAAAAGTAATTTTAAAAATAAACCAATTGGGAATCTTGTCAGTAACCAATTTCTGGTGGGAATTTTGAAAACAATTTGGACATAAAGGGGTTTATCTCTGCACCCCTTGCATCTAAACAACATTTCTTTCCTTACATTTTTTCTCCAATATTGTTTATAATGTAAAAAAACATGTTTTTCTTTTATAATTTGCAAGAGTTGGAATTTTTTCATAGCAGTGTTAGAATTTGGAAAGATTCAACTGATTGGTGTTTTAGCTTGATGGACCTGGTTCACTAATAACTGAAGGGCTCATAATTCTTGCACAAACTTCTCTGCTTTTTATTATTACATCTTTATCAGATTTTATTTCGTTTAGAACTTATCAAACATTATATAAGGCTATGCCTATAACTTAAGAATGTTTTTCAACTTTTATTTTCTTTCTTTTTTCTCCTTCTCTTCTTCTTTCTGGTGTAGTTTCTTGTTTATATAAGGAAACAATTCCATTTCAAACACATAGGTCAAAAAAAGGAAAAGTTGCCTTTTATCATATAGTTTTGCATGGTGAAGAGTAGTTAGTGACATGCTCAAAATATCCCTTCTTTGAATTGCATTTAACACTGACAGGTATCCTGATAGGACAGTTTATTTGTATTTTCATGTATTTAAACATAATATTGTGACTGTCTGAGCTTTTATTTATAAAGGGAAATAATCATGACGGTTTTCACCATTATTACCTTTGGATGGGATAAACATTTGACTGCTATAACTGTATCGCCAGAAAATATGTTAAGCTAAACCTTAACCCATCTTTCAAGAGAACATGGATCCATTAATGTTCATTCCAATGAGCCCATTGGTGTTCTGATGTTTTTTGCAACAATTAAAGCTATCCTTTTGTTGTAAAGGCAGTGTAACACATATGCTTGGCCTTCTGGCATAAAAACTTTTTTCTTTAAGCCTTCTGTATTGCCATGATACTACAGTTTCAGTGACTGCTGCAAGCTCTGAATTTAACTGCTGAGCAGTAGACATGTTACAATAGACAGTTATTGTTGTATATTGATCTTGGGGAGCAGTAGTTATATGTTTAAGACCTTGTCCAGACCACCTTGCAACAGCTCCAGAGTTTTGAAATTGTTTTAATAGTATAGAGATTATTTGTCTTGAAATATTCATGCATTTTGCTGCTGTTGTCCTCATCATAATTGTCCTATGTAGTGTACTGAAATATTTAATTTTAATGACTTTTCTTCCAAGATTCTTTCATCAAAATCATTTTAAGGAAAAAGAAAAAAAAAAAAATACATTAAAGAAACTGTAGCTTCCTGCAATAAAGTTCTTTAGGAATACAAGTGTACTATGGTGTACTTCTTAAATATCTAGAAAATTTTTATACGGTAATGATGGCTGTTGTTGTCAACTCATTTAGAGGAAATTCATATGGATGTGAAATCAAGCAAATAGTACATCTTTTTACCATTGGATCTAATAACTGGATTTTGGGATGAATAAATGACATTATATTCCAACAATTAGCTCTCTCTTGTCTGTATAAATGATTACTTACAAAGAAAAATTTAATGCAAGAAACCATTTTAACATTCAACAATGAAGTTCCCTTTTTAACTGTAAAAAAAATAAGGCATAAGTTTTATTGTAACAATATAATTGTGTTGTTCCCTGGCCACAGACTTTTGCACACATATTTGAACCTTTTACAAGAGCATTTAATTTTAAAAAAATACTAATTTATTTAAAAAACTTGTAAATTCAAGGCTAAAGTTAGTTTTGCATTCATATTTTATAAAAATGTGAATGCAAAACTTCTTAATCCAGATTTGGGTAGTGGTTCAGTAAATATATCTGTTAATATATCATATTTAATTTAAAATTCTTTGTTATATAATAAATTTTTTATGAAATTAAGTTTAATACCCATGTTTAAAAACACTTATTTTCTTTTTGAGATTGTAAAACTTATTGACATTTGATTGTCACAAAACAGTTCAAGTTAATTTAGGTTAATTTAATCAAAACCAGTATCACTAATTTCTAACAAAATTCGTTATATTCAAATTATTTCTATGGAACTTTCCACTTATGAAACAAACTTAGCTTTCATAGATGATAGTGCAACATATTTGTAATTAAATGTAGCCAACTGTTCAGCATTTTATATAACAGTTATGAATCCTGAACAGAATTTCTGTCATCTCTGTTCATGGTAAAATTCCAAGACTGAAAAATATTTAAATATTAACTTTTTAATTTTTGAGTAATTTAATTAAAAATCTCATGTATACTTAACATAACCTAGGAACTCTAATGAAGAATGAAAATGTACCATCGCTGGATTGAAATAGAGATAAATTAAGTGCATAACAAATATCAAGTCTAATTTTCATGGTAATTAAAGATATACAGCCCAAAATATTTAGATTCAGTAATTTATCCATTCCTTTCTGATCCTTTTCTAACTTAGGACAATTTGTTTTTATCAGTACTGTACCCTAACTAATTGCCAGGGATGATATAGGAAATTTTAAATTTACACACATGTTATATTCTTTATAAGAATGTTGATGGATGAAAGAGTTGACCTGAATCATACCTTCATACTATATTTCTATCAACATCTTGAGTTTTTACTAATTTCTTTCCTTGAAATTTCTTATAGATAAGTGAAGTAACTTTTATATATCATATGTAGTTTTACCAAATTGTATTGTCTATGTTAACCAACACAACCTCATTAGTATTAAGTAAGTAAGTAAGTACAGTTAAAACCATTTTAATTTTTGAAAGTCTAATCTTTTTAGAACTCCATCTAATTTAAAAAAAAAAAAAAAAAAAAAAAGGGCCATCCATTCTGGTGGAGGCTGTTAATTGCTTTCTGTAATTATAAAACATGTTTTATCTCCTTTGATCTATTTGCATATAAATATGCATTTTTCACATCAAGCTGAAAATGATGCCTTTTAAAGACCAATTCAATCACAGTACTTCCTTTAAAATTAGGAACTTCACCTTTCCATTATGTCAGTTATCCAGCATTTTTTATTATTTTATTCCTTCTATCTGGATGGAGTTATGTTGGTTGTCAATACAAAATTGTTCATTTTTTTTTTTTTTTTGTAGTTTCATATGTTTGACACTATACTTACATGTCCTGCATTATATTTTATACATTAATGCAAAACTTTTGCTGTTTAAATGTAATATTAGTGTTTTTACAGTAATCTGGCAGAGCTGTGGTCCAATATCTGCCAAATTATTGAGAGAATACTGTAATGCAAAAGTAATCAAATTAATAGAAAATTATGGATTAAAAATATCTTCTAAAGAAATGCATCAATTTGATTACACCCTTGCACTATAAGCCTAATTTTAAGCATTGCTATTTTATCTTTATTACCTCTTGTGATTGTATATACTCATCTATCCCCTAAAATCTTCTCTCATTTTTTGGGGCTCTAATTTCCAAACTTGCCTATTCTGCATTGTTGACCCCATTCAATTTTCTGAGGCAAATTTATTGTTTCTTTATAGTTTTTGGATTAACTATTGTCAAAATTTGCTTTAGGACCCAACTTGGATCCTTTTATTTCTTCTTGAAATTTTTGCATCTATTTTGCTGGGAAATTAATTTTTATCCTGAAAATAAACTCTGGAGGAAAAATCCTTTGTTTCATGTCTCACAATTCTTTCTAACATCATAAAATGATTATAATCTACTTTTACTGTCCTTGAAACCATAGTAGAAACCAAGTGCATTCATTTCAAGGTTTCATATATATAGTCAAATATACTTTACCCTTCTTGAGTTGAAAGCTGGTAATTTTAGGCATACTCCTTGTTTAGGATATCTTGACATGTCTTGTTTTAAGGCAGGTGGTTTTATGATGAATTGTTATTAGCACCTTTCCATTAAAAAGACACAGATATTCTGTTTCTATGTCGTATAATGTGAAACATTCAGTAGCTCACTTCAGTACTGTGTGTTTTCCTCCAATGTATAAATTACAGGATTTTCACAATGCAAATATCATGGCCTTTGCCTCAGGCCTATCCAATCATCAATTACTTGTTAGATAACTACACTTATTTAGGAAGAGAGGCCCATAAATAATGTTACCATCATCAATATTGTCCTACTCTGTATAACCTTTTATTCAACTTTAAGTTAAAAAATTATATGTCAAGGCTTTTCTTCAGAGTTTATTTCATTAAATTCATTTAAATAAAAATGATAGAAATACATTAAAGGAACTGCAGTTTTCTGCTGGGTAGTTCTCTAGAAATAGAAATGTATTTTACATTTTATGTAACTAGAAAATTTACATACAATAAATATAGGCTGTCATTGCCAACTTATAAAATGCAAACATATATGAATAATAAGGTGACCAATCCTCCTCCTTTTGTAGGTTCTATCCTTCCTCTAAAAGTGTCTTTCTTTTTGATATTTTAAAACTAATCTGTTAATCTCTCTATTCAGAGATGCCATGCTAAACTGTTATGCAAATGCTGAATACAAAAAACTGTTAGGATATTCAAAAGTTATATGGCTTGCTCTAATACCTGCTATTGAGTGTATTTTAACATTATTTGAGCATCTCTGTTCATTATTTTTTTAGTTTAGACAAACGTCCAAAAATTCTTGAATCTTTTTTCAATTATGAATTATCGGAGATATTAATGTATTTTGTACATAATCAGACATCTATTTTCCACAAAACAATTCAAAAGATTGGAGGTGAATATATTTTAGCTATAGAAGTTAGTCTTATTTTTTGAACGATTTTGTCCTCCAGTATAAATCACGATTTGAAAAAAAAAATCAATTCCTTTAATAATAAAAAGAGAAAATTGTCAAACGTAGAGGAATCAAATCCAGGCACAATGGGAAAAGTGCAGAATTTTTACCAAACTTCTTTTCAATATGTCGAAGAATGGCCTGAAACAAATATCACAGGAAATAACAAATTTCAATGGTGTTTCTTGACTTCGTCACAAGTAAATTAGGCAGCTGTTGAAAACTGTGTTGAGTTTTTATCGCAATAAATGCTTGATATTAAAATTGATGACAATTGTCTGTTTGAAGAAATTAGAAGATTGAATACATAACTGAATTAAGAAAAATTAGGACAATGGGAAAATCAATGTGTTGAAATTGATAAAAGATGGGTGTAAGTGTTTAATCATTTCAAAAATCAGCAGATTACATATGAAAGTTTAGTTATTTTAGTTGAATTTACATTGTGCTGTCTTGGAACTAATGCAGTAGTTGAAAAATTTTCTGTTGGTAATGATTTTTGGACAAGTGAGAAATCAAGAGTGAATGTTAATACTCTAGCTGCAACACTTACCATAAAATTCAATATGAAGGATATTTCTTGCTCCGAAATTTCCAATATATTGTTAGAAAATGATATATTGACAAAAAATGTTCATTCAATAGAAAAATACTTGTTTAATTAAATAATTAAAAGGGGTGTATGCCTAATTAGTGTATTTTTGTTTGAATTAATATAATGTTTGATTTATTTAAATTGTACTTTTTCCTTAAATTTTTTCTTCTGCCTTTTCATTGTAAGAAAATTGGTCGCCTTATGAATAAGAATTATTAAGTAAATATTGCATCTTATGACAAATGCATCTCAAATAATAAACTGGACTCTGGAATGAACAAATGACATATTCCAACAGTTGCTTCTGTGATTGTTTGCCCTGTGTCTAAGGAGCTGATAATTCACTATCAGACAGTTTTTTCCAAATGATGCTTCAATGTAACAAACTACTTTAAACCATACATATTGAAATCAAATGCTGCATTGAAAAAATTCACTCAGGTATTCACTTTGTGTAAAGTGCTTGATTCACTGTTGGATGACATAATGCCTTGATTTGTATATCAGAAACTGTTGGATCACTTTTGATTGGATAATGCTAAGTAGGCTTGTTTTTCACTTGTTCCCTATAAAAATATATAAATCCATTGGGTATTTCCTATAACATCATTTTTGGGTATTTAAGGACAATTTTGGGAGGAGTATTATGTATGTATGTGTATTTATTATTATAGTTATTTTATGAACTATTGATTTGGTTAATATGCTGTGTTCATGAGTAAGAAAATGTTCTGGCCAACAAATTTTACTTTTGATTTGACAACATTTATTAAAAAACACCTAGTATTATATTATATTAAATTAAAATACAATTATAAATGTACGGAAGTAAGAACTAATTAAAAACTCTGTTAAAAAAATTTGTGAAAGGAAAAAAAACCTAATAAGGAAGTTTTTAGAAGTATTTAACTATGTTAATCAATCTGTAACCATTAAAATTTAGTTTTATTTGAATTATTAACAAAGCTGCTTTAATTTTATCTTGCTGCTGCTGCAAGAATTTGGAAAATTATTAAGGATGTTCCATTTCTTTTTTGACTACCGTAATAATTTTAAAACACACAAACACACACACGTGTGTGTTACTGTAAAAGTTTGAAGTCTGGTCAATCCTAGATTTCATTAGTAATTCCTAGCTTTTACCAAAGTGGCTTGGAAAAAGTTTGAAGTATGCTTCAATATGATTCCTTTTCGGCCTTTTACCTCGCCACTTTGGTAAAAATTTGGAGTTACCAATGACTTCCAGTAAAAGCCTGAAATGAGGATTACTTCTGATAGGATTTTCCAGCCGCAGATATATTATATACAGTGTGTCCCAAAAAGGGTAAAACACACTTTAATTATTTAATTGATAGTATAAATTGTAAAAGGAACCAAAATAATGTATGAATTAAGATTATGTCGATAAAACTTGTTTACAATTATTTTCAAAGAGTTAGGAGAAATAAAAAACAATGCAATATATTTATTCCATTTCACAAATTAGATCCCATGTGAGAAAGCTGAATTAATGCACAAAGTTCTCAATAATTACTGAAGAGATTTCAATAACTTTTAAAAATAATTTTGGCAATATTTAAAAAAAATTAAATTGATAGTTCAGAAAAAAATAAAAATTATGAAATTTAAAAAGTAATGAAAATGTTGTATATGTTTTTCTGTAATACTACTTTAATACTTCTTCTATTTGTTAAAACAATGTCGATTGTTATGGCATTTTGAATTACAAAGTAGATCAGCTGATTTGCCCAAACACTTCTTCGTAGTGCAATTTGAACAGTTGTACTTTCTGAGTCCTTATCCCTCAACTAAGAAAGTTGTTTTTACTGCTTCACATACACTTATTTCTTCTGTACTAATTCCTTTGATGTTTAAAAAATTTTCTTTGCAAAAGGTAAACTGGTTTCTTGTGTACAATGATTTTAATTTACGAAACTTTGTACCAATATCGGGTACTTTTATTTCAATATTCTGTTAGAGAGTAGATTTCAGAAAGTTTTTAGTAGACATAATCTTCATCTTCTTTGCCTGCTTCTCAAGTCCTTCCTTAGCTGTCTCACGAAGAACTTTGTTGATAATCTTCTCCCCCCCCCCATTTGAATTCCGGTATATACTTCCACTGTTATGCATGATCCTTTTTCAAAAATATTATTTTTATCTTGTGATTCTGAATATTCTGGTGATTCGAGATCAGTGCCTTCATCTTCTGTACTAAGTATTTATTCATTATTAATATTTAGAATTTTTCTTAAGTCCTCTTCAGTGGCCATGTTACGAATCAATTTACATGGCAAAACTGAGCAAGTCCCGGCTTCTTAGGACAACCAAACATAACTTCGTAAGGTGACCATACAGTTCCCTTGTGATATGCTTTGTTTTTCATTGCTTGAACACATTTTACTACTTCCAACTGTTTTTCTGTCTTATTTGTTTCTATTCATGTTCACAACATGTTCTCAATGTCTTAGTTCACCTGTTCGAAGAACCTTGCTATTGACTATGTCTCTGTTTACCACAAACTATTTTTATATCCCTCTACATTTCATATGAGCTGTTTATGATTTGGTTGCAAAATTCCATCCTATTGTCAGTTTGGAGAATGTTTGGGGCTCCAAAAGTTGTGAAACTATCCAGAAGGTAGTATGATACTTCATCAACTCTTTTACTGTGTAAACTTTGGATAAGGACGAATTTTGTAAGACGATCTTAATATACTAAAATGAATTTCATATCACAATCAGTATTGGATTGCATATTGTACCGCACTTCGGGGTTCATGTTTATTGAGAGTCAATGAAACAGTCTCTTAAAATTCTCAAGACTTTTATTTGTAGCAATTTCTACAGGATGCAGGAAATTCCAGCTATAGATATCACAATTTCTCAGCTCTAATTCAGCTAATTTCACAGGAAACAGTTTCCAAATGCAGAAGTCTCTAATATCTCTGACAGATAACAGCTGCTATGCATTTGACTAGCAATAAAAAAAAATGACTGTCTTCCGTACTGCTCATCTTCTTCACTACTCCCGCTTCTTAGAACACTTAGAATATGTTCGAGCTCAGGTCGGTAGCATGCTTCAATACTTGGCTGTTGTTTGTTTTTAATACATTCTGACTTGGGTATCAGAACTCGTTCTCTGATTGGTCGACATGGCGGTCAGTAGAAAGTGGCTTCTGGAAGGTATAGAGTTCATTCCGGAAGGATGCTGGAAGGCTTCTTTCCTATTGGTTCACTGTAAGTGGAGGGGAGTAGTCCTATTGGCTGCCCATGTGGGTTGTAAGTGTCAGTGGGTGTGTTTGGGCGTATATGGCGTTGAATTTGGAAAAAAGTAGAGTTATGAGAAGTAAATGATGGAATGAAAAAGTGGAAAAGTAAGGTCAGGGATGACATTAGAGATGGATTTTAATTGTTCTTTGGAATTGTTTATTTTTAGCATTATTGGAGGAGGTAATCTTTCCTTGGGTGTAGTGACATCCTCTTTACTTTGTGATTCTATGTTTTTTTGCATATTAAGTGTTTGAAATCTATTTGTGGTTTGTATGATGGTAGGTACATTAATTAAAATTTGTCTTTTATGGTTTTTCTGTTAGGAGGGGAAATGTATCTTTCCTCGTCTTTTCTTTTTTGTGCTTTACTTTTGTGAATTAATTTTACAAGTGTTATGGGGAATGCCGAGTGTGTGGGGCAGCCATTAATTGAACAAGAGGGTAAAGTTGAGTACTCACCCTCCGCTTTCACCAGGCCATCTTGCGCTTTGGATAGCAGTAGTTGGTATGACTGGAATTGCTCGTCTGCTTCGCTGTTGTCTGGATGACGTCTGTTCGAGTTTATCAGGGCTTGCGCTTCATCTCGGTAGTGGACAAGTTGCTTTATCTTTCTTTGGACAGCCTTAAGGGTTTCACAGGTTTCCTTCAGGAAGTCCTGGTTTGGTGTTGAATGCCTTGAGTACTCCCGCTTCTATCTCGGCCGGTGGTATTTATACCTGGCTTGGCGTAAAATTCTAAAGAGTTTCGCCAAGGTTCTAGGCTATCTCGCTTAATATTGGTCCTAGAGCTTCAATGATGAAACTTTCCAGAAACATCTATTTTTCACCAAATCTCTCCAAGTGATTGCCAATAATCGCGCCAAAAGGTCGCCAAATTCCTAGAAATGCCTTTTCCCCCCTTAACATTGAATGTGCGATTTTTGCCCTAACTCTGAGTATTTCTGATCTGTCTGAGATATTTTAAGACAAATACAAATAATATTTACAAATTTGTAACTATCTATTTGTTCAACTTGGCATTGAAAATTCATTTCACAATGCACAATTGATTTGATAACAATCCCCTTTTTCACAGTTTTTTGTTTTTCTGATCGGGTTCACAGTCTCAAATACATGACTATAGATTCTACTGTTACTTTCTTGTACTTGCAATTAAGTTCCATAATCAAACGAATTCTTCCCCCATGGCTGACTGCGATATGAGCATTGTGTATGACATTGAAGACATCATCATTTGTAACATAATACAGGATTTCTGCTTTTTCTGCAGATAGTGATGTTATAAGTTTGTCCTCTCCTCCAATATTTGAAATATCATAGCGTTTCAACCTTCTTTAATGAACTGTTCTTCCTTCACTCATTTTACTTCTTTCACTTCATTATTAAAAAGGCATATTTCTCATTTGTTAAGTAAAAGCTCTTATTGTGCTTATTTGTTATAGATTCAGACAAAATGTCATAAAACTTTTTGCATATAAAATGGTTCATTTCCATTCAGCAAAGTAAAAAATGCAAAATATGTGAAAAGGAAAACAAACTGCTTCAATTTTAGAACGTAGCCACTGAAACTTGTTTGAATTTGCTTGAAGCTAGACTGCAAATGGTGCAAATAAGGAGGGTCAGGGACAGAAAAATGTTGCGATGGAATTTGCATGTACACATCCTTATTTAAGTTCGATTTAAATCCTTCAAACTTTTACCAAGCCACTTTGGTAAAAGTTGGGACCCCTCCCATTTTATTCAATATGTTTATTTTTTGTTTTGATCAATATTTGGGTAATGTTTTATGTATCTTCATGATTTTTAATTAAGTTTGTGTTATATTTCATGATCTTCTTTTCTAACTTTATCAGAGCCCAGCAAAATTGTGCAACAAAGTGGAGAAAGGCGATGAAATTGTCCAAGTTAATTACCAAACTGTTGTAAGTACACATTTACTGAAAGAAAACAAAAGCATTTGTGTGTTACTATGAAATAAAGTTATTTATTTAGGTTTGTTTATAAGTCGATGATTAAGCAGGAAAATTTATATTGATTGAGATGGTAAATTAATGGTTAAAGGTTAAGAATCTTGTTAGATTATCTTGGAAGTTTTGGAATAAATATTCTTTTTTTTTTTTTTTTTAAATAACTTAATTGATACTTTTGTATCTGCAAATTTTTATTTTCATTTTAGACAAGGAAAATACAGGATGTTGAATGAGAATCTGTGCAGAAATATTATTAGAGATTTGTTAAACAATCCATACATTTATTGACAGGAGTTATTTAGTCCCCACATGTACATGCCTAATATGGAACTGATTATTTGATGTAAATTTGAAGTTGCAATTCACATTCTGTCTTATGTAAGGAGCAAATAAAAATAAAGATACCCTTTTCCTGTATACTATGAAAGGAAACAAGTTACTATTGGTGACATTATGAATATTGATTGACTGCATCTATCAATTTTATGCACACTTTAATAAGCACAATGTGAATAAATATTTTAATCATAAAGAATAATAATAAAAACAATAAACACAATGTGAATAAATATTTTAATCATAAAGAATAATAAAAACAATAAGCATAATGTGAATAATCATTTTAAACAATTGTTGATTGTATGAGCTTAGACTTAATTTTTAAATGTGTATTCATGGCTTTTGATTGCAATATTAGATTTTCATGCTCTGCATTTTTCATAAAGAAAAAAAAATTAAAATTAATTTGTTTCAATTGGTTTTCTTTTTGAGTGATGGAAAATAATCTTAGCTGTATGTTCTGTTAATGGGAATAAAGAGTTATCTTTTTCTTGTTCTTAGAAAATTAACATAAAACTTGCTTTTAACTTATACTTAATCACTTTTATTTTTTTAGATTGGCTGGCAGCAAAAGAAACTTGTGACTGCTATGACTGAACATTCAACTGAATTGCATTTAACTTTGAAAAAAAGGCCTCGGCATATAAATATTCTTGGAGAAGTACATTTCATATGTGTTTTCTTCCTATCAATTATATTTTTTGGTTTTTATAGTAAATTTTTGTGATGAAATTATAAATACACTTAACACCTTTTCATTATGTTTTCCTTTGTAAAATTTTAGTGTAAATTTATTTGTTGAAAATTTTGATTTTAGAAGAAGTTTTTTATGAAATCTTTTGCATTTTTACATAAATCAGTGTATTCATTAGTAAAAAAAATAATTTAACTATATCAAAATATCACACATTTATACTTTTAACTTTTTTTATTGCATTGCTTGAGTTGTGAACTGAAAAAAAATTAAATACTTGATAAGTTAAAATTATCTTTTATGTTATCAAGTTACTTCCAAAACATATACTTTATGTGTAATAACTTAAGAAAATATGTGTGATAACTTAAGAAAAGCAAAAATTCATGGTCTTTTCAAATATATATTAACAAATTTTTGATTTTATTTGTCATATATATGTTTTAAAAGTAAGTAATATTTTAGGTTATTATTTTGAGACCTTATCGAATCCCATCGAAGAAAACAGCCAACAAGTGCCATAAGTGGTCGGAAGATAGTAAATTATGTAACCCTGATACATGTTCAACTTCTAATGAAAGTGAATGTATTAGGTAAGATTTATTTTTTGAAAATATTTGTAAGATTGGTAAATAAGTTTAATAATAATAAATAAGTATATTTTTCTTTTCAGTTCTATGTTCATAAAATTCTAAAATTCAGCTTGTTTCCATAACATAAAATAAATACTTAATGAATGTATTTATAATTTAAATAAGATATGCATTAAATTTTAACTGGTATTTATGTGAACCTTAATTTGTATATTTTTACATTTTTGTACTTTATATTTACTATGTGTGTTTTTTTTTTTAATTCCTACTATTAGCTCACATTCTCCCTATATATATATATTGTTCAAATTTTCAATCGTTAATAAAATATTTTTTATTCATCCATTCAAAATCAAATATATTTTCTTAAATTTGTAGTAGATGACACTTGATGTTAATACATTTTTAAATATTAATTCATTAATTAAATTTAATTGGTGAAAATGCAGTTTAGCCCAACCACTTGGCACAATTTCAAAAATTGCCAAACAGGGTGATTTTTTTTTTGGATGAACATTAAGTCTGTGAAGCGGACCAGGGTAGCCATATTTGGAACAATATCGCCAAATAAATTCCTCTCTCCAAGGGTGGTTGAAATAAACTGCATTCCAACCATTTAATTTACCAGATGAATTAAGAAACAAGCCTGCGCTTCTACTATCTCATTTGTTCTGCATTGGCAAAGTTGGTAGGGATCGATTCTCGTCGAAGCATAATTTTTTTTTTATTTGATTTTCACATAATTAATTTTAGTTTTAATGAAAGGAAAAATTTCTCTTATTTTAGATATTTAGCAGGATATAAATTTAGGAATAAGTACTGTCAGTGACGAAGCGTGTTGATTGCTGGAAGAAAATTTCTTTTGCTTCTTAATATTCTGATTCTGTCATATGTATATACATATTTATATTAATTGTAATTATTTAATAAAAAGTAACTAAAATAAAAAAAATTCTTTGTCAATCTAAGTAGGAATTGACTTAATTTTTTTTTATATTACTTGTTTTGATTCATATAGCATTTCATATTTTATGCAATTTTCTATTTTCTAATCTTGTTGTAGAGATGATTTTATTGAAGATGAAGATGATTCAGCATTTTTGCCTGCCACTGAAGATAATTTAGTTTTATCCAAAGATGCATCTGTTCCTCTCAGATTATATGCTGGACCTACATCTGCGACAGTGCAACGAAGAGCAACTGTTAGTGGTGCATCACCAACTGTATTAAAACCACCTGTCAGTATTGAAGATTTAGTTAATGGTGTTCCAAATGTGAAAACTGGTGACAGTTTTGTGCGTAGTATATCTCATGATCCCGCTGGGCTTAAGAAAAGTTCAAAGCCCGATTCTGTATTTTCAGAAAACGTTACTTTTGCTGATATGTGTGATAACAGCTCTACAAAAGAAAGAGAAAATTCAGAAATTTCTGTAATAGTTAACCAGGAATCTGCTATCAAATCCATACAAACTACAGACAGCAATCAACTTTCAAGCCACAGTTCTAATGATACCTATCATCTTAAATGTAAAAGTCCAGTTCCCATGCTTGATACCTTACCTGTTCATGAGGAAGACTATGCTGTTCTTGAAAATAAAAGTTTAAGTAGAACTGATGGTTGCATTGTGTTACAAAAGAAGTGTAAAAGCAGCGATATGTCATCAGAACAAGAGGAGCCTTGTTCAACTGCTGAAGCCTGTCATTCCAATGCAGGTTAGAAATGCATTTTAAATGCATTGAAATTAACTGTTTGATATGAATTTAATTCTTATTTCTATACTGTCCTACATTTTCTGGTATTATTGTTACTTATATCTGAAGATAGGCTATAGTTTTTATGTAGCTGTTGGCTTTAAAATTATTCAATTCAATCTATAATATTTACATATCATAATCTTTTAAGGACCCCCCTCCCCAATCTTTAGAGGAAAGAAGTTCCAAAGAAAGATCCCAATCTTTAGAAGATGTATGTGAAATTCAGAAAAAACTATTAACAATTTTCTAATTAATGTTAATTTTTAGGAAAAAAGACTAAAAAGGTAGTAATTTGTTATTAAAATATTTTGTTGTTATATTTATTTTTAATGTTAATGAATGAGTAATTGAATTTGAAGGAAAATCAATTTTCAGTATATTTCATCATAATCTAAAATATTTAATTTTTTTTTACTGCTGAAAACATTTTATTGTAAAGAATATTTTCCTCTGATGATATTAGAAGTTATTTTCATATAAGTGGGCTGAAAAAATAGCAAGTTTCAACAGTATGTAAATGTTGTTTAGTTTTTATGTTCAGGACAGTTAGTCATTGATTGTAGAATTTGCTTCTTTTAATTTTGTTAATTTGTTGTGTGAGGACCAATGCAAAGGAGATTATGTATATAATGAAAACAGGAAATCAAATAAAAATAATAATGAATTGATTAAAATTAATAAAGAAACAAATATTAAAACAAAAAAGATTAAATATAATTAATATATAAAAAACCATAGTTAACAATTTGTTAGAGAATAGAAATAAAATTAGAAAGTAAAAAGCATCATTAAAATTTATTTTTGTATGCCTAAATACAAATACACAAGTGAAAAAGTAAAATATATTACAAAATTTATAAACAGTTAAACAAAATACAAATTTACCAAACAGAATACTTTACCTATGAATAATGGAAAGAAAAGTAAAATAAAGAGATATGCAGACTAGGGATTTGGGGTAGGGTAGGGGGAACCGAATAAGAAAATGAGATATAATATTTTTAAACTCTACAACTGTATTGAACTTGTTTCATTGGCTAAACTTTCCTCGAACAGAAAAACGTTATATAGAATGATTCAGAACCAGAACAATTAAGATAAAATAAAAAGTTTTAAATAAAATACCCATGAAAGCACCCAAATATATGCAAGATATAACTCATAAGCAAAGAATAAAATAAAAATATCCATCTAAAGATTAAAATAGTGACTTATATGATATATAAATCAGGCAATGCAACACTACATGGAAAAAAATGTTAAATGAGCAGATGGAAATTGATAAGTGGAAATGGATAATGATGCCATCCTTGAAATAGAATTAATGTTTCCGTACATGCAAAATCAAGTGAAAATTAAATCTGAAATGAAAAGATTAAATAAATAATAAAATAAATAAATAAATAAGTAAAAAAATTTAAAGAACAATTTTTTAAAATTTTTTCTATTTTATAATTATTACATTTTAATTTGAAAAAGTTTTTTGAATAATAAGCTTGCCAATGAAGTTTATGAAAATTATTAAGGTTTTTGTAAATATTCATATGTAGTCTAATGTCATGTAAGATACAATTATAAGTAATGTTTCTGAAAATACAAAGACTTGAACAAGTCAATGATAATATATTATGTGTCTTAAATCTAAATTTATCTCTCATGGTAAATATCACTAAAATATTTTATTACCTTCTAGTTTAATAAAGCATCTGTAAATTGAGATTTATTAACTATATGATTAATTTGCAATAACGTTAAATACTCTGGATGAAGAGATAAAAAAGTTTAACATCTTTATTTATTTGAAAGTTTATATTATCAATATATCTGAATATATTAAAACTACTATAGTCAATATAATTCATATTAATGTAAACAAACAGTCAAACAACTACAAGCCCACCATATGGTATATCTTTAATCTGTTTATTTATTTTATTAAAAATTTAGATAATTTTCTCTCTTTTAAAACTATTTTAACCAAGTAAATAGTTTTTTCATATTCTATAATCTTATTAATATTAAATATTGCTTATGAATCCCTTTTAGAACACTAATAAGATCATTTATGTTTATTGAATTTAAAAGATCTTCAAAATCATTACTATAAATAGCACAAATCTGTTTTTTTTATGTATTTAGTTATATCAATACTATTTTTAATAATGATAGTTCTATTCAAGTTATCTGTAATATTTTGTTAAATTTTTTTCCTTACCAGCAAAAGTTACATAAATGTTTGATTCATTAATAACTGTTATAAATTTATTAAGAGTTTTGTAGAATATTGGTGTTAAAAATGAGATAATTTAACCTTATTTATATTAACATCAATTTTTTTTATATATTACTTCCATTCTATTTGAAATTTCTTTCTGACTGTTGCTCATTATTCTGAAAGAATTATTATTTTCTAGATGCTTATTAAATTAATGTAAAATTGTTTGCAAATAGCATAATTATTTAGGTTCTTTGTCTACATAACCTTCAACAAAAATGTCCTGAAGATTAATGTTAGCTTTCTTTTAAAAAAAATCTTTGAAATAAATATCCTCATTATTATTAAATCTACTTTTTCAAAGACCAATTTTTTAAGTATCGTTATTGATACAATCTCCAATTTCTTTTAAAGCTTCAATTGGAAGACTATAATTAATTTCTAATTCTTTTAATAAAATACCAATATCTAAAATGTGTTTCTTAACATAAAAACTATTTTTCTCTGTCACACACACTCACAAACTTACAATGAAAACTGGGGAGGAGGAATGCACATATTAAAAATAGGTAGGTAACTTAGTAAAAACCTACAGGGAACTTAATTACTGTTACATTTATTGTAGAATAAATGTTAATATTATTCCTGAAATATTTCAAAAATTAAATTGTATTAAATCTTTCACATTTATAATTCTCTTGAGGAGTGGAGTAGTTCCTTTCAAAAATTGATAATATATTGGATTTATTTTCAGAATATTTATCAAAAACTGAAAATACCTTAGGAAGACATAATATTGTATTATATGATTGGGAAGGAGCTGACACAGAATTTTGTGGTAGAAGACCAAGTGCTCATGATATATCTAATGAAATAGCTGGAATCAGGGTTAGCAGTATTAATCCTGTTTTTTTAAGAAGAGCCTCGAAGCTTGAAACATCACCCATGAACATTGTAAGTTTCAAAAATTTTGCTTATACAATTTATTTTATTTATTAATAAGCATTTTGTTACAATCAAGGTTGTTTGAAGAATTTTGAAATTTTTTATACATATTTTGAGTGAAATATTTATAATCCAGACAGATTTATTTTTACAGGATACTTTTCAAGAGAAGGAATCTGCAGAAATGGGCAGGTATATAGCAATATTAATTATTTGTTCTTCAATTATCTATTTGATGCAATGCCAGAATAACTTGATTTAACTTTACACAGTTTTATATTGAATGAGAAAGTATTATTTTATTTTTCTTAAAAATTAAAATAAAAATTAGATTAGAGCAGTTTGTGCATTTAATTGTGTGCTTTTATAATTAATTATGTATATCAATGTTATAAATGTGAAGTTTGGTTTTATTAAGTTTGAAGTTTTTTACTTTGATTAAAATTTATATAATATGGAATTTGCTTAACATTAATGCATTTAATATTTCATATTTTTTTTCATATTTTTTATTGTAGTTATCAAGTTGTTATTGTTGCTGGAGTTCCACAAAAATGTATTCCTTCATCCAAAGAAGGAAAAGAAAGAAGTAAAGGACTTGAAATAATTGTAAGTGAAATTGATTTTTTTTCTCAACTAAAGTTATGTTATTGTTTTAGCATGTCTCTTATGTGATTTTCATTCTTTTTTTTTTAGTCAAATCCATATAGAATGAAAGGCAGTCTAGTTGGAAAATTTGGTAATTTTCTATTTAATATATTTTTTCCATATGGATATTTGTTAGAGGTAATGAATTTAATATGTTAAAAAATTTGTATTTGACAGTAAAAATCTTTAAATGTTATTCACGTAGAAAAAAATAATAATTTTTATAGAAACACAGTATTTTTAGTAATTTTTGTATTTTTTGATGTATAATGAGTACTCTATGAATGAGAGATGAAGAAAATGAACAAATTACTTATAATTAAGAAATACAGGGGTTGGACAAAAATATGGAAACACCTTTTAAAAAACATGTTTCTTTGCTTAATATGGTGTAGGAAACCCGTTGGCATCCAAAACAGCTTGCAGTCTTCTCGGAATGGATAAATACAGTTCCTGTATGTGTGCCAAGGGAATATTATACCATTCTTCCTGCAAAACGGTGGCAAGTTCAGATAACGATGTTGGCGGTGGATAACGAGAACGCACTTTCCGTTCCAATGTAGACCACAAAGGTTCGATAATATTCAGGTCTGGTGACTGTGGTGGCCAGGGGAGATGGGACAAATCCTCCTCGTGCTCAGAAAACCAGTCCTGGACAATGTGAGCTGTGTGAACAGGGGCTTTGTCGTCTTGGAAGACACCATCACCATGGGGGAACAAAGTTTGTACCATGGGATGAACTTGATATGCCAAAATGTTCACATAAGTCTTGGCAGTCATGTGCCCTGACACAGTTATCATGGGGCCAGCAGAGAACCACGATATGGCTGCCCAAACCATAACAGAACCCCCGCCATGTTTCACTCTTGGCAACAAGCAGTCTGTATTATAGGCTTGAGATGGCGTTCTCCAGACGTAAACTCGGCCAGAAATGGGAAACAATGTGAAAGAAGACTCGTCAGACCATATTACACGCTTCCACTGCCCTATAGTCCAGGCTTTATGACTTAAACACCACCTTTTCCTGTTACGGGCATTAGCATCACTGATGAGTGGCTTCTCAATTGCAGCACGGCCAGAAATTCCCTGTTTATGAAGCTCCCTTCTAATTGTTTTGGTACTCACAGGGTTCTGTAACTCAACATTCATTTCAGCAGTAACTTTTGCAGCTGTGGTCTTCTTATTTTTCGTCACAATTGCCCTTAATGATCGTCTGTCACGATCACTCAGCACACACTTTCGTCCGCGCTGTGATTTAGCAGATGATGTTTTTCCGCTTTTCAAATATGCGGAATAAATCTTCGATACAGTACCTCTTGAAACACTAAACACCTCGGCTACCTTGCTTACGGAAGCACCTACCATACGTGCTCCAACAATTTGCCCACGTTCGAAGTCTGTTAATTCTGACATAATGCAATGACAACCTCACATAACAGTACTCCGACAACAACTGAACTGTTTAGCACATTTACGAAGTTGTATAGGTGGCGTTAGTAGTCAAAAACGCCAGCGCCACCTACATATTTCATTAAAATCAATCTTTCTTTTCAAACATGCATTTTACAAGGTGTTTCCATATTTTTGTCCACCCCCTGTATATCTTATCCTATCTTATCCTAGACAATAAAATATATTAAAATGATAACACAAGTAATTAGTATTTAAGTTGAAGAAAAATTATGCAATTTTATTGTATAATGTAAGAACTATTGACTTCAACAATGTTCCAAAAGGAAGTGACATAATCCACACAGAAAATAAAGTGATTTGAAATTCTCAAAATTGTTAGTATTTTACTAAACACTTTATCAGAATTTTGAAACCAGAAGTAGAAAATGTAAAAATTAAAAGGTAATGCTTAATACAGCTTAAAATATGTGTATGAAAAATAGGGGACTTTTAAGCAGTATTGAAATTTGATAGCAAAAAGAAATCCACCCAATTAGAGCAGCATTCACAATGAATGCTTATTAAAAATTTATTTATTAAATAATATTTTCGTTAAGAGCTTTCCAAATTATACTTTCTGAAACAATTCTAATATTTCCCATTTCAAGCATCTTTAAGAAAAAGTGATTAAAATAGTAAAATGAATGTTAGAGTCATAACTTTGACTTCTAATTATCTCTAATTTAGCCTGACAAAAGGTATTCTTTATATTTCTTATCACAAGAGAAAATTTATATTGCAAATTATTTCAAATTAGTGCTAATTAGATTTTGTTATTGCTTTGAAGTTAAAACTACTTACTTTAAAAATATATTTGACATTCAGATAGATGATTAAAACTACAAACCTAAAATACTGTTGATATTCAGACAGTATTGCTTCAACTTACTTTTTAGGCAATGCAAATGTAATTGAGTTATTCATAAATAATTAATTAGAATTATAATAGTCATCATCAGTGATTAAAAATTTGTTTCTTGTGAATTGAAATCTTAGTTATGTGAAAAACCAGGCTTCAGCGAATTTTTATCTGGAAATTTTCTTGTGTAATGTGTCTAAATATTTTTTTTTGGTTCCAGAAAATTTGTATTGCACATACATTAGAGAAGTGTGTAGAGATAAAGTTTAAAATTAATAATTGATGTATATGCTTTTATAAGAAATAATAGCTTGTATTCTTTGTAGTAGAGTGCAATTGAGAATGCTGATAGCAAAAAAAGAATTATTTTCAAAGAATTATTTAGAAATGTGTTATGTAGTATTTTTTTAAAATAATTTTGTCTTGTGTATTCTTCAAATACATATAATAAAAAATTATTTATTAGGAAGTAGACGAATTTCTTGCAAAGACTTAGGGAAAGGAGATTGTGAAGGATGGCTTTATAAGCAGAAGGAAAGAAAGAGTTTTTTTCCATCCGGCCATCATTGGGTTAAACGTTGGATTGTTCTGAAAGACCATTTTTTATATTCTTATAAAAGTGAAGATGTGAGTATTTTACAAATCATATATTTACAAGAGATATTTCAAATGTTACTTTAAGCTTTTTTTAATAATAATTATAATAATAATTTTTAAAATAAATTTTGGAACTTATGTACTATAATAAGGTAATTCTTATTGATACATTATTGATTTTCTTACTTTATTGATACAATACTCAAGTAATATGTTTTAATCATTACAGATTATGCACTGCTGTCCTTTAAAATTGCAATACTGTGAAAGAAAGCAAATACAAAAAATATACATATTGTACTTAAACAGTATGGCATGAACACAAAATAATTAAACATGCTAGCATTTTGGTGGTTTACAGGGATGCAAAATTACTAGAGACAGTTGTCACCCCTGGCGGCTAAAATGACTCGTTCCCAGTTAGCCATGGAGTTGAACTGGCTACTCATTCCATGTTGTTTCATGTCTATGCCACTCTTCATTAACCATATAAGCTAGACAGGGGTGGCAGGCCAGTATCTCAGCAACCCATGACCAGATCTTTTCTATGGATGACTGATCTGGAGACTTGTAGACCAGGCAACCCTGTGTATTGAGGGAGGTCAGAACACAACTGGAAACATATGGTTTTGCATTATCTTGCTGGAAGACTACATTCGGCAGGCCTCAAAGATAGGGCACAACCACTGGAAGCGAGATGTATGAAATGTACCAATCTGCATTCAAATTACCATTGATCCAAACTGGAGATGTGCATGGTGCGTGTATTCTATGGCTGCCCAAGCAATCACAACGAGTTCAGGGCTCCTTTGTTTATATCGGATGCAAGCAGGTGATGAGCGATCTCCTCGGAGCCTACAAACATATATGGCCATCAGAATATTGCTTGCAGAACTGGTACTCGTCTGAAAAGACAACATTGTGCCACTCATGTATGCAGCCTTGTCATTTGGCACACCAGAGTCGCTGTCTGTCTATGCTGCTTTGTCAAGGGAAACCGAAGTATTGGTCACAGTGCTAACAATCCATGCTGCTGTAAATGTAGTCGTACTGAATGAACAGATACTGGGCGCGATGCAAACATGCCCATATCCCGACTAATGGTCTGTGATGTGCTTGTGCAGTTTTGCAGGGTCAACCTCACAATATGTCTGTTCTCTCGGGTATTTGTTGTGGGAGGACATAGAGTCCCTGCATGCTGTTCCATTGATTCCATATTCGCATGTCAATGGTTGAATTTTGAGCAGTACAACGAGCAATATCATTGGAACAATAATCTACGCGCTGGTTTGGCAACAATCTTGCGTCTATCAAATTCTGATACTTGCTGGTAAGCATTTCTTCTTATTCGAGGCATAGAATGATATTCTGAACACACTGCATCCTTATAAGGTGCTTTCCGAATCAGAAATCCTCTACACAACTTTTTGTTTTCCCAGTAGTTCAGATGTTTCTCCCTCCTGCATCATCTAAATGCACTGAAATACTAATCATTTGCATATCCTGACCTCTTCTTCCTTTCATACACGATTCATCACATTTTAATTATGTGTCTGGTTTTTAATGATCATCGTCGTATTTTTTTTCAATCATCTGTTTTAAACCTATCTGACTTGGTGGGGGAAACCCCCCACCATAACTTATTTGCTTTTTTAAGACATATTGGCCTTTTACACCATATTTGATTTTTAACCTTTTATCTTTTATGTGTCTTTTTGTGTTGGTCTTGTGTTTTGAATGCCATTAATTTCTAATCGATTTTAACAAATGTTTGGCGCGACATAGCCTACTTTGGCTCTTGTGCCATAAAACCTCACACTCACTCACTTCTTCCTTTCATTGTTTTTGACATTCATCCGATAATTCCTTCTTGTGTTGCAATTTTAATGGCTAGCAGTATAGAAGTATTTAGCTATGCAATCATCAGGGAGCATAGAGTTATATGTGGGAAGAGGAGAATTAGGAAGCTCATTTGTATTTTTTTTGGGGGGGGGGAGAAGAGGGTAGGGGATGAACGTTTTTAATTACATTTTTCTGATAAAAAATTGTTAAGCTTTTTCAGTATTTTCTGTTATATAGAATATTATTGATCATGTTTATATAAGCAATGTGTAAATGCTTAGGCAAAGTTGCCAAATTCTTGAACAATACTCAAATTCATATTTTCAGTAACTAAATTATTTGAAATTTAATGGAGTTTTACCCAGGCATTTCTTGAATAACCTTTGGAACAAAGTTAATTTGAATTTATTATATTATGAAAAGCTGGTTCTCACAAAAGCAGTTTCATTTTCTCTCAATAATAGAAAAGAAAATCTTTATTATAGTACAGAATAACATACTTTAAAAAAATTATGCCAGTTCCCTGAAAAATATCCATTGATTTGAATTTTATCACCTTTATTCATAGATTCTCTCCCGCTTTTAGTGATTGAAGGAATTTATAAATGAAAATGTTTTCTCCAAAACAACTTGAATTTGTTTTAGTTATTACATGGCTATACATTTTGTACTAATATATATATATGTTAGATGTTTTATTTAGATGAGGGCATTAGTAAGAATATTTCTCTCTCTCTTAGGAAGAGGGAGTTATGTTATAAATATGTTTAGAGAAATTTCTTAATGAAAAATTACCTATGTTATGTACTCACCATCAACAGTCATAAAGTTTCTTTTAATAATAGATTTTCTGAAAACTAATTGTGAATGTTAACTGACTTCTCAATTTTAGTCTAAGTAAACAGTTAAAAATTTTGGGAAAAACAATAGTTCTTATTTTCTTTTGACGAAACAATTTCTTTCTAATTTTTTCAGTGTGTGCAAAATTACCTTTAACTTCACACTATGGTTTTCCCTATAAATTGATTTGTAAATAATAACTACGATATAATATTTTGTAAAATAGAGCCGATTAATTATGAATATTTACATTATTTCATATAGTAATACATTTTGTAAAATATTTTATGTGCATCTTATGTATGTATTTCACATTTTATGAAGCAGTGGTGCATTTAAAATTTATTTTACTGTTATTAATTTTGATTACAGGATGTTAGGGCAGAAAGTCTCATATTATTACCAGGATCAACAGTTTCTCCAACCACCGAGTGTAAAACTAAGAAATAGTATGCTTTTTTTACTGTCAATAATACTTTTAGAATAGAAATAAATTGCTTGAATGTGTAAATAATTTTTGTTTCTTTTATATCTAGTGCTTTTAAAGTTTCCCAGCAACAAGTAACATTTTACTTCGCTACTGAATCGCAGAAAGATTTAGCAAAGTGAGTCAATATTTTTTATAATTTTTTAATGGTTTATGCAATAAGGAATCACCATTTCAGTGTATATCGAGATTAAAATGCGTATTATGATAAATTTTATGTAATGTTCTATTAAAAAGGAAAATGTGAGAAAAATTTAGTAATAGAAATTTTTTGATAGAGTTAAGAAAAATGATAAACCTTTTGTACTCTGTTGTCTTCAGTGATGATACATTTAAAATAGAAATTATAAATCTTCTGTTGATGCTACAGGGGCTTGCTTGTTTTGCTTGAGGGTTTTTGTATAAACTGATGCATGTGTCATTTGCTACAACTTCTTCATTTTTGGAATAAGATTTGTATTCTAAAAAAGACAGGATATATGTAAATTTTGTAATAGTTGCATTTGAATAATTGTTTCCTAAAATATCACGCTATAACAAAACATAACATTTTCATTTTCTTGAAGATTAATAAACTTGAACTGGTTTTATATAATGCACTGCTAAGGAATAAGTATCAGTAGACTAGACAACCCTGTGTATCAGGGAAGGTCAGAATGCAACATGCTTTTGGTTTTGCATTATCTTGTTGGAAGATGGTTTAATGGCTGGCCTCAAAGACAGGACACAATTGCTGGATGAAAGATGTCAGAAATGTACTGATCTGTGTTCAAATTACTGTCAATCTGAACTGGAGATGTGTGTGTCGTGTACCTTATGGTTGCCCAAACCATCACACCAGATTCAGGGCCCTCATGCCAATATTGAATTCAAGCAGGTGATGAGCGATCTTCTCGGAGCCTCCAAACATATATGGCCATCAGAATATTGCATGCAGAACCTGTACTCGTCTGAAAAGACAACATTGTACCACTCCTGAATCCAGCCTTGTCATTTGGCACACCAGAGTCGCTGTCTCTCTATGCTGCATTGTCAAGGGAAACCGAAGTATTGGTCACAGTGCTAACAATCCATGCCGCAGTAAATGTAGTCGTACTGTACGAACAGATACTGGGCACAATGCAAACATGCCCATTTCCTGACTAATGGTCTGTGATATGCTTATACGGTTTTGCAGGGAGGGCCAACATCACAATATGTCTGTTCTCTTGGGCGTTAGTCATGGGCGAGCATGGAGATCCTGCATTCTATCAAATTTGACATTTCTTTTAATTTGAGGCATACCACGATATTTTGGGCAAACTCTGACTTACAAAGTGCTTTCTGAAAGAGAAATCCTCTAAAATTTTCTTTTATGGAGTGCTTGAGATGCCTTTTCTCCCTCCTTCATTGTTTAAATGCGCCGGAAATACTAATAATTTGCAGATCCAAATCGCTTCTACCTTTCATGTTATTTTGTTATTCATCAGATTATTCCTTCTAGGTGTTGCAATTTTAATGGCCAATAGTATAGTGTATTTGTACTAGTAATTAAAATAATGTTGAAATTGTTCTGTGAAACATATCTGAGTTGGAGTGCAAAGGATTAAATTAATTTCAATGACTCAAATCTGTTACAATAGTTTGTGTTTTATCATAAAATTTGAAATAATTTGTGGTTATATTTTTTGTTAGTACAGATGAGATGCTGAGATACATTAGTGGCAATACATATGTAGATATAATATTAAATAAAGAATGTTCAAAAGTACAAAAGAAACATGTATATAAGTTAAACTATTTAAAATATATAATTAGTAATTTAAAAATAATTTGAATTTTTATATTGATCTGAAAAATGATAGACGTACATTTTTAAGGCTGATATAAAAATTCAATTTTTTTTTAAAATTACTAATTTTATATTTTAAATAGTGTAACTTTTACATTGCTGTAGTTAGAAAATTTATTATTAGATTATATACATGTTTCTTTTGTACTTTTGAATATTCTTAATTTTACAAAGTAGAAACCAAGAAAAATTATGCATTAAAGTAAAAAAGGAGATAGGATATTTTAAAATGCTTTTTCTGGATTAGGACAGAAATTCGTGGTTAGTTTTAAGGATCCAATCTTCCTAATCAGCAAATAACTTTATAACAAATTGGTAAAAATCATATAATTCCAATCGGAGACCAAAGTTCCAAAAGATGAAATAAAGCAACAGAAATTAAAAAGAAAGAATTTAAACTAATGGAAACAAAAATCTGTACCAGCTAACGTAAAGTAATCCTTTAAACTTCAAATATATAGGTTCTAAGATCAAGGAACTTAAATTGAGTTATAAAATTTTTCATCATCATTTAACTATTTTATTTGAAATTTATATCTTTCAAAATGGCTTGTTTACATATATTTCCTTGCTTCCTGTTCTATTTGATTTTTTGATTAAATGGAATAAAGAGGAAAAAAAAGTTTTTTCCTGCCAATTTCACAAAATGGAAGAATTCTATTTTACTAATAAAACTATAATTAACAATTACATAAGTTCTCAAACGTATTTAATAAACATCTTTCGTTTAGTTTTTAATAATTAAATTAAATCCTGTTAGATAATCAAGTTGAACTCTAACAACAGGTCTATAACATATATAATCTAAAAGGTTTATAACAAGTACCATCTATTGGTCAAAAATTGTATTAAATATTTCAGATTAAAAAGATATAAAATTATTGCAATTGAATGTTTACGTAAAAAAGACATCTATTTTATTTTTAGAGTATATTTAAAAATTAAAAGTATAGTTTGCTTTGAAGCATGTATTGAAAAGCTACTTATAATTACCTTTTTTAGTAAATAATTTAATCCCAAATTATTATGAATGTAATTAAAAATAATGTTTCTAAAGATAGGAATATGTATGTACTGTTCTAGAAAGGCTCCTTATTAACATGGAAATAAGTTTTCTCTCTTTTCATAAATATTACACTTTATTCCTTGTAATTTTTAATCTTATCTAAATATTGTTTCCATTTTCTTTTTATTAGTTTGAATTAAATATAAGTAAGCATAATAAAAAGGTAAATGGGTGTATCTTCAGAATCCTTGATAAAATTAGAGATTAAATCATCAATATATCTATAAATATTTAAAATCATTTGTATTTAATTAGTAATGTTCATAAAAATGTAAATAAATGTTTGCTTAGTTATTACTTTCCAGCCCTTGTGAAATCTTTTTAAATTGTTTATATTTCTTGGCATTGTATTTCGTATAATTTATTTTATAAATTTGTTAGTTATCTTTAGTGCTAAATATGAGCTACCTTACTCATGGGTTTCATAATAAAATGAAAAAATTATCAACATTATGGAAAAAAAAAAAAAATTCAAGTTCAATTTAGTTAAACATAAAGGAAAGTGTTAGAAAATTTTACTTATATTCTATCTTTTATGTCTCCTTTAAATGTGACAGTATATTGAATACTCTATTAGCACCATTGAGCATTTGCTACTGAAAGAGTAATAGTTAAGCATCTAGAATAGCTAAATAGTTGGAAATTGCTATTTTTACAAAACCTTTCGTTGAATTCAGTCGAATGATGTTGAATTTTTGATCTATCTAAATTGAAATTTATATATGTGAAAGAGCATTTTTGATTTTTCTATAAACTGTAAAATTTTAAACTTTATTGTGTTCGCCTGTATTGGTATTTAGCTTTTATTTCTCTTTGTGCTTAAAATTTAAGAAATGTTTATCTATCACTTAGCATAAGTTTAATTTCTCTACATTGAAGAAACTCCAAACTCTGTATATTAGCTACAGCTGTTAAATTAAGAAGAGAAAAAATTATGTATTTTTTTAAAAAATATCCTATCACATGAAATAGTTAAAGTAAAATCTTATTTATATATGAAGGAAATTGTTAAATTCTTTTTTTATTTGTACATGCAGTTGGATGAACAAGATGGGTCTAGCTGCAATAGCATATGATGCTTCTGCTGACATTACAACTAGCAGCTTTTCTAAGCCTGGAATTATACTTGGTGTTACTAGTAAGTATATGCAATTTTGTGTGTATGTATATGTGTTCATATTGTGGAATATTGTCTATTAATTTTTTTTGGGGGGGGGGGAGGGGGATCTGCATTTGGGATGAAATTAAAATGAAGTTTGTAATCCTTCCAGTGTTGTAATTATTTCAGGACGAAATGATGGATAGCCAGGAGGGTTTCAGAAACAAATATTATTTAATGCTCGATATGTTCCACAACACAAGACAGGATACAAATACATAAATAAAACACAGATTCACGAACATCACTCCATTGTTCTTTTTACCAAGTCATCTCGCCTTCGATCGCGCTTGCGCTCGCTTGTCGTCCTGCTCACCAAAAAGAACATGTGGCGCCATCTGGCTACCGTTTAATAGTTACATGGAAGGTAGTGGTAAATTACAGTGTTACATCCTCCCCCTACACTTCCGAAAGCCGTCTCGGCGAGGTGGTGTAATATCAGGCATGGCATTCTCTCCAGCAGTTCCTCGAGAAGTCAATGGTTGCTTTCGAGGTCTTCCTCTTCTCCTGAGAGGCACTACAGGAGATTGGGTCTCTGTGTTAAAATTACTTTAAAAAGGAGTTAAAGCTGATGCATGGTAAACACCTAAAGGTTCATCAGGTTTGTCACAACTGGCTACCACAAAGGTAGTAGGAGATCTCTGGGATAGCACAATGTAGGGCCCATCTTTCCTAGGCATCAATTTTGCACTTCTATCTTGACTTGCTTTACTCAGTGGGTGAAGCTTTACCCAGACTAGATCATTAGTTTTATAGACAGGACTTGGCTTACGAGATTTGTCTGCAAATGTTTTTCGGCGATCTTGACTCTTCTCAATATTTTCTTTAATTTGTGACATATATCCTGCAAAACGCTTTAAATAGGGTGTGAATTCCGGTACAAAATTATCATTATGGATGATAGACCGAAGATCAGTACTTACGTGATCCAAAGTTCGTAATTCTCTGGCGAAGGTTAAGTACGCTGCCGTGTGATCTGTGGTCTCACATTTTCCAGTATTCATTGCACACCTAATAGCTGGTAACTTTTCAGCCCACAATGTATGGTTGTTAGCTACCATCATTGCCAAGCGAGGTTTCAAATCTATTTTTGTGTTCGACTGGATTTGCCTGAGGGTGATATACAGGAATGAGACTTTGATTGATATTCAAAACATAACATAACTGTTGCATTACTGCACTAACGAATTGAGTCCCATTGTCACTTATTAGACGACGAGGCAATCCATATCTTAGAAAAACTTCATTTAGAAGTGTTACGCACATTCTTTTGCAGTAGCTTGCTTTAACCCCTTAACTGCCGCCGGCGTATATATACGCCTCACTCAACCGATGCGTTCACTGCCGCCGGCGTATATATACGCCTTTCCGAAGTACGATCCTTTGCATTGCGCTACTATAAAGAAAACTACTCCCACGACCTTGGAATGCCATAAAATGACCTTGACAAGGTTTGAAACGAATTTTCTTATTTCATATTAGAGGGGTAGGGTATTGGTAAAGGGGATTTTTCTGAAACGGGAAAGTTATAGCTGTGCAGTTTTGCTTCTGTGCTAGTGCTACGCGCGCCTGTATGAAAAACGGTGGCACTGGGGAGCGCATCTCGTAAGTTTTCCTCGGCAGGGAAGGGGTTAATGGGAATAACTCTACCCATTTTGTTGTACAATCCTAAACTATGAATATCCATTTCATGCCTTTACTCGTTTCTGGTTGAGGACCAAAAAGATCAATGACTATACTTTCAAATCGTTGGGCTGGAACTGGGGTTTGTAAAAGACCAGTAGGTTTTTTTATTTGTGGCTTTATACCTAATGCATTCTGCACAACTTTTCACATATTCAGTAATATACTTCAAATATATATCCCGCAGTCTTTCAATTTAAATATCGGATGATATTTCTTCTATTCCATTTTAAATATCGGATGATATTTCTTCAAATATAAATCGAGCAATTTTCACTTTAAATATCGGATGATATTTCTTCAAATAAAACAAAAGTGCACTTCACATAGCACTTTCAAAATAAGTGTCGGGGCGACACACACAGAAACTTGTACACACGTAGTGATCCGATCAAAGGGAAAAAAATGTCCGACGAGTCATGCCCCACGTTCGGGCACCAATGTAATCCTTTTCCAATGTTGTAATTATTTCAGGACGAAATAATAAACAGCCAGGATGGTTTCAGGAACAAACATTATTTAATGCTCGACACGTTCCACAACACAAGACAGGATACAAATACATAAATAAAACACAGATTCACGAACATGACTACATCGTTGTTTTTACCAAGTCTTTCGCCTGCGATCGCGCTTGCACTTGCTAGTCGTCCTGCTCACCAAAAAGAACATGTGGCGCCATCTGGGTACCATTTAATAGTTACATGGAAGGTAGTAGTAAATTACAGTGTTACAAGTTTGATTTTCCATTAATGTATAGCAAATTATTAAAATATGGGTTCATGAATTTACTTGTGTATTTTGAAGTTTAAAAATTTAGTAATCGTGAAGCTTTTCATTCCTTCCCTTCAGTTATAAAATAGTTCATTGAATGTTTATTTGAATGATGGAAGAATTTCTAATTCTTTGTTATTTGGTATTTATAAGAAAAAATGAAATTTTTTTAAAAAAATTATTAGTATTTTTTCTAATTCTTTTTGTTGATTTAATTATTCTGTATCATTTGACATAGCTATTGAACAATTAACATATTTTATAGAAAACAAGCAGATTTTTGTATGATCAACCCAATGTTTCAAACAGTATCAACAAAATTTATATAAATAAACTTCATTTTTGGTTTCTTACAAATATAATTTTTGAGAAATAAGGAGTAATTAGATAAAATAATTTCAGTTATTTTTGTTTAAATCATAATGACAGTCAGAGTGTGATTAAAAACTGATCTTCTGAAAAATTCATGTTACTATAGTTTTATATTTAAATTGGTACTTAAATAGATATTGCATTTGAATTATTTTATATTAATACCATTTTAAAATTTTTTTTTACTTACTCATATTTTAAGAACCGTATCAAATCTTGTAATTTAATTTGATGTGCCTATTTAATTGTATCATAAATATTGTTTTATTGCATTATATTGGAAATGTGCAATATCAAATTTTTATTAAAATTTTTAAGAATCACATAATTTTACTCGAGTTCTGTTGCTTTCCTGATAGATTTGCTTACGTATTCCATATTATATATAATAATAGATGTGTCTAGATATCTAAACACAGCATGAACAAAGCAGGCTTCTGCAACCTATGTCACAGCCCCAGAATTGGCATGCAGTACATTTCTTGATGGCACTCCTCAAAGTTATTGGATAAAGATAAATTGCCTTGCATCTCCTCTCTGTGTCTCATGCATTTTTTCTCCTTTAGTTCAGTTAATTTTGCTGATACACAAATACAGAGTATGATTTAAGTTGATAGAATTTAGTTTGATTGCGCATCATGCACTATAGGTTACGTTAAGTTTTACAACACATACTTAGTTTTATCGTGAAAACTTGGACTACAAGAATTACTGAATGACGCGATCTGGTCAAGTGAATGAACAATGCAAAAAGTGAACTTAACGCAGCGCTAAGTGTTAATAGTAGTTGCGATCTCTAATTACCCTGCAAAGTGACCAGATGTATAACATATAAATACAATTATGAAATGACTATGTACATGATTTATAAATAGTAAATAACAAGACAGCTACCCTTAAAAAAAAACAAGTCAATGCATAAACAAATGTTATACTTTAACAAATGTTTAAAGTTTATAAGTTCCAATCTTTAAAACTAAATTTCACTATTTTCCGTCTGGAAAGATCACCAACTTGGTAATTTACAATTGAAAATTTTTTTTTAAACTTTCGATTAATGCCCACTGCTTTTATTGGAGTAAGAGGCAAAATTGCTGTACCGCATTGGAACTCAAGCCGCAAAACCAAAGACTTGCTCTTCCAAAAATACCTTCTTGTCAGATTAGAATAACAAAGAGTAATACAACCTGATAATTAGTCTTGATTTTTCTTTGTTGACAAGAATCTTGGTGAAGAATTACCTTCTAGACTGCGGGATTGGCTGTCATCTGGTGTCTTGCTATAGATCCCTTGGAATGGATAGGCGTGACTCAAGATTGGCTCCTTAAAGACTCTTGTGGCTTGACAGCAAGATCCCAGGGTCCATTTCTTACTGGTAGCTGTTGAGATCGGACTTCGATTCTCCCTGGTTGGTTTCTTGTAGAGGATTCTTGTGGATGGACTCTGTTTCTCTATTGCAAGTGATGGATATGGTTATCTGTTGGCAATGCCGGAGTAAAGACTCTCATCCTGCGCTGAGGTGGCACATATAGTTGCAATGCTCCATCTGTGGAATTATAACCTTGTCTTGTGCGATCAGCCGTTTGCTGCTCTCGGATCCCTTGATCATATTGATTTGGAGACTTTGCATCATAATTGGTGCTCAAACCCATTCTAACAGAATTGCTGTAGTATTTATCATTAACACTAAAGGCAAAAGGAAAACTTTAATTTATGTATTGATATTAATTATTCAAATATGGGATCTGCTTTTGCATTTTCCCACACTTTCTTTTCACAATTTGTAGCTGATGTTGAAAGGCTTTAATAACCTTTTCAAACTTCTTAAATTGATTGCAAGTATCTGCCGGTTTTACAGATAATGAATTTAAAGCTTTTGGTGAATGATCAAAACTTTGGTTGCAATTAACATCACGGTTGCAGATATTCCAGAATTGCGCATTTCTAGTTTGCTTTATTTTATGTAGATCAAGAGCATTACCTCGATTATGGTGATATCTATTCAAATTGAAATTTCTCCAATTTTGAAATAGCTGAGGATTGTTCTCAATCTCATTTAAATGACGCGTTTCATATCGTGATAGAAATTGTAACAGTTCAACTTTAGAGGTCTATTTATGGACTTCAAGATAGTTCAGAACAGGCGTTGACACTCAACATTTTTATGCTGTATTAACTCAGGCTCGGGTTTCAATAAATTTAGCCAAAGCCTAATTTTTAAAATGTAATACATGATACTTGTGCCTTGATACTTGATTGTCTTGTGTGATCAGCCGTTTGCTGCTCTCGGATCCCTTGATCATATTGATTTGGAGACTTTGCATGATAATTGGTGCTCAAACCCATTCTAACAGAATTGCTGTAGTATTTATCATTAACACTAAAGGCAAAAGGAAAACTTTAATTTATGTATTGATATTAATTATTCAAATATGGGATCTGCTTTTGCATTTTCCCACACTTTCTTTTCACAATTTGTAGCTGATGTTGAAAGGCTTTAATAACCTTTTCAAACTTCTTAAATTGATTGCAAGTATCTGCCGGTTTTACAGATAATGAATTTAAAGCTTTTGGTGAATGATCAAAACTTTGGTTGCAATTAACATCACGGTTGCAGATATTCCGGAATTGCGCATTTCTAGTTTGCTTTATTTTATGTAGATCAAGAGCAT